>JBBBDQ010000224.1:3032500-3247500 GCA_037127315.1 Ascarosepion bandense | reverse complement strand
ATATTTCCCGATCCCTATAATCTTAACATCTTCAAATACCGTTGTCTATCCTACACATCCTCATAATATGCACTTCTTACTTCCTAGAAGCACACTTTTGACACCCTTAGTATTATTGTGGATCCTAAACAAATAGGCGTATCAGCGTGATGATTGACTTATGGCCCCTGACTACAAAGATTCAGAAGGAAATCGTGAGAGCCTTTAATGTACAGGGATTTAAAATTGAGATTTCTTCCAACTTAAAGATTATTAATTGCCTAAGCATCACCCTTAACCTTGGTAATAATTCTTTCAAACCGTACCATAAAAAAAAATGAAACCTACATCAAGATTAATTCTAACCGCCCTAATGCCAGTGTAAAACAGATACCGAGGACTGTTAGTACCAGAATTAACCGATTATCTTCCAACCTTAGGATCTTTAGCAGAAACAAAAAAAAACTGTATAAAAAAGCCTTCCAGAGTAGAGGCTATAAAGATAAAATAACCTACTTAGCACCCGCTAGTCAATCTGAATTATCGAAGAATAAATGTAAAAATAGGAAAAGAAAGATTATATGGTTCAACATTGGGCAGTTTTTTCTGAAAATAATGAAATGCAGAGAGTTTCTCGCATTTAACCAATAAAAAGCCAGGTTATGACGGATAGAAGAAATTAGATTAAAGAGTAGCAGAGTAGAGAATTGAAATGGCATGAAATGACAGGAAAACCCAGATCTTATCGGTGTCAGCAATAATATTATATATATATATATATATATATATATATATATATATATATATATATATATGTTAAAGTTTCATGTGTTATGCAATCATCAGGTACATATTTCAAGCTGACAGTTTAATGGATTTAAATTTAAGTTCACTCGATGTTCATGGGAATTAAACTTAATAATGTTAAGTTACTGCTTTTCTAATAACAAGATTAAACATTTAAATAGTCTATGGTTACACGTGGATAGAAATTTTAAATTTAAATCTAAAATTAAAATTAAGAATAATAAATTGCAGAGAGAAGAAATCAAAGAGGCCTAAATCATGAGTCTTCAAAATTTACATATTCAAATATAACATGTAGATAAAAATGTAGGGAAAATAAAAATTTTAAAATTATAAAATTTTAAAACTTTAAATTAAAATAAAACGATAAAAGAAAAGAAAAATGAAAAAAGAAAAGAAAGATTAACGGTTATATATATAATACATACATAATGTAGAGCTTTGAAATGTTTTTCATTTGGAAACTGGCTGCCAAATTATATATATATATATATATATATATATATATATATATATATATAGGTACAACATATGCCCACTGACCAGCATATGAAAATAGTCGAGAGCCAAAATACAAGCCAAACAATCTGACAAATGCATTTAATCATGGACCAGTAATACATTTGTATTAAAATGTACTCAATACATACATAATGTAGAGCTTTGAAATGTTTTTCATTTGGAAACTGGCTGCCAAATTATATATATATATATATATATATATATATATATATATATATATATATATATATATATATAAAGATAGATGGTGAAACAAAGAGAAAAAACTTATTAACAAGGATTTTGGCCGTGGGCGCATGCTTTCTTTGGTTTCCACAGGTTAGAATGAAATAAATACAAAACTGTATGTGAGGGAAATGACTTGAAATCTCTGAAGATAAGTGAGGACAATAAGTCAAAATAAATTAAATTACCGATCATCTTTAATGTCCAAACTGGAGAGAGAATGTCTGTTTAGTAGTTTGAGTTATCTATATGTATATACTTCTAATTTGATTTATCATCTTCATATATATATATATATATATATATATTCTAAACATATACTGTTAAATATAACAGACAAGGAATGTATATTATGTTTAATGATGAGCCGTTCTAACGTCGTGTTTTGGCTTTAATTTCAGGTGAAAATAAGGACAAAAACTGTCCAACATTTGGATATTTTTTATTATGCTGGTTCTAAGCTTTTGGCTCACATGAGCCATCTTCAAAGCTGTTACAGGGACGTTAACATAAATACATCGATCATCAAAGATGATTTTATCTTGTGTTGACATAAAACTTTGCTATGCAACAATAACAGACACCGAATAGCAGACGCAGTTCGTAAATTTGTAATGCGGTTCTATGACGTCACACCACATGAGAGACCGAAAAGTTAACAGAACCACATGCCTAAATGCAATTTAATATGTTATGACCAGATTAAAATGTGATTTTATTAAGTGTTGGTTGTTTTATTGTGTTATCGACTAAAATCTGTCTAATATTACCTACATATATATATATATATATATATATATATATATATATATATAATAATAATAATAATAATAATAATAATAATAACTATATAAACTCTGTAAGTATGTAGGCCGTAAATTTATACTAAAATAAACCTCCAAAAAAACCATTAACAAACAGAACCTAAATCCGTTACAATCCGGTGTACTAAGACGTCGGATAAATGGGGGGAAAAAAAGAAACCCGCGGAACAAGAACAAAACATTCAATACTCCGCAGTAAAGAAAAAACCCAAAACGGAACCAAACAAGAAAAAGTGCTCAATACAAAGTACGAAAGAAAAGATACAATAGTAGAGCAAAAAAAGAACCTTTGCCCTGACGATCCGTAGTGTGAAACCGTTGTATATATATATATAAATGTGTGTGTATGTGTATGTGTGTGTGTGTGTGTGTGTGTGTGTGTGTGTGTGTTATTTTAATAATTACCAAGCTTAGCGCAAAGTGTAGCAAAGTTAAAAAAAATTGAGTGGAGATTGAACTCGCAATACTCCCATAGCTAATCATCTCGGTTGAGGCTTATAGATACATACATCTACACATAAGACTTGATTTAACTGGATAAGTCCAGAGAATGTGACGAGGGACGTTAAACTAAGATCTTTAATCAATCAATGTTAAAAACCGTATGTTAAGGAGCAACGTCGGCTTTTGTCCGGTGTCAAATAATACATTGCCATTTACCGTTTAGCCGTTTCAAGCAGGCATGATAGTTATAGATCAATTCTGCTTTCACCGATGGGAAAGGATCAAGTTAATAAGAAATGCAACTATCTACGTATCTACTTCTTTGTGTCCATTTTATATTTATTTATTTTCTCTTACTTTTCGCTTGATCAGCCGTTCAATTCGTTTCAATCTGTGTCCATGTCCTACTCGAAGGCGGGCTCAGTTTGAATAAGAGATAAAGAATGTCCAGTTTGATTCATTGGTACTCGTTGAGTTGAGCTATCGGCACGTTTAAGTAAGTGACATAATATGCTTTTTATATTTTCTTCTCTTTTTTTTTCTTGGTGTGAGTTGATTAGATTTTGTTTTCTTTTATAGGTGCATGGGGTGAATATGCGCGTATCAAGGGTTTCTGGGTTTATTTTATTGTAGTTAATGAATGGTGATGAACGCCATAAGGTTTTTATCACCATTCATCAGAGTCGGATATCAAGAAATTCAGTGATTTGTCTCGTACACGGATAAATGCAAAAAAGACGATAAAATAGAAAAAGAATATTCCCTGAGATAGGTATAAACAAACTGTTACATACATATGCTAGGATATATGTATATATAGATAGGATTTAAGAAAATAGATGCGATTGGATCATGATATTTATGGAGGACGCGTGTCCGAGTGCTTACAGAATTGGCATTCCGACAATAAGACTAGTGTATTAGTGTGTATATTTATATATATATGTGTGTGTGTGTGTGTGTATGTATTTCCTTTTGCTCGAGTGAAGTCGTAAACAGAAAGTCCTAAATGACCAAACGCAAGACTGCATGCAAGTTTATATTTATAATAACTTTACCATGTTTTTCTTCACCCGCCAACTGGTCACCTCCTGTCATTTGTACACTTCTTTAAATTTGCCCTGGTGACTTGACAAATTAATACCAAAATGACTATTTCGAATCCGTTTCGGATTATGGCTACATCAGATTGAAACACTGGTTCTAGTATGATCATCGAAATTAAGCAAGGTTTAACCAAGCCAAGAACTGAATGAATAACCGATTAGAAATATGAGATGCTGCGAGCTTAGGATATGTAACTTGGGTTGTGTAATGGATAATGGCTTGGAATAATTAACCAGTGAACCGAGTTCGAATTCCATTTGGGTTCGTTATATTCACTTTACAAACACGCGCTTGCGCGTTATATCCATTTTAAAAATTTACACGCACACACTAGACACATCCTCGCATTCGTGAAGTAAAACTACAAAACAAAACTACACAGCCTCGTGGAAATTAAAAAAAACGCAGACATTTATCTACACAAACACACTTTCGATCAGCTCGTGCAAACAGAAAGAAAATATTCTTGAAAAGTATTTATTCACCTCTACTCACCCCATCTATGGTTTCATTTGGCATTCCGGCAATAAAACTAGCGTATTAGTGTGTGTGTATATGTGTGTGTGTGTGTGTGTGTGTGTGTGTGTGTGTATTTCCTTTTGCTCGAGTGAAGTCGTATCACTAATCCATTATCTCCAAAATATAAAATAAATTTGCATACAAAATATTTACATTTTCGTATTAAATAATACATAGCGGTTGATATGGCGCCTAACAGAAACAACCAAACAATCAAATTTGTCGTAGTTGACAAGAATATAGTTACCGTTTTATGCTACCTGCTTTGGCAGTAAAATGTTTAACTTCTTTTCTCTACTCCCTATGCCGTCTCACGTGACCATTTTATTTGTCTATTTCTAAATATCTGTAATACTTTAACGATAATTGACCATTATTTTCTTTGTTATTTAATTTAATGTTAATTGACGATATCATGTTTACTGAAAGATTTCCCGACGTTGTACACTAACCGATCAGCGAATATGTAGGTTTTTCGGGGAAGGCATCTTGGGGCTTAAGCTAACTTAAAACTTTATAGTATCAAGCAAATCCTTAATCCTCCCACTTTCTAACCTCTGGCCACGCTGTTCTATAGAATTCACAGCAAGGTCAATTCCCACCTTGTGTCTCTGACAGGAGTAATTACATTTTAATTCTAAACTATTTCTTATATATATATAGAATAGAATAAGTAATTTCCTTTTGTATACCCGGAGCCTAACGACTATGCTTCTGATACTGAATGGGGGAAAAGTGATGCATATGCACTTCCAAACAACCTTTGTCACCCTACTTCTCCCAATGGCCTTTTAGTCCTCGTGTATATAACTGAGGTTGCCTTGGTACTTTAGGTCTCTGGCAGGTGCGATGTTTCAGACTGTTTCTTTTGCCCTGACCTCTAGGCGAATGAGATACATACACTCTAAGTACCTGAATCTACCCTGGTTTTTTTGTCCTTTCATTAAGAGTACTAGATATCTTCTAATATTTTCTAGGTTTTGGTGTTAACTGACTGGTAGTCAGAGATCTGAGCCTTCAAGTAATCTTAAAGAAGGCTATCCTATCAGCAGGTGTATGATATAAGGTCTATTGTACTACCATTTTGTTTTGAACAGTTTATGGGCCGTGCTGTAGTCTCTTGTGAGACCTCACGATGCCATAATGATAGGTGCTGCTACGGCAATATCTCCGGGCGAGTCAACTAATTTTATGCGTGCACCTCGAAAGGGTGTCTGTTTCACTGTCTACTTGTCATCAGCCAAACGAACCAAAACAAACATGAAAGCAACCAAACTGAAAATGAATAAAACTAGCAAGCCCAACCAAAAAAGTAGATCTCAAGTATACCATCTTTACACCAATGTAAAAGGTCTACGTTCCAACTTTCCATAAGTGGAACTCCGTCTTCAGTCTAAACCTGATCACCTGTTCCTGTAAATGGATAGCAATGTTTCAATTCTATTGCAGGAGCTCACAATCCCTGTCTACTTGCATATTATAACAAAACACGACCACATAAATTGTCAAGGTCACTAGTTCGGTTCCTACATCAAAGACGGGTTTCCCTGTGGCAGGGACACAAAAATTGAGAACCCTAATCTCCTGTATATGAGTCCGCGTGGCAATTACTCATAGTACAACGTTCGTTTTTGCTTTGTATTGTTCCCAGAATAAAAAGTCGGTAATCTTCGATCGAATATAAAACAAGATTGACAATATCATCAATTCCCCTCGTCCAACTTTCATATATTTAGTGACTTCAATGTTCTCTAAAAAGAGTAGCTAGTACGCTCTAAGAAAACCATTTAGGAAGGTAGAAATCGCAAAGACTTCTCTATCGCTTATGAATTGATTCAGATAATTGACGAACCAACCTGAATACCGGATGGAACAGGACAGCTGACGAACTTACTTGACCTTTCTCTAACATCCTGACCTGACGAATGCGCACTTAAGTTTTATCCACCGCTATTAGCACATCTTATTATTCATTAATCAGTATCCAGCTTGACTCCAAATCAATGACATTTCCTGATGTACCGTTCCATAGAACTTTCTTTTCGCTATGAGAATCGGATGTGCGTTATCGTGCAGTGTATATCGGCTCGGAACGAGAAATCGGGAAGCCGAGTTGGAATTCCAATTGAATTCCTTGCATTCACTTATGCGCAAATAACCTTGAGAAAGGTATTAATCCGTTTTTTCCTCCAGATATGAATTAAATAACATCATAGGTTGGGTTCTATAGCCTTGGCTGGCAACCAGTCTACCGCAGAACGTAATGGCAACCTTCTGTGGGATAAACTTCTGCCCAGTCAGTCATATCTCTTTCGAGACATGATCTTCCAAGCGTGTATCCTGTATGGTACTTAACTGAGTGAAAACAATCTTCAGGCATGTTGCCTTCAAAACTGCTGCCTTCATCTCCGAATGGCTCTTTTCTGAAATAGATTGCCATATACCCCTTAAAATTTTTTATCACAAATCAAACTGTCAATCCTGTTTCCCCCCTGCGCAACAACCATAGCTCACTGGAACCATTATTTCAACATATATTGCAAGGAACGATGTATTATGTCCCGCAATTCTTTCAGAACCGCCCGCAATCACTGTAAGAGAATTCTGGAAAACGCGCGATCTGTCTAGGCTAAGCTTGACAAGGAACAAATTGTTTCTCCCAAATTCTGGAAGATCACCAACCAAATTATGAACAGAGGCAAAACGGCTGTGCCCACTATTATAAATGGCCCCGGTGTCATATCCTTCTCGTCCGACAACGTGAAGCTCTTTTACATCAAACCCAATGTTAGATGACAAAGACAATCCCCTCTCCGACTTCCCACATCTAACTGAGCCTAATCTCAGTAATGTACTCATTTCAGTCAAAGAAACCTCGAACTGGAAAAAGCCACTGGCCTGGGTAAAATTTGAGTAGTTTTCGTCAAATATCAACCCAGAATTATCCCCGATTCTAGTAAAAGTATTTAACCGCTACTTGAGGGAGAAATCTTCCCCTAAGCATGTAAAAAGTGGCAAGCGTATAATCAATCCCTCCCGCCTTCCAATACAGTTCCATGAGTCTTCTCAGCATCATCAGTAAACTTTTGTTTTGTCTGGATAAGAAAAAAACCTTTTGCGCAACGAGCAGGGTTAGGGTTTCCATCAGTCCGATCCACTGCTGACGTCCTAAATACCATTACACACATAATTAGTGAGGCTCTTCACGACACACATATTACAAGTACCATATCATTAGGTATCTCGAAAGCCTTCGACAACGTGTGGCACAAAGGTTTGCTACACAAACTCTCCGGTTACAGAGTCACTGAAAGTGTTTTCTCTATTATAAAATCTTTCTTAACAAGTAGATATTAACGTTCAGTTCTCCGAAACCCTGGTAATCAACGTAGGGGTCACTTCTCGGGCCAACCCTCTCTCTGATTTACATAAATGATCTACCTTAGAATATACTCCGATGATACGAGAGGTACACCTCCAGATGTCTTGACGATCAATGATGAGAGCTGATCTCTCTTCTGATCTAACATTAATTTTGGAAAGAAAAAGTGGCTGGTTCCATTGTCAGTCCAAAACCAGACTGGTTACCTTTCGTCACCATAATCAGACACTAAATTACCACCAGTCACGGTGAACAGATGTCCCCTCTAGGATATTAGGCTGCAAATTCACACCCGACCTCAAGCGGAATTCCTATATAGGACCCAGCGCTAAAGATTCAGATAAAATGATCGGTTCCCTATACCTCTCTAGTAAGTGCCTGACTCTTTAGGCTATTCTCTACCTTTACAAGAGCCATATCAGGCCGAAAGTGAAGTACTGTTGCTATATCTGGCTAATTGTCGACCAAACCTCACTTTCCAGTCTTGATAGAATTCAAAAGCGTCACAGACTTCTTGATGGAAAATAATTATTTTCTTCACCTCTCTCTCTCTCTCTCTCTCACACTCTCACTCTCACTCTCACACACACACACACACACACACGCACACACACACACACACACACACACACACACACACAAGCAGAATGTGGAGAGTCTTCTACAGCTCTATCGCTACTACCATGAAGAGTGCCCGGACGAACTGCAATAGTTGGTTCCACCATGGCTAACTGTCATGGCTAGGACCCGCCATGATATTTACATAGTAGCAGACCTTTCACATTTCCTCCGTATTTCATTTGTAATATAACAATCTGTCCCCACCCGAGGAAGTGATGCAAGCGATGGTGTTTCCCGTCGGTGAAGGGGTCGGCGAAACGACAAGACAGGTGTTTGTGAAATACATCCTGTCGAGGCCGGAGCGGATGTCGTTTGACCTTATTTCCGACAGCGGCGGAAATGACTACGGAGGCAAACAGAACAGGTGTCTCTGGGAATTACGTGGGCGTTGCGTGGGCGAGGCAAAACCGGAAGGAAAGTCCCGGTTCTAGAAGACTATATAAAAACCTCGACACACGGATTCGCTAGCAGAGAACGGCCAGTGGAAGCAGAGAAACACCACAGGCAAGACTACACTCCCGTCAACCCATTCTATGTGCGCTCTCACCCTTCCGTTCTCTATTCCACACGGTTCGTCGTCAATAATAAAAATATAACCTTATATTTTTATATATGCGTGTTTGTTGTTTTGTCGTCGTACGGCGATATATAACACATTGGCGAGAAGAAAGTTCTACTCAGCTTCACCTCGCAAACCACTAGCTTATGGAACAGACTACCAAGAGAATGTTTCCTCGATCACTAATATTTTGACCTGTTTAAGTCTACAGTCAACCCGTTGTCTTACCTTCCTGTCCATATAAACTACCGCTTAATGATACCCTCTACCTCGGGTGAGGCCTTATAAAAGTGAACCATACAGTCAAAAAAAGTAATATTTTATCATTAGAAAGATGAACGGTTGTATTTGAAGAAGGCTTCTTGCTTTTCAAGTTCACCGTGACCCTCAAGTAGAACTCATGTATATGATCAACCGCTAAAGATACTAGTAAAATACATTCCTTATACCGCCCCAGAAAGTAACTGACTCCTCCTGAAATGGTCTATCTTCACAAGAATCAGATCAGAGCAAAAACGTTATATTGCTGCCATGTCTGGCCTGGAGCTGAACATACTTTGCTTTCCAGCCTTGAATGACATCAAAAGCGTCTACGCAACCTTGGTATTGATGAATAACTTTCTTCTCTACAGTCACACGAAGCATTGCTAGCCTCTCACAACTATATCGTTGTTTCCATAGCAAATGTTTTGATGAGCTACATTCATTAGTTCTAGAAGTTCAGACCTTCAAGGCTAAGATTTGACCGTGTTACGCACTTTGAGATGAATCATAATTCCAGCCGTGTTCAATTGGTAAAAATAAGTTCCAATTGGGATAGATTCTTAATTAGAACCGTTTCAATGTTTAAAAGAGTCCATAGAGGATATTTTTCCAATCGTTACAATTTCTTCAAGGTTTGTGCCGTCCGTTATGTTTTGTATATATTCTCGCCTACTCCTATGTTTATACAACCGTATTCAGTAACCCTCTACTTCAAGTGGCTCTTGGGCTTTGTATTAGATTAACAAAAATATTGCATCCATGTTGCCTTTTTTCAAATTGTTTTACATTTCTTTTAGATTTTTACGGGTTTCAACAGCAGGATAATATTTATAATTGAAAATAATTCAAACCTCAGGTGTTCATTAAGCTTTTTGTTTTTTTCTTAACATCTATTGAATATTTATTATGCTTTCATAGGTTAAGATAAATTTATACAGATCTTTGCGTAAAGGTGTCTGTTAACATCTGTAACAAACTAAACTCATTGATTTTAGCTTTTTTTTGGAGGGGGGGATTTTTACATTTTATATCCACGAATCAGAAAGTTAAGATTATTACACTCTGTTCGTTGCCAATGTAATTTACTTTGCTACGGTTTATTTCGATTCCTACAAATTTCTATTAGAGAAAAAAACTTAAAAATACCTAAGATCAGTTCATGGTTCAGATTTTATGTTCTTGGAGAGTTGTTCATAAACAGTACAGTGCGTCTCATAGGTGCATTATAAGAAGATAGCAGGTGAGGCGGAATAAATGAACGACAACCAACAATTTAGAAACAGTTTCATAAAATTCATATGCCAGAAAAATGATTTCAAAATTTAAAATAGTATTAAGTATTACATGCCTGAGTTTCAGTCTAAATGCTTATAAATAATTATTAACTGATTTTTTTTTTAAATTTTCATTGTATCAAGCATTAAGAATATAATAACTAGGAGAGACTTATCAACCATACTGTTCTAACTTTGAATCTGTGGTTATCTTCCTTTAATTTTCTGTCTTTTTCCTCTCTTTCGGGACGTAGGCAATCATAGCTTTCCACGTCTCCCTATTCCTGGTGACTCTTAGCACACTTTCTCCTGTTACACCACGCAACCCCCGTTCTGTCATCCACCTGCTCAGACTCTTCAAATATATTATCCGCTGCTTTCCCCTGTCTCTATTCCCCTCTATCTGGCCTGTTAGTATCAAGTTCTCCAAGCCCTCCTTCCTCATTGCATGTCCTAGGAACTTTAGTTGTCTCTTCCTGATGCTCAGTATTAATTTCCTTTTCGTTTCCATCCTTTCCTCATCACTGCTCACATGCTCGATCGATGATATCCGCAGCATCCTTCTGTAGAACCACATCTCAATTGATTCAAGTTTTTCTTTCGTCTTTTGATATTGTTCTGCCATACCGAAGAACTGACATCACACAGCAATCCAGTACTCTTTTAATTGTTTCTAGCGAATTTTTCTTGTCTCTTAATACTCTACTCAGCTTCTGGATCTCTGTGTCGCACTTTCCGTCTTCTGTCAAAAAAACTTCCCAGGTATTTAAATTTTTTGTACCTGCTTGACTTTTTGGCGAGGCACGAGCAAATTTTCATTCCGAAAATGCGGCCAAGAGAAAAATAATGTTTGGGAACTACTGTTCTGGAAGGATATAATCATGGAGCGGCCACAAAGATATATATGGTTGAGTAAACCTGGGTGGATTAACTGGAAATATCCTAGCCTGACTATGAAGGGGTGATGTTAAAGCTGTGAAATCTTGCATGCATTAATTTGAAAACTTTTGTTAATAAATGCATTGTTTTTTACCAGATAAACTGATATCTAACAGCTCAAAAAATACTTCAACTGTAACTGGTAGCGAAATTTGAAATCTGACCAAATTTGGCAGTTATTTGGTGTTATCAAGTACCTTCAGAAAAAAGGGTTTAGTCACCAAGGATGTTCATGCTGACATGGTTGCTACGTCAAAGGTGAATCCCCAGCTTTATCAATGGTGTAAAAGTGGGAAGCTGAATTTAGGAAATGGAGGGTGAGTCGTAGAAATTATCAAAGATCTGGATGTCCTACAACCAACACCACCGAGGGAAACATGGTGATTGATAAGAGGCGGTTAGCTTTAAATCAAATAGTCAATGCTATTAGCATATCCCGTAAGAGAGTTGATAATATTCTGCACAATGAACTTGGCATGACGAAGGTTTCTGTTCTGTTTGCCACGTCTTCTGACAACTGATCAAAAGCGCTCCAGACTGATTACGTCACGGGAAAATCTAACATTGTTCGAGGCAGAATCAGCTGGTTTCTTTGAATGTTTCCTAACCTAGGGTGAGTGTTGGACTCATCTCTTTCGGCCAAAGACAAAGAGACAATCTAAAGGAAACACTCCTGCTGACGTGTTCCAAAGAAGTCAAAGGTCATTTCATCTGCAGGTAAGGTAATGACCTCAGTTTTCTTTTTTGGGGGTAGGGAGAACTGTTTTTATTGATTATATTCAAAAGGGCCATATCATCAATGGAAAGTACTATGTCAACTTGCTGAGGCTGTTAATAAGGTTATCAAGACTAAACATCGAGGAAAACTAACAAAAGTGGTTTTGTTTCATTGTTTCATGACAATGCTCCAGCACACATGTACATGACTTCAAAGGCTGCTGTGTATGACTGTAACTTGGAACTGGTTTATCATCCTCCCTACTTTCCTGATTTGGTCCTATATGGCTATCGTCAGTTCCCCAACATGAAAAAGTATTGGCTGGGAACCCGTATCGCAATGATGACGTCAATGATGACCTTATTGAACAAGAGGATGAACATTCTTCTTCGAACTGTGACGTCAGTTTATTTAGAAAGAATCAATGGAGGTATTCATTAATACAAAAATAGTTGAAATTAATGCATGCAAGATTTCACAGTTCTAGCATCACCCCTTCATAATCAAGCTATTAACTTTTCAACACCCCCTCATGTACACAAATAACAAAATATTGTCTTTAGAATACACTTAGAAATGCTACGAACAATAGTTAGATCCCAATATATTTGTCAATATGCGCATGTTATTGATGCATTTGCGTATACGTGTGCGTATGCTTTTAGTAAGAGTGACTCTGTGTGTGATTGCCTCTGTATGATTGAATATTTTAATGTGTGTATATTTTCTTTATGTTCGTGTGTGCGTTTGTGAACTAGGTGCTTAGAAGTGTGTGTTTATTCGGTTAGATAAATGTATGCGTTTTTGCGCGCACGTTTTGTATTCTCACATATTTTTGTGCCTAAAGAAGGCGGCTGATTATTTTCGCATGCGAGTGTGTGTGTGTGCCTGTGTGTGTATGTGTGTGTTCTCACATGCAAATGCTTGTTTAATTTGACCTTGAAATACTGTGTGCGTCTGAATGTTTGTCTTGTATGCTCAAGAGTGGGTTTTATTTGTTCTCAACCCAACCCACTTTCTTAAAATCTTGTCAAAATGAACAAACATCAAATTTTGATTTGTCTTTATTTATTTATTTTGAATGGCTTCTTGGTCGGGCCTAGAACTTTTCAGCATGCTCGAAGTATATATGTTTGTGTGCTTGCGAATGTGTGCACAAATATAATTAAGCCTGCTCTGAGGCAGTAACTAATAATAAAGGAATCCAACAAAGTTGAAATTGCTTCTCTTGCCAAACGTCAATTTTCAAATAAGGCCTCGCTACTGAACAATGGATTTTGTCATCCGTAACATTTCAAAATCTTAGCCGAATTCCGGCAATTCAAGCGGCTCATATATCGCCTAGCGACACTGTGGCTCACCAACTCCAGAATGATTACTTGGTCAGGTAGAGAAAGCCCAACAAAAGAATAAAACTAATACTTTTGCTGTAAATATTGAAATTTTCTTATATTTCAGTTATGTACAAATGAAGAATGAAAAAGGACTCATACCTGTGTTTTATTGATTATGCGAAGGCTTTTGACAAAATACGCCACAAAGAACTGATGGAGATGCTCGGCAACCTGGACATATTTGGGAAAGACTTGAGAGTAATATAGGTAGGAGGCTCCTGGTGGGGAGTGAGAGTCGTGAGAAAAATTAAGAGAGACAACAGCATGGTCGGAGTTGCCGAGAGAGCAAAGCTGCGAGACATGGTAGAAGTCAGATGCAGAGGTAAAGCATAGATCTAGTAGAGAGGAGTGTCGACAGGGAATGCTGGGAATTTGTGTGGGGAAGTCCACTTCATGTGTAAGGGATTGGGAAATGGCAAAGTTCATGGCGTGGATGCCAGCTGAATCAGTAACAGAGTCTTTAAGCCACTCAGCATGATGGGCGTTAAGATCTCCGAATACAATTCTTTTTAATCGTGTCACCCCAAGCAAGGCATTCCACTGCCACTATAGTGCAGGGGTTTACATAGAGCGATTGGGTATAGGAAATATCAGAAGGGTGGTGATAGACGAGTTAGGATGTACATTTTTCATGTGAGCGAATGGGTGGGAGGAAGTAGCCTTATCTATATTGTCAGAAATGCTGTCTAGAAGGGAGCAGTCGGGAGAGGAGGGGAAAGGTAAAGGAAGAAAAGGTAGCTAACCGAACTGAGAAATGACAGACGTAGACATATGTATTGGTGGTCAGGGGATTCGAGCGATGTCTCCCTAGGTGTTCACTAACGTAGACCCCAGCCCATGCATATGGACAGTAGAATCCTTCCTTAAGAGGGGAAGATAGCCAGGGATCGAGAAGTCAGAGGAGGGGATTGATGAGTTGATGTTAGTCTCACAGAGCGCTAGGATGTCATGGAACTTTTTGTGGAGGAAAGCTTTACACTACAAAAATTAGTACGAATGCCCCGGATGTTAGTAAAAGAAATCTTAAGAGGTTTTGATGATTTGAGTTTGACTGGTTTAGAATTTTTGTGATTTTGTCTTTCATATTAATGTTTGTTGGTGGGCGGTGACCCTGAGTAGAGAATGCAAGCGGTCATTATCCACGGTATGCGCTGGGAGGGAAACTGCAAGGACACCTATCCATGTGTGACATGGCACTACAAGAACACCGATATGATGCAACTGTTGATCAGAGCAGCCGCTCTTAACGGTACGCAAGAGTTAGAACTCCTAACTACCAGTCGGAAGCAACAACCAGGAAACTGCCAACCCGGTACCCTCACAATGAAGAGACGTTGCCACTAACCACACACATCGCAGAACATACATACAAATTATGACCTCATAAACTATTATTCTCACCACTGCAGCAGAATAAAATATGAAATAATTATAGGATAAGAGCACTAACAATCTGCAGCTTTCAGTATTTACCTGAAAAAGAAATATACATAAAAAACTTTTGAAAACCCCAAATTTCCTTAGTATTTCATCCACAACGCTGAGAAAAAAAGCCTACAAAATCTATAACATAAAAGATATTGACATTATTAACAAAAGCAATGACGACAAACTCAATCAAAACAGGTACATACTTACTCATAAATATCTCCTATGCAAAATAATTTTGTTTATACTTCTGAAATGAGATAGTATTTGCATTACTTACATTGTTCGAGTTGTTGTCCTCATCTTTATTGCCATGTGTACGACGTTTCGGCCGTTGTACGCTCCGGCCTTCTTTAGGTGCTAGGAATTTTTTAACAAACCATTTATTTCGATCACTGGGATATATAACTCTCATTCCATGTGCAGTGTTACTTCTAGATACCATGTAGTTATCTCCCTTTAATTTAACTTTTATTTGTTCACCACTGCTGTAACCAGGTATTGAATTCACAAGTCATTGTCCAAAGATATTAGAAGTAACCAAAACCTCTATCTACTAGGCCATGTGTTCTTGAGGAAGAAGGGCATTGTACGCTCCGGCCTTCTTCATGACGGAGCAGACAACGGCCGAAAACATGGTAATAAAGGTGAGTACAGTGGTCGTAAATATGGTAATACATATGGGGACAACAATGTAAATAATGCAAAATAATTTATTCAATCTCAACAATATCAAAATTATTACAACCACATCCAAATCTATTATGGATGTGATTGGAACCAAAAATGTTCATATCACTAATAATCCAGAAGTAGGTATTTATAAAATAAACTGGGACAACTGTTCCTTACAACATATTGGGGAAACTTGCAGGAGTTTAAAAAATGTAGCTTTTAACACTTATGAATCTTATACGTAACAATTTATGATATGCATTAGTTACATATAGAAATAAGTCTTCCACAGAGCAGATATAAAAATGCCACACTTATTATGAGACAAAATAGTTTGCTAAGAAGGAAATATCTTGAGAACGCCTCTATTGTATCTTTCCAAAATATTCACATGTGTCCTGGATTTTTTCAAATATCTCTTTTTCTAAAAGAAATACTACTTTACCAAGCCAACACACTTTGATTAATTATTCAAAAAAATAAATAATTTATCAAATTAAAAAAAAAATTATATAATAATTAATAATAAATATTAATTAATTAATAAATTATATATATATATATATATATATATACGAAAAAAATCGCAAGATCGCCAAGACCCTTGGCGATCTTGCGATTTTTTTCGTGTGTTTTTGCTCTGCGTAACTGCCTTTTTGCTAACACTTTTTGGTTAGTTTAGTATCGAGCACTTTTCTTTCCTGGTGGTTCGTTCCGTTCGAGGGTTTTTTTTCTTTACTGTGAAGAACCGTATGCATTGTCGGTCCTACGCAGTTTTCTTTTTTTTTCCCTCTTTGTCCAAAGCTCTATAGCCGAGGACGATAACGGAGTTAGATTCTGCTGGTTATTCATGGTCTTTAAAAGTTTCTTGTGTAACATTTTAAGATTAGAATACGTACAGAGTCGGTTTTATTATTATTATTATTATTATTATTAATATATATATATATATATATATATATATATATATATATATATATATATATATATATAAACGAGATTATAATTATACTCGTGTCGAAAACCTTCCTCGAAAATTTTCGACGGAAGGAAAAAATGATTTTAAAAAAGAAAGAGCTTAATACATGAACGTCAGTCAAAAGTTTTCGGACTGAGATTAACACGAAGCCCAACGAAAAAACCCCGATACGAGTAATCATCTAACAGAAAGCACTCAATACAGAGGTAGAGCAAAATAAATAGATAACACCTAATGAGCCAGATGAACCTACCTAGGTTTCACCTAAACGGATCGTCAGAGAAATATATTATATATATATATATAGTAATATTTGTATTATAAGTTTATAATAGAAACATAGATCCGTTGTGTTTCGCTACTTTATTATTGGTTTTTAGGTATAAACAATGCCTGACGACCGTGCTAATAAGATAGTACCGAAATACAACGCCTATATACACTGGGCAATGTGTTCTTGAGGAATCTTGTGTTACAGTAAACTATGTTTTTATTATAAATTTATAATAAAAATATTATCATATATAATACTCTGCTAAGTATCGATCACTCTTAAAATCACTACAAAAAGTGGACTGCTAACCCATTAGTTTTTACTACTTATATATATATATATATATATATATATATATATATATATATATAAACACTCCAAAACAATAATAACAACATTCATTGACTTTCTTTTCAAAAGGTGAATAGTGACTTGATTGTAGAGTCCTTCGTAACCGTCTCGGTCTAAGGTGTGTCGGATCTAACGACGATCCCTTTCGTTTATTTGGTATTACATCGTTTAGCATCCTACACAGCTATAAGAATATTTATGTGCATTCGTAAATTTCAAAATTTTCAAATCCAAACTCTATTTTTATTTCTGTTTATAAATCCATGTAGCAAAATCGCTTTGTGGTGTAATGGATATCGCCTCGGAATGTGAAATCGAAGAGCAGAGTTTGAATTCTTGTTGGATTCGTTGCATTCACTTACGCGCAAATATCTTTGGTAAAGCTGTAGATCCATTTGTTCTCCCTCCATCAACGCGTTAAATAGCAGTCCAGTTTGGGTTCTATAGCATTGGTTAGCAACCAATTTACATAGAAAGAAATTGCAACCTATCCTTGAAAAATGTACCTAGTCGAAAAATACATGATCGCTCAAGCGTTTATCACGTATTGTGCTTAACTGACTAAATTTAACAAAATAAAACCCATAAGTTTGCCTTCATAAAGTCCATCAGGGAATGTAAAGGCATCGATAAATAATAGTTTTTCTTTTATCTTTATTCATACACACAAATATTTAGTACATTTCATATGCTTTTGCACTCAGATAGATGAGAGCGAGTATAACAACAAATCGTGTGGAAACTATATGGCTAAGAAGCAAGTCAGAATAATGCATCGACAAACAAAACATGATATGATGGACGATTAATTTACTGAGTTTATGTGAAATCAAAGATTCAAAGACACAAAATGTTATCGATTTTGACATCAAATTGCCACGGAATTATTTCCTGTTTAACGTTATTGCTTGTTGAGTTTGAATCAAATTGAAATCAACTTTACTGGTGTTGATTTTCACGATTGAAAACAATAAACGTTCAATGTAAATGTCATGATGTACATTTTAATGCACGGGAGGTAAATATACGATGTTTTTAGATTGTGGGAAGCAAAACTATAATAACATGTAATATGTGCAAATATACGATTGCACGTCTAGGTTGCCACTCCCACTTTTATACGTTATTGTTTGTTTGTTTAGCAGCATATCAACACCTTATTGGTAATTTAATGCCAAAATTATCATTTCTTAGGAGCATTAGTAAATTTCTTTGTACAAATGCATTGGTCGTAAACATGTTTTAAAAATGTATTGCTGGCAAATTTTATTCCTTTCTACAAAAATGATGACTGGTAATATTTTATTTAAAAAAATGTAGGGGTCTCGGCTATGCTTATCAAATTGGCCTTAAACCAAACACAACCGAAGTCCTCACAATTTAAAATATCAGAAGTTTGATTGAAGGTTAGACGAATAAAAGTGTTTTGTTTGTAAAATAAGTGAAATTGTATTAACTTAACAGAATAAGAAATTTATAAAAAGTCAGTCAGTTGAAGTGCCATACGTGATACACGCTTGGGCGATCATGTCTCGAACGAGACATGACTGACTGGACAGAAGATTATCCCGCAGTAGGTTGCCATTGCTTTCTGCGGTAGACTGGTTGCCGATTAAGGCTATAGAATCCAATCTGTCCTGCTATTTAACCCATAACTGGAAGGAAGAGACAGATTAATACCTTTCCCAAGGGTATTTGCGCGTAAGTGAATACAATGGATTCAGCTGGAATTCGAACTCGGCTACCCGGTTTCTCGTTCCGAGCCGATATCCACTGTACCACAACGCAATGTTCAAATAAAAAGTAGTTAAATGTTGCAAAGAAATAGTAGTAAGTAGTTAAATGAATCCAGAGCTTATAGTTGTAAGTAGTAGAATGCGTTTATGTAGAAATAATAACAGGTTACTAATAAAGTCTGTGTGCCTTTCTTTTTTATGACCGGTGAGAAAGTGAAAAAGAAGGTAAAGCAACAAAGAAAAATTGTACTTAACGGACATTAGTTTTTAGGAGTCAGTTGAAGATATATTGTTGTTGTTGTTGTTTCGTTGACAGCGTGTGAGTGAAGACGAAAAAAGGAAAATAGGAAGGAGAGAAATAACGAATGTATGTCGACGAGACATGACATGTTCGGTAACTTGAAATTTCCCCCTTACATTGTGACGAGTTCTTTATCAGATCCCTGTTCCCATCGGACTGTCTGCTTCGACTTTCTTCATGTTTTTATAGCCAAAGGGTTTTCACACTGGATTGTTAACTTTTCTCTCAGTCTTACAAATCGCTTTCTTTCATTGGTTAGAAAATTAATTTAACATCGGATCGCGAAATTTGGCTTCGTCTTTTTCTATCAGTATGGGCTCAGGTCTTTTCTTATTCGTCAAAATTAAATTCACGCTGAATTGTGAATTTTGCCTTGGTCTGGTTTTTCCAAAATGTTTTTAGTTATTTATGTGGCCTGGGAAAAGGTCACAATAGAGACTCGGACACGATATACGGTTGGAATCAATATTATATTACAAAAGAGAAACAGTGTACAGAAGAAATAGAGTATAATAGTACATACCGCCGGAACAGCGTACTAACAAATGAGTATCGTAGCTGCTCCTACTTACTACTACCCCCGAGAGTAGATAACTGTCGGTATTTATGTAGTCCGGTAGAGTTTATATTAGTGTGTCGGTAATTTTCCACAACAGTTATTCTAATCAAATTTTGCGGGTGTGCTAGTTTACTTTTTGTGTTTCAGTTAATTGTTAGATGATATAGGATTTGTATTCTATAAATTATTGCTGTTAAGTTTTTACTATGAAATCGCAATGCTGGTATTTTCATTATAAAAATGCATTTTTATACTTTCATGGTGTTTTATTTTAATCTTGGTATCAACTATTTGCCCATAGCTGGGACCCTAATAGGTGCTACCACTCCGGGTCAGAGTGATTCTGGCAACAATGACAATTTAAAGGTGGTTCCACGCTCCTCAAAACCTCCAATCTGCCAATAAGAGGACTTGCTACCGGATGTAGTTTATCGTCATACCAAAGATGATTTATAAGTTATAATATGGAAGTGTCGTTGATATATATTTTATACATTTTGAGACAATTCTGAGACCTCTAGAAGTCCTGCCAAGATTTGTCATTGGCAGCCGCAATTTGAACAATATAAGATACGCAGATGATACAGTTCTGATAGCAGACACGTAAAGGAAACTACAAGACCTCCCATAAAAAATAGTTAAGGCAAATGAAAGGAAAGAACTACAGATAAACTACAAGAAAACAGAATGCATGATAATCAGTAAAAAGAGAAACCCAAAATGCCAACGACTAGTCGGGGATACTAAAATTAAATAAATACAGAAATCTAAATACCTGCAAAGTGTCCTAACATAAGACGAAGAATACGACACTGAGACCCGAAGACGTATTGTCATGGCCAAAGATGCATTCCAGAAGATGAGTAAAGTATTAAAAACAGGAAGATTTCACTTGAAACAAGATGAGGGTACTGGGTTGTGATGTGATATCTTCCCTTCAATATGGCAGCGAATGGTGAACAATTTAATCCAAGATGAAGGAAAGATTTGAAGTAACAGAAATGTGGTTCTACAAAATGATTCTGAGGATACCATGGACAGAACATGTTAGCAACGGACACAAAAATGAAACTAAAAATGATACTTATCTACAGTTTCTTGAACATGTATTGAGAAAAGAGGGCTTCGTGAATCTTATGCTCGGGGGAAGAATGGAAAGGAGAAAGAACAAGGAAAAGCAACGCGTGGCATACTTGATGAACTTGACCAGATGGATGGTGGTGCGATAGTTGAGTGGGATAACAGGTGAAGGAATGTTAAGAGCTACAAGGGATAGGAAGGTGGGGAAGGCCATTATTGGCTAGGACGTGAGGGACACGGCATGTAGAAGAAGAATCTTCAGAAGATAGGTAATTCATGATTCTGCATCAGCACGAATTTTTACTATCTGTGATTACGCCGCATTATTTTTCTGTTAAGGTCTAAGAGTCACGCGAGGTAGAGGCAATTTATAGGAGGGAATGATAACGGTTAACCCTAGACTTGAACAGGTTAACATTGTAGTGATAGTGGAGAAACGTCTTTTTGGGAGTCGCTTCTAATGGTTCACAGGAAGAAGCTTAAAACTTAATTTCTAACAATTAAATACGGAGAAAATGTAGTTAGTTTGTTATATCAATGTGGCAAGGGAGGTTAGCCCTGAAGGTTAAAACCGGAGAAAATCTAGGGATGCAGTTCATCAGCATTTTCCATGGAATTAGCGATAGAACAGCGAGAGGCTTGTCACTTCCCACCTATTAGAAAATGATTGGAAGGTGGAACATAATTTGTCACCTGTACCAACGTGAAGACGCTTTTGAAGACGGGAAAGGGAAAAAATGGGCACCCCCTACCCAATATGACATTTTGAAAAGATAGTATATTGTTTGCCTGTTGTCTTCTAAACTGTTTCGAATTCGGAGTGTTCCTTTATTTTTCCCTCTGGCTGCCAACCAAAGCTAGAAAACCCAAAACAGCAATTAAATGATGGTTTCATGCTCCTCAAAACTTCTAATCGCACAGTAAAAACATTTGCTGACGGATGTAGGATATCTTCATAGGCAGAAACTGTGTCGAAGCAGCCTGCTAATGCAAATAACAGTAATTAAGAGTAGTTCTATGCGCCTCAAAACATTCATTCTCACGATTAGAACCTTTGCTAATGGTTGTATGTTATTGCCATACTCTGGACTGAAACTATATCAAAGAGGTCCGCTAATAAAAACAATAGCAATTAAGAGAAGCTTTACGATCCTCAAAACCTTCAATCTTCTGATCAGATCCTTTGCTGTTGGATGTAAGTTATCGTCATACAACGAGCTAAAACTGTGTCAAAGCGGTTTTCCATTTCAAACAACAATTAAAGGTAGTTCCACGCCCCTCAAAACCTGCAATCTCCCGATCACAGTTCTTATATTTGCAAGTGTATCGTCAGCCTCTTTTCAATTTTTGAAATTAAATAACTGTAATACTTGAAATGCAGGTGTTAAATTTCCTCTTATAAATATTGCCGCAAATTTCGGATCAGTTCTTTCTAATTCTTTTTGCATTCGGTTCATTGTTTTTCTTGTTTTCTCTTCTTTTTTTACTGTAAATATTTAATTTCGTGATACAGACATTGCAATTCTTTTATGTTTCTACAAAACAAAAAATTTATTACAATCATTTAATTATCACATTTTATTTTATTTTGAAAAAAAATTAAATTCAAATAAATAAAGTTAATCTAAAAAATAATTTTTTAATAAAAATTCATAGTTATTTTAATATCAACTAAAATTATATCGACCATTTAAATGACTATACACAAATTAATTATTTCTCTGATTGTAGATTATGCTTGGTTGGGAGCAATAATATGTCGCCGATTGCATTTCCCGTTCAGAGGGATAACACCAAGAGAATGAGTCAACTGTTTGTTCTACTTATGGTGATTTTTCAAGCGTAGCTTAGACCTGACACATATATATATTATTATCGTGAAATGAAACGCATGTCCACCATTTTTTTTTTTTCATTTTGTTCCAACCAAACCTTTTGACTGCTTTTTAAACTGCTGCACAAACCAAACCTAGGCTTTTCTTTCCTACTCTTGTGCAAATCCGTCCTATATTTACCTTTCACATTGTTGGGCAAACCAAATCTATCTCCACCTTTTTTATTCTTTTGCAGGACCGAATTTAGATAAAGAGTGGCCCTAGGCTGCTCCACTTGTGAGGCTCCTCCAAATTCCCCATTCTCACTAGAGAAAAATGAAAAAGTGTTAAATTAAACAATCTGAATAAAGCTGAGGATAAATACGAGTAAATTCCACAATTGACAATTTCTTCTCTAAAGAACTATGTTCTTGGTAAATACAGTATGTGATTATGAAAATGCATTAAAATTAAAATGAAAAAATCTATAATGAAATCATTGCTAGTATCGACTTATCATATTATGGCAGTAGTACTTTAAAATGGAATATAAGGAAACTTACTAAATGATTGTTAAGAGTCTACGATGCGTTATCGCAACATGTGTAAGAAATACCTATGACAGTGTCAAAAATTTACAATTTGGTTAGAGGCCTCTACATTTTGAGGCTAAAAGCCTCTGCTAAATCTATATGTTAATCCGAACTTGCTCTTGTGTAAACCAAGGCTGTGTCTACACTTTCGAAATTCGTGTAAAACAAACCTACATCTACAATTTTTACTTTCGTGAAAAAAATAAACAGACAATATCACTCGTTAAACGCGGAACAATACTTACGTTCTTGACTCAGTATTTCCCCGAGCCTCCCCAAAACAACCAGTAGACCCCACTTAGGCGGAGTCGGACTCTCGCTTATTTACCCTAGACGAGACTGCTCATCGGCATAGGTTCGTCCGAGTTCTCTCCTCTCGAATGCAGAGAGTCCGGCAAGTATAGTTTTGATTCACTCTACATTCTTGAGTCTTATGCAAACTAAACACGTTTTTACCTAACTACTTTTTATCAAAACAACCGAGCTGATCTCTCCTCTGACCAAGCTTTAACATCTCAGTGGTTGTGGAGGGAACTGACTGGTTACATCCAATGCAATGAAAACTAAACTAGTGACGTTACATCATAATCAAGCGGACCCTGAATTTTAGCCTAGCGCGATGAACGAGTATTCTCTCAGATAAGTTCCATGCCGTGAGCGTTTGTTGGGATTTAAACTCAACCTAGACTTTAAGTGGAAAGTTTCCATGGTCGCTTCTCTGTAGAGATTTAGTAAGTACATGAATTCTACTGATATCGTCTACCTGTACAAAAGTCAGATCATGCCGAAAATGAAATACTGCCGCTAGATCTGGACATGAGCTGCTCAGTTTTCACTTTCTATTTTCGACGGAGTTCAGTAGCATCTAAACGGCCTTGCGGGTGCTTAATTATGTTTCACATTACACCCCTTTCCCACGGACTAAACGTTTCAAGCCTCTCACTACACTCACTATTTCCGTGGAAAATGTTCAGACGGACTACTTTCCTTCGTTTCACTAGTTCTAACCTTCACGGATAATACTCACTATCCAACACACGTTGTTGCGAATCATTGGTGAGATATGCGTTCCACTCGAACAGCTTCCCTCGAACCACAGCTCTGTGGAAGCGACTTTCCAAGACAATGCATCTTCGATCACTACAATTGTAACCTGTTGGGGTCTAGGTTTAACTGTTTCCTTCCCCAAATATATACTTAAAGTGTACGTCTTATATCTTCTAACCATCTATCTCGAGTGGATTTTAGGCCTTGTACAGAGCGAACATTATTATAAAATGCAAAAACAGAAATCAGAATTTAATGAGCTGAAAAATTTTATATGTCGTAAAATACGTTATAACAGGACAAAGCTCGTGAAGAAAGATTTATTTTCCCAATTATATTTCCCCAATTATGGGCTGAATTATATTCATGATATAATAACACTGATATTTCCCAGTGGAGTGGAATGACTTAAAGGAAAGGGAATGAAGAAAATGATTTGTTCTCAGAAAGGCTTTTTATACAACTAAGAAACTATAAAGTATGTATATACACGTTTTCCACGCGGAGGAAATAACAGCAAAGCAGAGAAACAAAAATAAAGTCTTACATATAATATTGATCTACTGCTGTGTCTGGGGAAACAATGTTTCTAGATTCAAACGGGTTGGACTAATTTATTATGCCCCAGTTGGGGACATATTCCTTGAGCGGAAACCAGCGAGTTTTAGGTTTTACCAAACAGAGAACTGCTAGTTGGAGTTTCTTTCTTTATCTGAGAAAGTTATATTCTTAAAAGAAAACAGCACCATGGACTGTAGCATTTGGCAGCTAGCAGGAAAAACAACACGCGTCTCTTAACACCAATAAACTTACTGAATGAATTAAAGGCCACACTCGTCACTGTATGAAGTGATGTTACTAAGCAGACGTCACGTGACCCATGGGACTTATCTGCACTTAGGGGAGATAAACACCTTCTGTATTCATACAAAGCTAAATCAAATAGATCGTGTTTTTTTTTTTTTGTTTTGTTTTTTTGGTGCGGCTGAATGCAAAGACTCGTGTAATTTACTATTATGATTTTAATTTAGAATAATTTCAATATAAATTTAAGCGCAGTACTAAACTGGCAACACGGTCTGGTCATTTTACAGTTAAATTACCTGTATGTAACCGTAAATTCTAAGCTGACAGTTTCTTCTGTCGCACTTCTAGCCTGTGGAAATCTCTTCTGACATTTTGATTTCCAGCGAATGTTGATTTTCAAAAATATAAATGCAATATCAATCGCTATATTTTGTCCTCTCGATTCCTGCTCTTTTATTGCATTCACTCCTTAGTAATTTTTCTTCTTTTCTTATGTTCTTTCACATTCTGTAACCCGTTGAACGTTAGTGGCTTTATTGCCTTGCTTTAGAAAAAGTCATTAAAATGTCTGTCAAAATAAAAAAAACTAGTATTGCAATGCAGTTGTTTTGATTCTTAGTTATATCTATTTAGAATATGTTGATATATCAAGAGGTAGATCAATAAGTTAGTAGCTTCACTTTTAGTGTATAATACTTGAGCGATGTTATTTATAGAGATGTGTTGGCTTAAGTTGATTAAAAAAAAAGGATATTATATGAAAATATAAATATTTTTATTTAAAAAAAGATTTTGCATCACTTAGCTACGGATTTATTGATTAAATTTGTATAAATCGTATTTTTAGACTCTCAAACTACGAATCCCCTACAGTGGAGTCGAGAATAGACTCAGATGGATATTTTTCCGGCATATTTCGTGCTAAATATAAGGTTACGGTCTGTATACTTGTGCGTCCTATATGCTGAAATATAAGTCATTCCAAGTCTTATATGCCGAAATATACGTCATTGCAATGTGTTTTAATAATCTATGTATCAAAACAAATTTATTTTAATTATATTTCTCTTTTTTTAAGAATCAGGTTTATCTTTGAAACAGATTTCATTTTCGATCGCAACTTGAAAATCTATTTAATATTTCAACAGAATTACAAATTATTTTAAGAATATCAAAATTTAATTTGGTAAAAGAACGAACACGCAGATATTTTGTAAAGTGTTTTATGATGATCAATTTCTTGTCGTATGACAAGCGAAATGATTAAATTGCAATGCCAACAATAATTACAGACAACTTGTCTGATGTTTATTACTATTGACGACCGGCATCGCGGCTATAAAAGAAAATTGACGGATCAAAGCAACCATAACATGTGACTTTTTAGAGCATGTTATCTCTCTTTCTATCATTAACGCTTTGTAGTTTCTGGGACACGCAATAAGGAAGGAGAGATTGGAGAATCTGATACACACAGGTCTGATAGAAAAAAAAGAGGTACAGGAAAAAACAGAACGTAACAAATTTGATGGGCTTGAGCAAACAGATGACAGAGCAGGGTTTGGGAGAAAGAACAAGACAACTTATCAAGAGCTACAAGGAACAAGAAAGTGTGGAGGGTCATGGTCGCCTACGTCCTGATAGAACACGGCACATAAAAGAAGAAAACTAATTTCTGCAGTGTTTTGTAAGCATAGGCCATATTTTATATATTTTTCTGTCTGCAGAGAGAGTGAAAGCGAAAGAGAGGGCGGGGGACTGTTAACAACCCCCTTCCTATCGAATTTATTTCCTTTTCTAGTTTCTTACTTCATTTTTAAAACATTCCATTCTACTTCTACTCTCTCTCTCTCTCTCTCTCTCTCTCTCTATCTATCTATCTATCTATCTATCTATCTATCTCTATCTCTCTCTCCTTTCCACGGTTATGTCTTTTTTTCTTTCTATTCATTTGTTGTTTCTCCTTCATATTAACTGCTTCTTCATCATTTAATAACACTTTGCCTTTTTCCTTCATCTGTTACTAATGATTTTCTTTTCTCCTTCCACGTAGGAGAAATGAGTTGTATTGGCTGCTACAACCATTTCAAACATACACACACACATACACACACACATAAGAACAAACACCCAAAACTTGTCTTTTGATTAAATACACAAATCAGCACTCCGTCGTGTATATATATAAGTTGATAGGTACAAAGAGTTTGTCTCTTTAGTAGAGCAGATTCATGCCGACTTCAAATACCCTTGTACGCAATTGCTAGTTACAATTTGATAGATACAAAGAGATAAACTCTTTGTAACTATCAACGCTCTATCTACACCCCGATATCGAGCACTTTACGACAAAATATCTGCTTGCCAAAATTGATTTTATCAGTAAAACCACTTAAAAATAACAACCTTGGCGCTAAAAATTATCACAATTGAACTATATATATATATATATATATATATATGTCACGGAAATCCCCGAAGATTAATGAAACGGTTCTAGCAACCGATATATTTAATTTATTTGTTTGAACGTTATTTTTAATCGATACTCGTATTTGAGTAAATATTCTGCTTTTAATCCGACAGTTTATTTGCATATTTATTTCTACCAGCCTGATTATTTACGACTAATTTTGTTACGAAAATGCGTGCCACTCGGCAGGATTCGAACCTGCGATCCCTATCAACATAGGGAAAGCCATCAATTGATCCGGTGTGTATTAGACTGCCCGACCAGGAATTATTCCACAGTCTAATCTAATGTTATATAAGGATTGATTTGGCTAAAATTTTCAAGACAGATTTTTTTAATTTTTTACTTTATTTCGAATCTTAGTTATCGCGAATCTGTGCAGATAGATAGATAGATAGATAGATAGATAGATAGATATGAACAGCTGTAGATCAATAGATTTGAACAGGATACAATACATACATGCATACATATATACATACATACATACATACACTAGCAGTATAGCCCGGCGTTGTTCGGGTGTAATGAAAGCTTTAAAACTTATCCATGGTTCTGGAGCTCAGACTCTTTGGACATTGGCACGAAAGACTAAAAAGCAATAGTTGTTTCCAGTTAAATCAAAACCGTAGACGGAAAGAAAAATGAATGGATGTCAGTCAAATTTTAATTTCCTGATATCGATTTCAAATAAGTTTTTTCGTCGTAAACTGAATTTTGAAGGCTAAATAAGTCCTCTGAGTAAATTGTATCATGGCTGAGACTAAGAACTACAATTATACCTACTTAGAGCCAAACACGAAGCAAAAACTAAAATAAAAGGGCTGAAAAAATACAGACATACAGGCAGATAAACAGACACACACACGAACATCTCTATATATATACATATATATTATTGATTTTCTGCACTATTGTAAGAACTGCAACCTTGAAACTTCTGAATATCGGTTCTTATGTCTTTGTCTATGAGTGTATCAAATTTGATTAAAATCGGACCACTCCTTCTATAACCCGATTTTTTCCATTATCGATTTTCGATATTTATCGGGGGTACCTCGACACAAAACCTAGCTAAGAACACTCGCAGACGCTTATAGTACAATTGCGTAAGTTTTCAAGAAAATCAGTTCAGCCATTTCAGAGTCTATAGGTAACGGATACACACACACAGAGACACACACGCACACACAGAGACAAAGTTCCACTTATAAATAAGTTTAGATAGATAGATAGATAGATAGATAGATAGATAGATAGATAGAAATGAGCAGCTGTAGATCAATAGATTTGAACAGGATGCAATGCATACATACATACATACAGACGGAGATAGATAGATAGATAGATAGATAGATAGATAGATAGATAGATAGATAGATAGATATGAACAGCTGTAGATCAATAGGTTTGAACTGAATGCAATACATACATACATACAGACAGACAGACTGAAATAGATAGATAGATAGATAGATAGATAGATAGATAGATAGGTGTATGCACTTCTACTAATTCGCAGAAAAAAACATATTATGATGAAAAAGGCCCCAAACTTGATTAAATAAGTTTTATCGTCAAAATCTTGATATCATTAAGATTAAAAGCAAAGTATTTTTCGATTATTTAATTATAATTTAATCCTTGTTAGAACGCCCGAAAGTTTCGTTAAAATCTTTTTTCTTGCGTCGGATAGATACAGTTGTTTATATCCAACATTATCAGCAAATCAAAGCGATAAGAATAGTAATACTTAAGTCAAAGTATCTAAAGTCCCATACAACATTAAATTACGATGAATATTTTACTAATTTTTTCAAGATTATTGAGTACTTAAAATATATATATAAAGACGCTCTCGTTATATTCTTCAGTCATGTTTACAGATATATCTACCGTAGAAAATCATTAGATAAACATTCATCTGTCATTCAAGCTATCAACATGTTAACATCTTAAATAAATATCTATCACTGTTAAAAATATAAATTTTGCGATAATCTAAACTTAAACAAGTAATATCTGTTTCAAATCAGATTAATTAAACTTTAAATCAGCTAATATTCCCCAGTGTTTCAGTCAGAAAAGCATATTTTATTTTTGGAGTCTTTTTTGTTTCTGTTTTTTTAACGAAAAGAATTTCATTCTGAAAATAGATGTCTAAAAATGTCAATTTAAATTATTTTTGAGATACAGCAAAGTATTTTGTTTATCGGGAATATTAAATTTCATCTATTAGCGTGAAAATAAAAGTTTCAGAGTAGATTTTTCAATTTTTCTTATTTCAAACTTTACTTATCGCGGATCTGTGATGGTACATAAATGCTTAGATGTGGCACAAGCCCGAAAAATTGGAGATCTCACAATTAAGTTGCAATAGGTTCTAACAAGACAAGCTTGATAACCATTACACTACGTTGAGATAGATAGATAGATAAGTAGATAGATAGATAGATAGATAGATAGATAGATAGATATGTGACCCTATTTTCAGATGACTGGTATTAATTATTTATTATTTTTAAAGATAAGAAGAGATTTCTGTAAAATTAGAAAATAAAATTATTTTATCGGAAAAAATAAACAAAGTGATAAAAAAGAAAAATACAATTATTTCTGTCGGGAAGAGTAACTGAATTGATTGAATCTGAGTAAAATGTGATTCTAGACATAATATTGTCATCCTGTTTTGACAAAGTATGACCCTAGATCAACATTGGACTGTGACAATTTTCTGTCTTGTGCTACTGGATGTTGGAAACGGACAGGCTATAGATAACAGAGTGTGAGTTCACTCCCCCTTATTAGTGAATAGACCAGAGACTCAATAATGGATAACTATAATTGTTTTCATTTCGAGCTGGTAAGAGTTACGCAATGAGGGAAAATTGAACCCCTGTGACTACCCTTTACTACACCGGCTTTGTGCGTGTTTAATAAAAGCAGAGTGCAGAACGACATTAGTTAGTTCCAGAATCGTGATTAGAATAATTCGGAGGTATTTCAGGCTCCATGAATGGAATTAGTTGGGGCTAGTGATTTGAATGAGACGGTTTAAATACGGTCAGACTGACGTGCTGTTAAAAGACAATTGAGTAAACCCCAACTCAGAGAATATTGCTACTGAATGTAATTTTGAAATTCCAGCCAACTGTTGAGTTTCACCAGCTTTGACTTGCTTATTATGCCTGTATATATAATCGATCCCCCGGATTATAAGTCGTGTTATATCTGGTGCCCGTGGCGTTGCAGTGGTCTACCGATTATACTCCGTATCGCGTAAATCCGGTTTTAACAATATACTCGGCCTCTCCTATGTCAGGCCTAATCTAGCCAGGTGATAACGGGCAATTCTACTTTGGCTGGTCCGAGATCAATACAAACAAAACGTGGGCGGACTGGTTAAGATTCAAGAAGAATTGGTCAAACCACGCCTGGGGGTGCCGGTTTATAGATAGATAGATAGATAGATAGATAGATAGATAGATAGATAGATAGATAATGGCGAGATCAAAATAGATAAATAATGATCACCAAATGATCAAGCATCATCATTTGAGTTGGGAAATCTTTGTCGTACCGAACTGCTTAGGCCTCCTATTCTATGCTTGTAATGCAAAAACAATAATTTATTATTTTTTTAACTTTTCTCTTCATTTATGTGCTTTGTGCCTTGTGGTGCAGTGGTTATCGACTCGGAATGACAACTTGGGGAGCCGAGTTCGAATTCCAGTTGAATTTGTTGCATTCACTTACGTACAAATACCCTTGGGAAAGGTATTAATCCGTCTCTTCCCTCCAGTTATGGCTTAAATAATTGGACAGATTGGGTTCTATAGCCTTGGCTGGCAGTCAGTCTACCGCAGAAAACAATGACCATCTACTGCGAGATAATTTTATGCCCAGTTAGTCATGTCTCTTTCGAGACATGATTGCCCATAGCGTGTATCACGTATGGCACTAAACTGACTGGCTTCATTTATAATTTTCTGTCTTCTTGTTTGTTGTTTTTCTTGTTTCTTGTTTTTATTCATAGATATTTCTCTCTTGTCGAGTTTTTCATTCTGTTCATTAAATTACTTTCCGTATCTCTTCTTAAACTTTTTCTCGTTTTTCTCTTTCGTTTTCTTTAAATTCTTTCCTTCTCTTTTCTCCTTCCTCTTTACCATTCCTCTCATTTTCTCTGTCATTTTGTTCATTTGCCATCATTCTGTTTCTCTTTTGATCATTCCTTTCTCTTGTCGTTTTTATTCTTATTCTTTCCTTTCAGTTTCTTTTATTCTCTCTCCTTCTTTTTTTTCCTATCGTTCTTTTCATTCTCTTTCATTTTGATCATTCTCCATTATTCCGTTACTCTCCATAACTTTCCTCTCCTTTTCCTCTTTCATTCTCTTCATTCTTTTTAATTTAGGTTTTTCCCATAACCTTTGTTATAATTCTCATATAAGCTCTGTAGTTCTGGTTAATAATATTTCAAGGAAAACAGTGGAATTAGTAGATAAACTGTTTAATCACGTGGATTCATAATAGCGAATAATATTGTTAATGCGGCAATGCGTACGACTCACTTTGCGACACCAGGTCCTATGAGCTGACGTTCTTCCCACAATGAATGAAAGACTCTATGTTCAACAATTTAGTGTAGCGAAGATCGGTCGTCTTTCTACACAACCTGCAACTTAATTTTTAATTACATTCTCTTCATTCTCTTTCATTCTGTTCATTTTCATTCGCCACCTCTCTCTCTCTCTTTCTCTCTCTCTCTCTCTCTTTCTCTCTCTTTATGTCTCGCTTATTATTTCTTTTCATTTTTTGTTCATTTAAATAACTAATCTACATTTTTCTTTTAATTCTAATGTTTCTTTATTCCTTTACTTTTCTTTTCATACGTGTGTGTATTGCTGTATGTCTGTATGTGTGTGCATGTTTGTGTATATGTGTGTATTGTTACAACTACTTAAACTGGGGAATTTGTTAGCCTGCAAAATATTTTATCTATCTATCTATCTATCTATCTATTTATCTATCTATCTATCTATCTATCTATCTATTTCTATCTATCTATCTATCTATCTATCTATCTATCTATCTATATATCTATCTATCTATCCCAATCTCTTAATTATCTATCTATCCATCTATCTGTCTGTCTGTTTGTGCCCCACAGAATCGCATTAGTCAGTTAAGTGCCATACGTGAGGCACGCTAGGATGATCATGTCTCGAAAAAGTAGTTTGAAGTAGTTTGTCATTACCTTCTGCGGGAGATTGGTTGTCAACCAAGATTATAGGACCTAAACTAACCTGCTATTTAACCTATAGGAGAAGAGACGGATTAATACGTTCTACAAGGATATTTGTGCGTAAGTGAATGCAACTAGAATTCGAACGCTGCTCCACAACGACCATAATAAAAAAATCACACTCAAATCTCTGAATTACAGGGATTTGAGTTTCATTTTTTCACTCTAAGAAAACGTCATTTCAGATATTTCGTAGGCAAACGAATCCCTCAAATGTAACTAGCTATTTGATTAAAACACTATGATTGTAAAAAAAATGTCTATGTAAAGCCGACTTTAGTCGTTTCTTGTCATATTCCTTCATCTCCGCAACTATTCTTAAGTGGGCGGGTTCCGAATAGGCATGGCAGAGTCCATATCAAGCTAATGAGATAGATAGATAGATAGATAGATAGATAGATAGATAGATAGATAGATAGATAGATAGATAGATAGATTTTGTACTTTTTCATATATGTACGTAGAATGTGTATTTATCAGCAATGGATAATACGTTTTATTTTTACGTTATTTTTGACTTGACGCACAATAGATGATTGTTTTATTTGATTTCAGTTCTAATTGAACAAATTTATAAAACAGGTGTGAGTGAAAATAATTTCCCTCACCTACCAAATTGCTATCATACTAATTTTGAATTTTTCTGAGTACATTGTTGTGGGCAAAAACATCTTAATAAAGATACCTGTACAGCAACGCCAGACTGTTTCAATAATATCTAAATGGTCTTTTTATACAACCACTTTCTCAAATCTATGATTAAAGATGGCTTCAAGCGAATGAAACCTGTAGGTATTAGTGAGAACCATTCTACTACAGAATTACAACAAAAACATTACCGGCAGCAGAAATTACATTTTTGAGGACTTTCAACAGCAGTAACAACTAAAATAGATAGATTATCTCGAATAGAAAATAGTTCGGTTGATTTTGTTTAGCGGTATATCGACCTCCCTGGCTTAATGCCGAAATCTAAATATTTTGAACACAATTGCATGCCTTCAGCTACATATAAAACCTGTTATTGGTTATTTTGATATAAACCTTATTGTTTGTAATTCTACTATAGAATATATTACTAGCCATTTTGCTAGAAATAAGTATTTTGGTCATTTTGCTCTAAAAAAAAAATTATATTTATAATTCCATAATATTCTGTTTTTGTTTGTATGTTCACTATTTCCACATAGCTGGGACCCTAACAGGTGCTACTACACCGGGTCAGAGTGAACATGGAAACAACAATTAAGAGTAATTCCGACCACATTAAAACCTCTAGTCTCACGATCAGAATTTTTGCTGCTGGATGTACTTTATCGTCATACACCGGACAAAATCTATAAAAGCGGCATTCCATTGCAAAAAAAAACTAGAAAATAAAGAGGTGGTTCCACGCTCTCCAAAACTCCAATGTCACGATCAGAACCTTTGCTGACGGAAGTAGGGAAGTAGGTTATTGACATACACCGGACTGAAACTGTGTCAAAGCAGCTTGCTAATGCAAACAACAACAATTAACAGTAGTTTCACGCTCCTCAAAACCTCCAATCTTCCAATCAGAGGCTTTGCTGCCGGATGTAGTTTAACGTCATATCCATGACTAGGAAGAGTAGATAAAGACATAGTCAAGATGCTAGCGTCCCACATTACTTCAAATAAAATTTCAATAAGTCCTAGAAAAGTCAAGAACCTCTACAAGAGAAGAGAAATCTATTGTTTTAATAGAAAGATTTGATAGATTTCAATCAACGGTAGCAGTAGCTGATCGGCCGAATTTTTCTTTATAAAGAAACATCGAATATTATCATTACCATTCCACTGTCAAATAGCAAATAAGCTGAAGAATTCCTGTAATTAGACGATCACCTGCGACGTCACTTCCCGCCGTGTGCATTTTCTCTCGGGCTCATACGAATTTCAAGTGATCTCGCTTATTTTTATCGGGATTAAACGAAACGTGAAGCTTTCAGTTAAGACATCAGTTTTGAAACTAGACACTAAAAAATTCAACGACCAATGCATTTTAGCTCTAAGAGGGACACATTTAGTCTCACATACATGACTGAGGATACACGCCGAAGTTTGCATACACATCTCTGAAATATGAAATCACGCCTGAATAAACCCTTAACATGCACGCATACACACATTCGGTTATCGAATATTTGCCAACCTCATTTTGAAATATCTCTCTATCTATCTATCTATCTATCTATCTATCTATCTATCTATCTATCTATCTATCTGTGTGTGTGTGTGTGAACTGATATATCCAAGATCCTGGCCTCATTATAAAACCCGTATTGAAAGTGTGTCCATGGCAACGCGCCAAGTGGTCCCTCATTTGGAGGCAGGCCTATGGAAGACAGCTGCTGGTTTGGCTACTATTTGCTATTCCCGCCTTATTCAATTCTTTTCCCATCTTTGACTGCACGGCATGTTCAACGCGAAGAGTCAACATTCCAGTTGCCATTGCCAACTTTTGAGGACTTTACTCGTTAGCGATAAAATCCAGAAAACGATAATTAGAAAATATCAGGACGGCAACAGCTCTTCCATATCGAAGTTTTGTGCAATGAAAATAAGTTGACTGCGTCGTTTTGTTTTGCATTTATATATATATATACAGGAGGGGGTAGAATATGTCCCACATTTTAAAGGTTGGCAAATGACCACGTAAACTGCTATTAAAAATCTATTTCACTGTTGTTAAAACAAAGGCCTATAGATTTTTATTCATTTCGTTTTAAAAGCAAAACCCTTCAAATTGTTGTCTTTATTTGCCATACATTATTGCAGACGATTTCTAAAGTTTTCCATAGAAGTATTGATTTTTATTCCGACATAACATCAAGTGTGCACAAAAAGCTCTCTATGTTGCAATTACAGATTCACCGCGTCCTTGGTATGTCGATAAATTACATCCGGCATATGATCAGGAGATTTTGAGGAGCATGGAACTACCTCCTAATTGCTGTTGTTCCCAGGTCCACCCTGACCTGGAGTGGTAGCACCTGTTAACGTCTCAGCTATGGGCAAATAGTTAATCCCCAAACTGGTGTCAAAACACTATCAAAGAGTAGAAATACATGAAGGAGCCAGGAAAAAGTTCCATAGTTAAAAATTACCAGCAATACATTCTTTGAAAAAGAATTATTACCGGCAATACATTTTTGTAAGGAAAAAGAAAATTTGCCAGCAATACATTTTTTAAAAAGAAAAAAAATACCAAGAATACTTTTGTAAAATAAATTACTAATGCTCTCAAGAATGTTAAATATCGAAAGAGTTTAACAGTGATCACGAAGATGTTTTGTGTAATCACTAGTAATGGCAACGTTATACCTCCATTCCTCTTCCCACAAGGCTCCAGAATCAACATGGGGGTCTACATCAAGTGTCTTGAGGGGGAAGTGTTGCCTTTGGTCAAGAGGATGTCTACTTGAAGACCCGACGTCTAGTAAAAGGATTCTTCACTGTACCACACAGGCAGGAGAGCCCAGTCATGGCTGTTAGACAATTTCTGTGACCACATCACCCCTTACATCTGGCCACCCAACTCCCTAGACTGCAACCTCTTTGATTATTATGTGTAGGACACAGTAAGGATACCTAGGGTGAGGGTTGAGTAGATGGGAAGAGTGTTTGAGAGAATGGATGCGAGTTAGTGCCTTAGGAGGTGTCTATTGACCTTACATTTAAACACCTGGAGATTGTAGTTGTCGGGGAAGCAAGTATGTGGAAGGGAATTCCACAGGCGGGAAGTGCGAGAAAAGAAGCTGTTGGAGTAGAAATTGCGGTTACATTTTATCGGCTTCTCTGTAAAAGGGTGGGACCTAGTTGCTAATCTAGTATCTCGTGCAAATTCGTACCTAGTGATCTAAGTTCATTGGAGCAGAAGCCGTGAAAGTATTTATAGAAGAGGCACAGGGAAGCCACGTCACGCCGGTGAGAGAGTGACTGCGGCCGGTCTGCCAAGTCGGTATAGATCACATTACAGATTCTCTGTTGTATTTTGTCAAGAACCCTGAGGAGAATAGCAGGGACACCCGACCAGATGTGGCAGCAGTATTCAATACACGGGCGGATGGTAGATTTATATATGTGCAGGATAGATTCAGACGGGAAAAATTTCCGGGATCTGCACAGAGAACCGACTTTCATAGCAGCGAATTTAGCAATGGATTCGATATAGTCATTCCAACTGAGGTCCGCTGAGAGTGTTAGGCCAAGGAGGCGTAGCGTTTTACTCTCTGGGAGGCAAGCCTGTTCCATGCTAATGGGAGGTAGGTGCGATTGTCTAAGATGGTTAATTGATAGCAGCTTCGTTTTGGAAGCATTGACTTACATCGAATTCATCATAAAGACATGGAATTGGTTAATAATCTGTAAACACTTCAAAAGCTTAGTGTATTGATCAGAAGTTTAGTACAAGAGATAAGAAAATTAAACACTGAATAATCTGCGCTAGAGGTAGTCTTGCCCAACACCGCTGGTTTCAACAGATCCAAAAGAACTTGTATTATGCTAATCTAAATTTTTATATGAATGCTATGTATGGTGTCCTACCTGTTCAGAAAATTTAAACTCTAAAAGAAACAAATCAAGATGAAGACATTCCGCACTATTAAAGGTTCGGAAGAAAACTCTCATCAGTGCTAGAAAGAGCGATAAGTGTTAATATACGAGTAAAGCCTATTTTCCTGAAAAACTCTTTGAACAGATAGATTTTATAAATTTCAACCAGTACGCTAACTTTTCGGTTAACGAATGCCAAATGTACCCGTTATTGAAACGGCTATTATCACAATTATTGTAATCATTATTGATATAATTATTGATATTATTGATATAATTATTGATATAATTATTGTAATCATTATTGATATAATTATTGATATTATTGATATAATTATTGATATAATTATTGTAATCATTATTGATATAATTATTGATATTATTGATATAATTATTGATATAATTATTGTAATCATTATTGATATAATTATTGATATAATTATTGTAATCATTATTGATATAATTATTGATATTATTGATATAATTATTGATATAATTATTGTAATCATTATTGATATAATTATTGATATTATTGATATAATTATTGATATAATTATTGTAATCATTATTGATATAATTATTGATATTATTGATATAATTATTGATATAATTATTGTAATCATTATTGATATAATTATTGATATAATTATTGTAATCATTATTGATATAATTATTGATATTATTGATATAATTATTGATATAATTATTGTAATCATTATTGATATAATTATTGATATTATTGATATAATTATTGATATAATTATTGTAATCATTATTGATATAATTATTGATATTATTGATATAATTATTGTAATCATTATTGATATAATTATTGATATTATTGATATAATTATTGATATAATTATTGTAATCATTATTGATATAATTATTGATATAATTATTGTAATCATTATTGATATAATTATTGATATAATTATTGTAATCATTATTGATATAATTATTGATATTATTGATATAATTATTGATATAATTATTGTAATCATTATTGATATCTTTAATTACGTTATTCAGGCTAGGCATACTGAAGGCGGTTTCAGTAGGTTTATGTATGATGATAATCAGTGACTCAGCAAGTTAAACACGTCCAACTTCTCTCCCGGAAAAAGATTTTGAGCTTTTATTAATAGTAACTTTGACCAATGGAATCTGTCTTCTTTCCAGTAAGAGGACAGAGTCTGTGTGTAATAATTGCCAATAAACAACAAATCATTTTGAAAGCCAACGGTGTAAAAAAAAATGTGTCATTCAATTAGGTTGGAATGCGATGAAATATCAGACACATCAACCTCTAAGCATGAACATACATCTAGAAAGCTGCTTCTTCCTATTTTGATCCACCTTTATGAGTACCTAAGATAGATAGATAGATAGATAGATAGATAGATAGATAGATAGATAGATAGATAGATTATTGTTATTATTATTCTCATAATAATAGCATACACCAACACAAAACTATTAAGTTTTGATGTTCATACCATCATTGGGCAATGAAATGTGGTTCATTTACTGGGTCGTATTTATATATATATATGCAAAAAAGATACTTGTACCCGCAGAAAAAGCAAATGGATTTAAATAGAATTGACGTCATAATTTACATATGACCTTTCGGACAACATATTATCAAAGGTGCTCGTTAGCAGAATTTTTTAAATGATAAACATGACACATAAATATAACTTGTAGAAAGTAAGGTGAAACTTGTTTAAAAACAAAATTTTAATCAAAATCAATTTTAATTTAAGGTGTGGGGGTAAACGTAAAATTCTACACGAACAATAAAATTAAAAAAAAGAACTCACAAACCCTCCAATAATCGTAAAGAGCGAATGAAGTGGTTCTTTTGTTTGCACAGACTGGGCTGGTAGATCTTTAGGTACTCAGCCTCCAGAACACGTAGATGATAGGCCGAACGAGTGCTGTACAGAAAAGAGAACCATGTCTCCTTATACAAAGAGGCAGAGTCATGATTGTCGAGCAGATGTTGTCTGATGGCCGAGGCAAAAACAGCTTGGGTGGTTCTTAAAGGCCGTCTTGGACTACCTGAACGTATATTTACGGGGACGTGCTGCGGTACCCATGATTCCAATCTCAGATTTGTCCGCCCTATGTATACAGCATCGCATAGGCATTTGAACTTGTAAACAACTGAATTTTTACGAAAATACTCATTCGACAGTTAAAAATCTACCGAGGCCGACAAAGCAAACCTCGTCGCCGAGCTTGAAAATGACCACCAATCAGTGGTGGACTAGGGTAAAAAATGGCTCGTGAATTTTAATGCTTCTAAAATGAAGCTGCTATCTACTAACCATCAAAGACAATCGCTTCTACCCACCATTAGCATAGATCAGGCTAGTTTCCCTGAAAGTAAAACACTGCGCCTCCTCGAGTTAACTGTCACAACAGACCTCAAGTGAAATGTCGACATAGAATCTATTGCTAAATCCGCTGCTAAGAAGGTCGGTTCTCTGTGCAGGGCCAGGAAGTTTGTGTGCGTGTGTGTGTGTGTGTGTGTGTGTGTGTGTGTGTGTGTGTGCAGATTTCATTAAAAATTATAGGCAAGATGGCTAAGTTATTTATGTAATTTTACATGTGATCTTATCTTTTTTCTTTTGAAGACATAAATTATATAAAGATTGTCAAAATATTTTGTTTATTCGAACGCTTTCGGTTATACTTTTAGCTATTTTCAAGGATGAATGTAAGTAGTGTTATGCATAATGTGGAGTCGTGCTATGTGTTATGTACTGAACATGGTAAGCGCATTGTTAGCGTGTTCGTACTTGATTTTAAAGTTTGTAGGGTTTTTCATTTTTATTACTAAGACCTCCATTATTTTTAGACCTTTTTTTACATGTGGATGATGCTATGATATTTGTGTTGAATGTTCCAGAAAGGGTTTAGTAGCTCTACGCGTGTGTTTAAATGATATCGAATTTAGCTCCATTGAGACCGATGTAGTGCCAGTCTTCGAGTTAGTTTCATAGTGGCACGGCCGAAATAATATTTAAGAAATTAAGATCGAGAACAAAGTTCTTCAAAGAACGCAGTTCTTCAAAAAACACAGTTCCAAAAAACGTATGTACGCACTTGAGTTTACAATACCTTTTTATTAGGCTTGGAGACAGAAACTCCCGCACGTACGTGTGTGTGTGTGTGTGTGTGTGTGTTTCAGAAATGTATATAAACCAGACTACTGCAGAAAGAAACGGAATCCTACTTAGGGACAATCTTCTGCCTAGTCACTCATGAATCGAAAGAGACATGAACGCCTAAGTGAGTATTACGTATTACACCCAAGTGATTTTATCTTGTCTCCCCACCATAATTATAGGTTTAATAGCAGTAGAAACTAGGTCCTCTTGCCTTGGTTATCAACCAGTCTACCGCAAAAAGAAATGGCAACCTATTACGGGAAAACCTTCTGCCTAATCAGTTATGCATCGGAAAAGAAATGATCACCGAAGCGTGTATCACGTATTGCCCTTAATCCACTGATTGAAATTTTCTGGTCACCGATACTGGAGGCATTAAAATTTTAAATTATATTTCTTTTCAAATTTAACGATTATGTCAAAATAAAAGCAGATCATTAGGTTCTTGGACGAGGCGTTTTAGAAAGGTAAGATCACAACCACCAAGCTTTAATCTAAATATATAAATGAATACAAGACAATTCTATTTTACATTGTGAAAACATGATTATTAGTCTTCTTCTTCTTCTTCTTCTTCTTCTTCTTCTTCTTCTTCTATGTGCCCTTTCCCTTCAGGACGTAGGCGGTCATGGTTCTCCACGTCTCCCTATCCCTTGTGGCTCTTAGTATGTTTGAGCCTGTTGCTCCTGGCAACCCCCTTCCGTCATCCACCTGATCAGACCCTGCAAATATGTTATCCGCTGCCTTCCTCTGTCTCTTTTTCCTTCTATCTGTCAGTATCAGGTTCTCCAAGCCCTCCTTCCTCATTGCATGTCCCAGTAACTTCAGTTGTCTCTGATGCTCATCATTAATTTTATTTTCGTTGCCATTCTTTCCATCACCTCATCGTTTCTCGCATACTCGGTCCACCATATCCGCAGTATCCTTCTGTAGAACCACATTTCCGCTGCTTCAAGTTTTTTTCCTCATTTTCGATCATATTGTCCAGCATTCACTGCGTATTGAAGAAGTGACATTACATAGCAATCTAGCACTCTCTTATTTGTTTCTCGTGAAATTTTCTTGTTTCTTAGTACTTTACTCAGCTTCTGGAACGCGTCCTTTGCCATGCCAATTCGCCTTCAGATCTCTGTGTTGCACTTTCCATCTCCTAGGTATTTAAATTTTGTACTTGCTTGATTCTGTTATCCCCCACCTGTATTTGGCATTTTCGGTTGTTCTTTTTGCTGATGACCATGCATTCAGTTTAAAACAGAATTTCAGTCTTTGAGAAGCACGATTATTAGTCACCTTATTGAAAAAAGATTTCAAAGATATCAAATTATTTGAATTCTTTGCAGATTTAAAGGTCCAGCAAAAGTAGGTACACAGTAGGTATTACCAATTAAGTACCATACGTGATACGCATGAGGCGATCATGTCTCTTTCAAGACATGACTGACTGGGCAGAAAGTTTTCCCGTAGTAGGTTGCCAAGTCTTTCTACGGTAGATTGGTTCCCAACCAAAGCAATACAACCTCATCTGTCCTATTATTTGACCCATAGCTAGAGGGAAGAGACGGATTAAAAAAATTTTACAAGGGTTTATGTCCGTAAGTGAATGCATCGAATTCAACTGGAATTCGAACTTGGCTCTACGATTTCTTGTTCTGAACCGCTATTCACTGCACCAAAACGCACATATGAACTATACTAGTATTATAATGCTGGTTTTAGGATTCATTTAATACCAGAATTCATTTAATTCATGATAATCGTTTCTAATATTCTTATTTTCATAATTTTTATTATAACACATTTACCAAAACTTTTATTTTTTAATAAATAATAATAAACGTTTCGTAGTAAAAAGGCGTATGTGAATGACGGGAGCAAACAGTTTGAAAATTTGATATGCTAATTATTGATATGATATGATATTGATATGATATGCTAATTATTGATATGTTTATTAGTTATGCGTTTGTATAATCAATACAATACTTTTTGCGCGCATGTTTTATTTTTGATTACATTTTTTCATCCCCACCCGGTAAGAAATAAAAATAATGTTTCATCATGAAATCCTTTAACCGCAAAGTTTGCCTCTTTGTCCTTGCTCTCTCAAATGATCTCAAATAGAATGACTATATTGAACCCATAACTGACATCTACTGCCAGGAAGGTTGCATCACTGTGTCAGTATAGGAAGTTTTTCTTGTTAGAATCCATTTTAAACATTTATAATTCTGCCATTCGTCTGTGCATTGAATAGTTTTGCCATATATAGTCAGGTGCTTCTGCTACTCATTTTGAGGTTCTCGACAAAATCCAATGGAGGATCTGCAATATAATCGATCCGTACTTAGCAGCTCGCCTTCAGTCACTTTCTCACCGACGTGATATGGCATCCCTTTGTCTTTTCTACAAGTATTTTTATGCCAACTGCTCTGACAAGCTTTTTTCCTTGGTTCCTGACCACATGTATTTATTCGTGGTACTAGATTGGCATCAGCTTTCACAGTTAAAATAGTTAAATGTAATCGTCTCTTTTACTCTACTACTCGAACAGTTTCTTTTCTCATACTTTCCGTTGGTGGAACACCTACCGTTTGCTTGCTTCCCTGATAGCTAGAATCTCTAAAAGTTTAAATACAACGTCAATTACTTGATTTCCATACATCTCTAATCTTTTTTTCGATATGCCCTGTACCTTGTCTTTTTCACTCACTGTAACCCCCTGCAAACCAGTGGCGGTCCTACCTTGCTTGGAATAAAATAATCTCTCTCTCTATATATATATATATATATAATGGCTCTGTCTGTCTGTCTGTTTGTCTGTCTGTCTGTCCGTGTGTTTGTGTGTCTCCATTCTAACAAATCCTACTCCTTCGAAACCGTTGGTTCGAGTTCAATCAAAATTGGATCACTTGTCGATCATGTCTTGAACTTTTGATGTACGCAAAAAAATTTTCAAATCGATTCTCAAGGTGCAACAGAAATCCCCGAAACGCCTAGAATTTACGAACTCTTCTTCTCCGAGACGCCTTATGCGAATTTAACCAAAATTGAGTAACTTGGAACTCAAGGTCCGAACCTTTGATGTACACAAACATTTTTCGAATCAATGTATAGGATTTGTCAGTAACCAACGAAAAACATAATTGTGGGTGGTCTTTATGCATTTCCCCAAGACGCTTCACTCAAACTAAAACAAAATCAAGCCACTGGTAGATCACGGTTTAATGTCTTGATATGTGAACAAAAACTTCAATCGACACACAGGCTGCGGAAAAAATTTATAGAAAATGTTGCTTTTTCAGATCATTTATTTCTCCGAAACGCTTAATTCTATTCGAACAAAAATCGGGTCGTTTTTTAACTTCTACCTTACCATATGCCATAACAATTTCACGTTTTCTACAAGGTGACAACCCCTCCGACGTTGCAGGGACAAAACATCCACTTCTGAGTCACAACGTCATCGCATCACATTATAGGCTCTCGTAACGCCCGTCCCCGTTCTTCCAATTGCATATACATCATTCACGTTTATTGGCAAAATTGACCAAGCACGGATGCCGTTTTACAAATACAACAAAAATCAATACTTACTTCGCATTTTTTTAAACTTAGGCATCACGGCAACCTCATATTGGAGCTTTTTGAATAAGCTCTTGACCTTAGCATTTAAGCATAATCATTAAAAACCCGAGAAACATCAGTCTATACAGCTAATAAAATGAGATAAGTAATAAAACCAACCGCGAATTTTTACTCATTTAACCCCAAGCAAGACTAGAAAGCCACTAAAAGGTAAAGGAATAACTGAGTGTGAGAGAGTATGGATAAAATACTATTAAGAAGAGAACAGAAATTAAGCAGACAGAAAATAACGACTGACATTGAATTTAAATTTTTGAAGATCAATGTTGACTGGAAAGCAAGAAGCCGGAAGAGATTTTTACAAATGAAAATTCTGAGAAAAGAAACTGTTAGAATAGAACTTACGATCACATTTAATCATTTCAAATGTAAAATTTTGAGGCCTTGCTAGCAGTATAAATCTGCGCTTAAATTAATAACGTCTAGGTACCATAGATGAAAATCCATCTGAACAATTACCATCAAAGTATACACAGAAAATGTGAAGTATAGCTACATTACGTTTATGAGAAAGTGACTGAAGTCGAGATGACATGTCAGGACCAATAAAATTGCAGATTTCTATTTTATTAATAATATCTATAATTTTATAATAATCTCAGTATATAGAAAAAGCCGCAACCCAGATATAATAGTACTATTCAAATGATGGTCCAAAGATAGACTTGTAAATATGTAAGACGTGGCATTTTAGAATGTCAAGGATCCTATAGTAACATATAAAATAATAATATATACATATATTTATGTATATGGATGTTGTGTTACACAGATATATTAGGTTTCTAAAGGCTATTTATTTACTTATTTATTTATGAATAAAATAATCGTGTTGTAATTAGGCTGCTTGCATAATAAACCTCACACGCCAAAAAAAAAAAAAAATATATATATATATATATATATTGTGTGTGCGTGTGTGTGTGTGTGTGTGTGTGTGTGTGTGTGTGTGTGTGTGTGTGTGTGTAATGGAAAGTTACGAAATAGAATTGGAATTAACCGACATATTTTTAATGTATTTGTTTAATTTATTTAATTAATATATTTTTAATGTATTTGTTTGAACATTATTTAATGGATACTTGTATACGAGAATTTAATTCCGTTGGATGACCATTTCAGTGAGGAAATTCTCGCTTCAACAGTAACGTTAGAAAACAAAACCTTTATTAATTCAAATGTATTACAAGATTTCTATACCAGAAGAAGCCCCAAAACATATCCAGACACAGAAAGTCAAAATGGCGTGGGATTAACAATTTTTTGAATGTAAAAAAAGGGAGAAAGCAGACAGAGATCCTTGGCTCGATATTAGAAGACGTTACACCTCGTCTGTAAGAGTTCAAAAGTTCAAATTTGGCCGTGTTACAGGGATTGAAGTGGTGGTGGGAACGGAAAGGAGATTTACCTATTTGTTCATTCTTTTAGATATATATATACATATATATATATATATATATATATATATATATATATATATATATATATACTTGATAGTAACGCTACTGTTATGAAATCGGATAGATTAAATTCCTACGATGAAAATATTACTATTGCCGTTAAAAGTAATATAAAACGGCTATCAATTCAGATCTTATAGCTAAATTTACTGCCCTGTATTTGAAAATGTCTAATTCATAGTTCAATTCAAATTCATCTTAACGTCTGGGAGGTAAAAGCAACATTTGAAATTTGACATCCGCTTTTGAAAAATGAGCATTGCATGTGTTACTTTATTTCCTATCAATAATTTTTTATACCTTCTTCCAACTGGACAAATCTAGCCAATTCTTTTTTGTCAAAAGATTTCGGTCTGACGAGAGTTTTATTTTTTAAAGGAAACATAATTTTTATAAAAGATTTTTTATAAAAGATCATCATCTCTTTAAATTATTCTCGAAATAAATTATCACCATCGGGTTTATAAATTCTTTTAAGTTATTTTCATTATAATACTTTGTTCAATTCTAAATTGAGTTTTCATCTGATTACGTGGAATTTACCTTAGAAATGGTAAAATCCTAAAGGAAATCTTATTAATCGCCGGCGAAGTGATTTCAATCGCTGAAATGGCCATACGAACTCGTAAAATTTTAATTTTTATTTACATATTTATCTTCTGTCCTTAATGTAAGATATTCAATAGTAGATACATCAATGTATATGGTGTCGTCATTTTATACGGCATTTCGATATTAATATTCTGGCGTCATTTTTTACGGCACCGGTCCACACGTAAGCCTCTCTATTTTAATAAAAACTTTTTCGCGCATATATAAATATATTTCTCTTCTGTCACCCTCATAGCTTTGGACTATTTTCTTGTTTTTCTTGTGTCTTAATGTATGATACTCAATAGTAGGTACATCAATATATATTTCGCCGTCGTTTTAGACATTTTAGACAGCATATCGATATAAATATTTTGCACTCATTCTAGACGGCATGGACCTTCTCGTTAAGAATAAGTTTGAACTGCATTAAACTACCTTAGTTTGTACACTTCAATGGAAGCGTAGACAGTAGACTAAAAAATTCCTAACCCTACTAATGGAAGTATTGAAAGAGCATTATGTTACATAGTATAATGGGAATTCAAATAAGTGAATAACGCTATGGAGACATTCAGAAAAAAAAATATTTTAGAAGTAGTACAAACTAATGGGTTAACAGTCCACTGCTTGTAGTGATTTACTTTATTAAGAGTGCTCGATACTTAGTAGAAAATTATATATATATATATATATATATATATATTTCAAGTGAAGAGGACTCAAGGTTTTTTTTAATATTTTGAGTTCTCTGGCATTTATTTTATTATAAACAGTGCTCAATATAATGAGTATTATAGAGCTTAATATAATAAATCGTCTGCACAACCACACCAGCATTGCCTGATGATGAGAATTAATCTGGAAACATAGAAATTTCCATGTAGCAATGAAAAATTGACATAACCATATATATATATATATATATATATATATATATATATATATATATATATATAATTACAATAAAGCAGCACTAATAATTATAGACTAAATGTTCGAAAAACCAATGCTAACGTAACAGTAACTTAAATCGTCAAATAACCCAACGAGGACTACCTCGTAGGTTAAATAAAGGGGAAGAAAAAAAAGAAACAAACCGCGCACAAGAACAATGCGTCAAGTGCTTGTTTGAAAGAAAAAAAAACAAGACGAGACCTTAACAGTAAAGTGCTTTATACGAAAGTACGAAAGTAGAGCAAAAAATACAGTATACTAAATCTAAAATTGAGCCAACACCGACAGCGGTTTCACACAACTGATCGTCAGGGCCAGGCCGGTCGGTGTTAGCTCAATTTTAGATTTAGTGTACTGTATGTATATATATATATATATATATATATATATATATTGTTTTGCTCTATATATATATATATATATATATATATATGTATATATATATTGTTTTGCTCTCTCTCTCTCTCTCTTATATATATATATATATATATATATTGTTTTGCTCTCTCTCTCTATATATATATATATTGTTTTGCTCAATATATATATATATATATATTGTTTTGCTCTCTCTCTATATATATATATTGTTTTGCTCTCTCTATATATATATATTGTGAAAAATGAAAATATATGCAGTCTCAAGGTTTTAAGGAAACTTTCGAGAGTATAAGAAGTTACGATTAAACATTTCCTCCTCAGTACTTCGTCCTTTCGTTCGTTTTTATTTCTCTTTCATAGATGCCATGTTTTTTGGGAATTTTGTTTAGATTGTCTGGCTTGTTAATGGCCAATGAGACTTCCTCCACGTGAATAGGAGGGAGGGATGATCAAGATTTTAGAGATGCTTAGGTAGAGCATGGACCCAAAAACGTTTGAAAACCACAGCTCTAAACGTCATTAGTGGAAAGCAATCAACGACAGCGTACTCGGAATTTGGCAAATATGTTAAACACATCATAAATTATCATGGAACAACATTTATAAAAAATAGAGAAAACGAGTAATTAAGGTTTATTTAATTCGGCTTTGTGTCATACATAACCGAACTACCTACAACTTAATATTTATTCGTAATTATCGTCATCAGGATTATCAGAAGGTTATTTTCGTTATCATCATCAGAAGTTTGTCAGCAGAAGGTTGGTTAGAGATTAGAATGTGTAGATTTGTGTGAAATAGTGGAAGAATAAAAATATGCATTTGCATGTTAAAATAGAAATTTATTAAAAGAAATGAATAACAAGAATTGGTAGAAATTAATGTTCAATAAGAAAGTTAAAGGGATCAAGATTTGTAGAAAATGCTCGTAGTTGTATTTTTTTAAAAGAGTTTATGCGTATGTATGTATGTATGTATGTATGTATGTATGTATGTATGAGTGTTTGTTTGGTAGGAATGTCTTTGAAGGAGAAGAAGAAGTAAAAGGAATCAGCACACAAGAAAGAAGGAGAAAGAGAACGATGTGCGATGCGACCTTACGTCCGGATCGTAGTTGAAGTTTCCCCCTTTACATTTTAGTGTGTCGCCTCGCTGCTCCCATCTGACTGACTGACGCTGATCGAAGTCATTTATAGTCATCTAAATTTTTCGCACTGGATCGCTAAGTTCTTTTTGGTCTTGCAAATGTCTTCCATTGATCAGAAATTCAATTTAACATCCACTCGCGAAATCCGATTTCGACTTTTTCTATAAGCCCGAGGTCAATCATTTTTCTATACGGCAAAACCAGGATTTCACACGTCATTGTAAAAGTGAAAAAGAAATTTGCTTTTAATTCTAAATTTTTTATCCCACAGTTTTACGCAATCAAAAGAACGAACATAGAGAATCCTTTAACCATAACGACATGTTTATTTTGCCCAAAGAAAACAGTTTGTTTCTTATATATAACAGGCAATGAAAAACAGGTTTTAGAGAATGATAATGTTTTTGTCCTAACTACTAGCCTTACATAGAAGTTAAGTATAAATTAAAAAGACCCTAACCTACTTTATTTGTTATCAATGGCAGCGTATACTGTGGATTAAAAAAATAAGTTTTTTAACACCACTAATGCTGGTATTAAATATGCATTTAAGTTATATAATGTTATGGAAGTTCAAATAAGGAACACACGCTGTAGAAACATTCAGAAAAAATTCCAATGTTTATTGGCAAGGAGTTATAACTTGCTGGCATGTATGAAATTGGTTTGGAAAGTTTCGTTCTCGAGAAACGTCATTGGAAGACAAACGCAGACGTGGGCGTTCATCGGACTTTGATAAATGGAGATCTAAAGTCAACAGTTGAAATTAATCCATGACAAAGTCTACACAAAAGAGGTTAAATATATCCAAATAAACCATATGTCGATATTTAAAAGGCATGGTATTTGCGCTCCATATGTACTAAGAGAAAAAAAGAGGGTCGTTGAAATAAAAAAGGAAATTATTTATGATACATATATAACACTCGCATTATATATTTCTCAAATGGGAACACTGATATATCTATAATAATTTTAGGGAAAAAATTTCATAAAATGGAAATGGTTTTCGTGTAACTCATTTCATCGGACTAAAGTGATATTTACGTTGATTCGACATCGCACGCGCGCAAGTTACTGCGACTACACATGCGCACGAACGATAGAGAACGCTGAGAATTATACATTAGAACTAAATAGTATTTTATGATATATTTTAGGTATATATTCTAACTGATTTCATTTAATTTTCTTTTGCTATTTCTTAATCTTTCATTATTAAATATCCTGCATTGTGATAAGAGAAGATCTGCTAAAAATTTGAAATTTAAGAACCTTGATTTAAATGTACTGTGTATAATCTAGCGACGCATTTTTAGAAAGCGCTTTAATTGATAGATCATCTACATGTATAGACGTATCAAGGTAAACATCCCATTAGTACGATTAAGATTTATAGGACGAAACGCGTCACGCAATATCTATCTATCTATCTATCTATCTATCTATCTATCTATCTATCTATCTATCTATCTATCTATCATTCGCTTTACTTAATCTCTCTAATTCTCTGATCTATCTATCTATCTATCTCATTCGCTTCCATATGTACGTATCTTATTCACTTCACTATCTATCTATCTATCTATCTATCTATCTATTTCATTCGCTTTACTTATATCGCTCTAATTTTCTTATCTATCTATCTATCTATCTATCTATCTATCTATCTATCTCATTCGTTTCCATATGTACGTATCGCATTCACTTCACTATCTATCTATCTATCTATCTATCTATCTATCTATCTATCTATCTATCTATCTATGTCATTCTCTTCACTATATATATATATATATATATCATTTACTTCACTATCTCTATATATATATTACGCTTAACTGTCAACTTTCTGTTCATCTCATTCACTTTCATATCTATCTGTCAATCGCTTCACTATCTCATTTAATATCTAAATCACTTCACTATTATCTATCTATCTATCTATCTATCTATCTATCTATCTATCTATCTATCTAATTCGCATCATTATCTGTCTATTTCCAAGTTCTCATATAAGTTACTAGACGCCTAATACATATATTTTTCTAGTTTTTCACTCATATGCCTCAAGAAACATATGTTAACATATGCACAAACATTATACACATGGATATACTGAAGGTTTTTAGGTCTGTTTAAGACCGGATAATGCTTTATAACAATGTCCTGACATAATGTATATAAAAAGCATCCTAATATGTGTGTGTGTGTGTGTGTGTGTGTGTGTGTGTGTGTGTGTGTGTGTGTGTGTGTGTGTGTGTGTGTGTTTTAAAAATGCCTATGATATTGGAGCCAGAGTCCTTGTCATTCATTCTGGCCACAATTTTACGCACAATGTCAGAATAACTGATCCACAGAAAACTAGTAAAATTGAAACTCCATCACGGATCGACGACTTTCAAGTCGGATCAGTAAAGTTCTTCCGAGCGGAGGCCGTAAATCAGTGATCATCTGTTCCATGGAAGACCCAGTGGTAACGCTTCCGCGCACTTTGTATTCGTGTCGGAAGCAGTTGGAACCATGAGTCAGCATCAGCTTTACAGACGCACTGTGGTAGACACATCTATGGTAGTGATACATATCCACATGTCAGACTATCGCTGACAATGAACATACAGAAAGAGAGAGAGAGAGAGAGAGAGAGAGAGAGAGAGAGAGAGAGGGAGAGAGAGAGGGAGGGAGGGAGAAAGTGAGAGAGATGAATGTGGCTGAAAAGTCCTCGGCTTAACCCACTGACCAACTAAATAAATCCGGTCTTGAACTGATCAGGAAATGTTTAGTATATCCCTGTGTATAATATATATGTGAGTGCGTGTGTGTGTGTGTGTGCGTGTTGTTCATTTATTTATGAAAGCATATGAGTTTATATATATAAATACAGGGCGTCAGGAAACATAAGAGAACGAAGAGATAGATAGATAGATAGATAGATAGATAGATAGATAGATAAATAGAATTAGATAGATAGATAGATAGATAGATAGATAGATAGATAAATAGAATTAGATAGATAGATAGATAGATAGATAGATAAATAGAATTAGATAGATAGATAGATAGATAGATAAACAGAATTAGATAGATAGATAGATAGATAGATAGAATTAGATAGATAGATAGATAGATAGATAGATAGATAGATAGATAGATAGATAAACAGAATTAGATAGATAGATAGATAGATAGATAAATAGAATTAGATAGATAGATAGATAGATAGATAGATAGAAACAGAATTAGATAGATAGATAGATAGATAGATAGATAGATAAACAGAATTAGATAGATAGATAGATAGATAAACAGAATTAGATAGATAGATAGATAGATAGATAAATAGAATTAGATAGATAGATAGATAGATAGATAGATAAATGAATGATAGATAGATAGATAGATAAACAGAATTAGATAGATAGATAAATAGAATTAGATAGATAGATAGATAGATAAATAGAATTAGATAGATAGATAGATAGATAGATAAACAGAATTAGATAGATAGATAGATAGATAGATAGATAAACAGAATTAGATAGATAGATAGATAGATAGATAGATAAACAGAATTAGATAGATAGATAGATAGATAGATAAACAGAATTAGATAGATAGATAGATAGATAGATAGAATTAGATAGATAGATAGATAGATAGATAGATAGATAAACAGAATTAGATAGATAGATAGATAGATAGAGACAATGAATGATAGATAGATAGATAGAATTAGATAGATAGATAGATAGAATTAGATAGATAGATAGATAAACAGAATTAGATAGATAGATAAACAGAATAGATAGATAGATAAACAGAATTAGATAGATAGATAGATAGATAGATAGATAAACAGAATTAGATAGATAGATAGATAGATAGATAGATAGATAGATAGATAGAATTAGATAGATAGATAGATAGATAGATAGATAGATAGAATGATAGATAGATAGATAGATAGATAGATAGATAAACAGAATTAGATAGATAGATAGATAGATAGATAGATAGATAGATAGATAGATAGATAGATAGATAGATAGATAGATAGATAGATAGATAGATAAATAACTAGATAGATAGATAGATAGATAGATAGATAGACAGACAAACAGAATCTTTAGATAGATAGATAGATAGATAAATAGAATTAGATAGATAGATAAACAGAATTAGATAGTTAGATAGATAGATAAATGAATGAATAGATAGATAAATAGAATTAGATAGATAAATAGAATTAGATAGATAGATAGATAGAATTAGATAGATAGATAGATAGATAGATAGATAGATAGATAGATAAACAGAATTAGATAGATAGATAGATAGATAGATAGATAGATAGATAAGGAACAGGCAGGCAGGCAGGCAATCTGAAATGTCAGAAAGCCATCATAAAAGAAAAATACAATGGATTACATGCTTTCAGATAAATTCGCTTACACTAATAGATATACATATTTTTATGTGGCTGGTGGAAGAAAGATCGCAACAGGAAAGGATAGGCATGCATAAGTATAAATTTACATCCGTCGTTACAAAACTGAAGAAAAATTAATAAGAATTTTATAAATCAGAACGAATATACGACATTTTCGGAGTTGTAAAGATTTGTGGGGTGTACGTTGTGGTGCAGTGGATATCATATCGGAACAAGAAATCGGATTCCTCGCATTCACTTAAACGCAAATACCACTGGTGAAGATATTAATCTATCAGTTCTCCCTCCAGCTATGGGTTAAATAACAGAACATATTTGGTTATATAGCATTGGTTGGCAATCAGTCTACCGCAAAACGTAATGGCAACTTACTGAAGGAAAATCTTCCTCTCAGTTAGTCATGTCACTTTCGAGACATGATCGCCCAAGCGTGTATCACGTATGGCACTTAACTAACTAGATGTACGTTGTGATGCAGTGGATATCGGCTCGAAACTCGAAGAACTGATTTCGAATTCCCGTTGAATTCGTTGCATTTACATACGCGCAAATACCCTTGAGAAATGTATGAATCCGTAGCTTCCTCCAGCTATGGGTTAAATAGCAGGCAGATAGGGTTCTATAGTCTTCGTTGTCAATCAGTCTATAGCAGAAAATAATGGCAATCTACTGCGGGAAACTATTTTGCCTCGTCAGTCATGTATCGAAAGAGAAATGATCGTCCAAGTGTGTATCACGTGTGGTACTTAACTAAATTATAAGAAAATGGAGACGGACTGGAAAGACTTGCGAGATAAAGAACACATGGCGAAAACAGTAATCTATTTTCAATGCAGATGTAGACAGTACATATATAGATATATCAGTAAGTAGACCTCTAATGACGTAAATTTTACGTAGCAAATACCTTTTTGTCTACAAGTAGTCCTTCTTTAACAATACAATTAATTCACTGGCTACTATTGTGCATATATGAACAAAAGAATTGGTCATATATGAACGGAAATATTAGCCATATATGAACGGAAAAAATGTCAGATCAAAATTCAAGTAAACATCCGTTATTGAAGGCTGGATCAATCGGTCCGTTGCATCACGGATATATTTTTATTACTGCACAAAGTAAAAATGCAATAATGCATCATAAATAAGACACACACACACACACACACAGAATATATATATATATATATATATATATATATATATATATATATAAGAGTATTACTGAAAGAAGGCTATTTGAATTCTATGCTTCCTCCGAATTCTTTTGAATATTCCTACTGCTCCTTTCTTGATATAGACAATCACGTCCTGCTCTTACGTTTTCATTTTTGACTTAAACACGCTCCACGTCCCCGGGGGCTTTTCCTCTTCTGTGGCTGTAACAAGGAGAGAATTGGAGAGGTCATCAACTGACAACAATGTCGATGTCAGTAACAGGAAGTAACAGGCAGGGTTTGATTGGATAGCACTCAGCATGAACTGTGTCTGGCTTGGACGTTAGCCGGCTTTGTCTTGAGAAGATTCCAAGGATTAGTTGACAATACCGGATGACGCCACCAAAATATGGAATGGAAGCAAATGGGTTTTGAATTTGGGCTTGCTAGCTCGAAGACCGCTCGAAACACTAGTTTCGACTTGTTCGACATGATTAAACATTGCCCTCATACGTTACAGCTATGTGCGAGATTTTTATAACTCCATCATATGAAGGAAATAAACATGTTCTCTCGAAATAAGTCTATCTAGTAATTTTTAAATTCGAATTATAAACTGTTAATGGAATTTGGTAGGATGTGCTTATTTAATGCCAGATCACTCTAGTTGATGGTACCATGTAACTCAGTACTACCTGCCACCTGAGGCATGTCATTGGGGACTAAACCGGTTTCCCCAACAAGCTTTTCTGGTAAAGCTGGTTGACAAAATTGTGACAAAACTTGAAGCGGCAACAGCCATCTAGCACTAGGATTAGAGACGCTTCATAGGTCGATATGCAGCCACCGCTGTAATGACATGCAATCGCTGGGTAAATTCAAGATTGAAGTCAACGGATAAAGCGAATGGTTGCTCCGATAGAATCAACGACCACGTGTCTGTGACCAAGGCTAGCCTTCAAGTTGATGCACATTAGCAGCGGTTTGACCTTAAGAAGGTTGGATTCTGTCAGGTATCCTTGATACCGGACACGGTACACATAGTGAGATGTTCAGCTGCACAGCGACTCTATGATCACAAAGTATCGTGGGATGATGATGATGATGATGATGATGATTTAATACATTGTGTTGTTCTCACAAATTTCATAATAACCGGGTGCTCTACAAATACAACATTCTACCAAATTTGTCTAATCTAACAAATAATTTCTTTTATACACTAATGTTCACTTAATACAAGAATCAAGAGCCTCTCAAGGCCATGAGCCACTGAAGTCACTTGAAGATTACTATGTGGTGCTGTATTAACTTAAAATTTATGGCTTTATGCAGGTAAGATAATGGTTTCAACCCTAGACTTGAACAGGTCAGTACTGTCGGGAAAACGTCCTGTCCGGGTGTATGTTCGGCGGCGATTTTTGGGAAGAAAATGTCCGAATCAGACTTATTCTTACAACTGAAATCTAAAGATAACAGGGATAATTCACTCTTGTGTTCGTGGCACAGGGGATCCCAGTGTTATAGATCAAAGACGGTGACGTTGAGGAATGTAGCTCGTAAGAATACGTGCCAGAGAAATAGCGAGATGTTTGCAAAGTTTTGGCTGTGGGAAAGTAGTTGTAAGATGGAACATAATTTATCATCCACAAGGTCGCGGAAATGTTTTTTGAACTCTATCATGCCAGGCAAATGAGGAGTGGGTAACAGTTTTGGCTAGTAGCCATTAAGCTTATTCTTCATCTAAACTTATATAATAAATGGAACTTTGTCTCTGTGTGTGTGTCCGTTACCTATAGACTCCGAAATGGCTGAACCGATTTTCTTGAAAATTTACACAGTTATACTATAAGCGTCTGCGAGTGCTCTTAGCTAGGTTTTGTGTCAAGGTACCCCAAATAAATATTGAAAATCGATAATCGAAAAAGTCGGGTTATAGAAGGCGTGGTCCGGTTTTAATCAAATTTGATACACTCATAGACAAAGACATGAGAAACGATATTCAAAAGTTTCAATGTTGCAGTTCTTACAATAGGGCAGAAAATCGATAATATATATATAAAAGGCAAGATTTTTGTGTGTATATCTGTTTATCTGCCTGTATGTCTGTATTTTTTCAGCCCTTTTATTTTAGTTTTTGCTTCGGTTTTGGCTCTAAGTAGGTATAATTGTAGTTCTTAGTCTCAGCCATGATACCATTTACTCAGAGGGCTTATTTAGCCTTCAAAATTCAGTTTACGACGAAAAAAACTTATTTGATATCGATACCAGGAAATCAAAATTTGACTTACATCCATTCATTTTTCCTTCAGTCTACGGTTTTGCTTTAACTGGAAACAACTATTGCTTTTTAGTCTTTCGTGCCAACGTCCAAAGATTAGTTTTAAAGCTTTCATTACACCCGAGCAACGCCGGCCTATACTGCTACTTATTCTATAAATGTGTTCTTACAGTAAATTTGGGTTTTATATATTTAATGAGATCTTTTGTATAAACTCCTCTTTTTGTTTACAAATATCTTTGTGCATAAGAGTCTTTATAAGATTTTATTTATGCTGTTGTAAAAAGCCATACGTGTTGTACGGTAACAGTCAGACTGTGATTACAACAAAAAACAAATAGAAAGAAAACAGAAAAATACGAAAAGAAAGATAGAAAGAATGTATGAATGATTTGTTTGATTCGTGTACTACGGCTCATCAATCTTTTGCTGTTTATGTAAAGCCAGAAAATATTATTAGATTGTAAGAATTCCCTTTTTATATATAATAATGATTTAGCGACAAAGTCTTAAAAATTAATCCATAGCTGGAGAAGAGAAAAAGTGGATTCATGCCTTTCTCAAGGGTATTTGCATGTAAATAAATATAACGAACCTAACTGAAATTGGAACTTAGTTCTCCGATTAACAATTCCGAGCCATTGTCCATTATACCGCCTGCATATCCAAGCTCTCTGTACCTGATACTCCAAAGCGGTCACCCATCTAGGTACTGACCAGTCTTAATGTTGCTTGCATTCAAAGAAAGAAAAAAGAAAGAAAAAAAAGAATACCTTAAAAATAAATCTCATTATCGTTGCTTTTTAAGGTCATTTTACATTCTGCAAAATCAGAATCATGGATCAGTAATAAAAGTTAGCTTCCGACAAGATTTGAACTCGCAACCTTGAGGGTTCATCAACACTTCATCTATCGAAACTAATTTTACTACTTACTTAAGCTTTTCCGAATTCAATACATCGTGAGCATTGTGAGAAAAAGGAAGAAAGATAAGATTAAAAATAAACTATTAAAACATGTTTGCGCGGGTAGTGTAGCCAGAGGGGGAAATGGTAGGCAGGGTTCAAATTCTGACCTACCCTTTTGCGTTCACTTTCTTAGAAATGTTTTTTTTTCTTTAAAACCTGAAAATATTTTTAGTTTTTTTTTTAGATTGATTTTTATAAATAATTATTATTTACTGATACACTTCCTACTCATTAACCCATAGCCGGTGGGCAGACGAGGGGAACTCATATCTTTCCCGTGTAAATGAATATAACGAAAACGAGTTGAACTAGAACTCGGCTCTCCGATTTCCAATTTTGAGCTGTTATTACACCAACCACACATCCAAGCTTACAGCACGGGATATTCCCAAGCGGTCACCCATCTAGTTACTGACTAGGCTCGACGTTGATTATCTTCGGTGATTGTATGATAACCGCTGTACACAGATGCAATTGAAAAGGGCATAAATTTATCTCTTCTCCATAGATGTTTATCTCTTGTTTTGTTGTTCAGGATTTAAGTTTCCGTTTCCTTCTAAAGACATTTAATTCCCTTTCATTATCAGTAGCCCCTTGTGTGTTAGTAGCATTACGGCCTTGATTATAGTAATTGGCTAAAAGAATGTTAGAGGATGTAAAACAATCCAGACATTCGGATAAAAAAGCAAATATAAGCGGAAAGATATATTCCTGAAAATTAATCCAAAAATAGATATTCTCAATATCATGTCCCTTCGTAGGTCTCAATAATTTTTTATTATTTTGGCCTTCTTCTTCTTCTATGTTCCGTGTCACTTCAAGGCATCGATCATTGCTCTCCACGCTTTCTTGTTCTTTGTAGCTCTTAATAAATTTTGTCTTTTGGTTATCTCTCTTAAACTTTGTTTCCCCATCCTTTGTTTCCCCATCCTCGCCGAATAGCTTATGAGTTGTTTTTCTTATTTTCACTAAAACCTGTGAATATCAAATTTTCCAAGTGTAATATAATAATCTGGCCCCACCCGAAGAAGGAAGCTGATGCAAGCGGGGGTGTTTTCCGGTCGTTGAAAGGAACGGATGTTTGTTTGACCTTATTTCCGGCAGTAGCGGAAATGGCTACAAGAGGCAAACAGAACAGGTGTCTCTGAGAATTACGTGGGCGTGCGTGGGCGAGGCAAAATCCGGAAGTACCGGTTTGGAGATTATAAAAGACCTCGGGCACGGATTTCACGAGTCAGAGAGACGAGACAGTCCGGTAGACCAGACCAGAGGAGCAACAGATACGACGAAACTCCCCCGTCACCCCGTCAACCCTTAGAGGCGCGCTCCCTCAACTCTCTGTATCCTAGGCTACACGGTCCATCGTTCATCAATAAAAATATAAGTCATATATTTTTATATATACCCGTGTTTGTCTGTTTATTGATATACAACACAAGTCCTCTTTCCTTATCTACCCTAGAAATGTTTCTTTCCTAAGTCGTGGTTCCCTATTTCTAATATTTTTGTAACTATATCTTACTCTTATTAATAATAGTAGTAGTAGCAGAGGTAAGAACAGATGCTGAAAGATTCTCATCTCAACCAAGAACTGGTTCCAAAAACAATTCTGATACTTGGTTATTTTAAGTAGGTTGAACCAAGAATACGTCACAAATGTTTTAAGAGTCCTATATAAAAATTTCTCACTTTTTATTCTTAATCATTTTACCCTAAGCGAGACAGTAAAGCCACAAAGACACAAGAGGTTACTGAGTGCGAAAGAATAAGAAAAAGAAAAATATTATTAAGGGGTGGGAACTATAAAAGAAGAGGAATCAAGAAGAAAGTAGATAACGATTGAAATTGCATTTAAAGTTTTGAAGATCAAAGTTGACTCGAAGCAAGAAGTCGGAAGAGAGATCCACAGACAAGAAGTTCGAGAAAAGAAACTGTTAACAAAGAATTTACGGTTACATGTTGCCAGTTCAACTATGAAATGATGAGACCTTGTGGCCAATCTAGTTCTACGCTTAAATTCATAAAGTTGAGTTACCATAGCGGAAAGTTCATCACAGCAATTAGCATGAAAGTATTTATAGAAAAGGCAGAGGAAAGCAATATTACAACGGTAGGAAAATAACTTAAGTTGAGATGTCAGGACAGGACTATTAACGTTGCAGATTTTTCTTTAAATGTCGTCAATAATCTCTAAATAGAGAGCAGAGACACCAGACCATATGTGCCGAAGCATGGACGAAAAAACGTGTAAATATATCATAGATTCTGGCGAGAAAAATTGTCTAACATCTCGCAGTGAAAATTGATAAATAACCTAAAAAAATTTTCAATGTTTCAATTCAAGTAACAACATTTTCTATCTGTGTTTCTTGTATGAGAAGTTTCCATTATTTACAATATTTATACTATTTTCTGAATCTTTGCTGTTGTTATTCCAGTGTTTCGGCTGTTGAGGCCACCAGCTTTCTTCAGGAGCTAACTGACCGCGTAACTTTTTGACTTTTGAACTGAGCTCTTTATATAATATACAGGGGGTAGGTGTTTCTCTTTCTCGTTCTTCTATCACTAAGGATTATGGTGCCCGATACTTTTGGCCTTGTGCCGGATTTAAGCTACACTTAGACAATCATTGGGCACCTCAACGTGATGTAGTGGTTACCAAGCTTGTCTTGCGAGATCAATTACGACTGAATAGTGAGTTTGATCCTCGCTGAGTGTCCCATACTCTCGGCCTCGTACTACATTTAAGTTACGCTTAAACAATCACCTCGACAAGAGATAGCAAGCTTGAATCGCTAGAATCATTACAACTGAGTTTGATCTTCATTGGGTGCCTCATACTTTCGTCCATGTGCCACATCTAAGGTGCACAAAATCACCACGGGATATCCCGCCTTGTTCTTATTTAGTATTGTTCAGATATTGCTAACATTGTTTTCAATGAGTACAATCCTGCACGGCCACCCAGGGATTCATTTATTAGACAACTGTCCGAGATCGTCAAGCACCTAAAGAAGGCCGGAGGGCGTAACCACCGAAAGTTATGATGAGGATAAAAAAATAAGTGTAAATAGGTGATAATAATAATAATAATAATAATAATAATAATGTCAAAAAAAGCCGTATATTCGTTTCTTTTTCCAAGTGTCTTAGATTCAGTCGGTTAATTGCCATACGTCCTGCTATTTTAACCATAATTGGAAGGAAGAGACGGATTAATACCTTTCTCAAGGGTATTTGCGAGTAAGTGAATGCAGGGAATTCAACTGGAATTCGAACTCGGCTACCCGATTTCTCGTTCCGAGCCAATAAACACTGCACCACAACATAATAATAATAATAATAATAATAATAATAATAATAATAATAATAATAATAACATAATAATAATAATAATAATAATAATAATAATAATAATAATAAACAGTTTCTTTGTGGTATTGAACCTCATGTTTCGTGCTTTGCTGAATCCGTTGACCAGTGCTTGTCAGATGAATGCGCAAACAGGGGGTTCACTATTTACCCATAGCTGGGACCCTAACAGGTGCTGCCACTAGGGTGAAGATACATCTGGAAACAAAAGACTCCTCAAAACTTCCAATCTACCTATCAGAGACTTTGCTGCCGGATAAAGTTAATTGCCATACCCAGGACGAACATAATTAAATAATAATAATAATAATAATAGTAATAAACATGTTCTTTGTGATATTGAACCTCCTGTTTCGAGCTTTGTGGAATCCGTTGACCAGTGCTCGCCGGATAAATGTGTGAACAGGTAGTGAACGGGAGTAGGTGAATGCTTTAAAAGTTGATGTGAATCACTAAATACAATGAAGCATCAAAGAAACAGAGATAAAAACAAGTTTTCTTTTAAAAAAAAAAAATTAAAAAACACATTAATGTTTGCTTCATGATTCGTGATGCGACGAGAAAGATGGACGTGGAAAGCAATTGAAAGAAGACGGTGACAGATGGACGGTGAAATCCAATAAGCACGGCTGGTGTTGCACGCCACCGTGAAGGAGGTGAAATTGCATCTCGATAACTACGCAAAAAATAGCCTCCAACTAAACAAAATGGCCGACAGAAATAAAATAGAATACCAGTTTTTGTTTTTTTAGCTGATGGATCCTTTTTTATTTCAATGTTGAGATATGAGAACAATAACAAAATAATAAGAGAAACGGGGAATGAAGTGCTGATCTTTTTAGGAGCTCATGACTAAAGAAGAAGCAAAGAAGTAAAGCAAATTAAAACGAAAAGAAATGTTATTTATTTTCACTTTTGCTCCTTTTTTTTTTTTTCTATTAAAATAATAGAAATACAGCTAGCGCCATCTTGACTTTCCGGTGTTCGTGACGGCCATAAACAAATTGAGAAGGCATGACGGAAAGAGAGGGAGTCTCAAATTTATTGAATTTTGCATGAATCGCCTGGTGACAGTTGCTCATGATTGGTAACTTTGAATAGGCGTGGCTTTCATCGCTGAAACAGGAGACAATTCGATGTCACGATGCGTCACATGTTAAGGAGCCGTCGTACTCTGTCTTTGATAAAAATCATACAAATTAGATTATTTAATCAATCATTCAACGTACGATCATCAGCCAATTAGAATTTAGATAAAAATATATGCATCTTCTCCAAGCAGGGTGTGTATTATCAGCTATATATTCTTTTGATATAGACACGGGTGCCTATAAAAATTAATACTTAAAAATAGTCATCACTAGAACATTTAATGATGACAATAGTTATAATTAGTTGTTATATCAGCCCAGTATGATTAAAAAATAAATATAAATATACATTTCTAGTTTAAGCAAAGGGATACTATGATTTTATTATGAAAAATCTTGTTACTGTATATATACGAGTGTTTAGGTACTCACACGCATACATATATATATATATATATATATATATATATAGTCATCCGCAGACAGACCTGTTTCGCTGTATCACAGCTCATCAGTACGGTTAGACAGCCAATTGCTTTTTACCCAGGATTGAAACCCGACTGAATTGGCGTCAGTCAGCGATTTTACCTCTGAGCTACAGACGCTCGGTAGAAGAAGGCATACTTTTTAGCGTATATATTATCATTATACACGCCCAATAGCTGAGAGTGTTCTAATTCATAATAGATAGATAGATAGATAGATAGATTTGATTAAAAATGACAGACAAGGTATTATCATTAAATTTTTTATATAATTTTTCATATGTTCGTATAAATGTTTCTTTTCACAACTCAGTTTATATGAAAATTGTCCAAAGGTTTTGTACTTTCAAGCGCTTTCGGCTATACTTTCAGCCATTATCAAGAATGAATTCTGTTTTACTTGTAAAAGAAACATCTGGGTGATGCTATTATGTATGTATCATCAATGAGGATATCACGGACAGGTCCTGTAAGAGCTCGATGTGTGCTTAAACACGATCGGATGGAACTGTTGTGGGAAAATTGTAAAGCCTATCTGCTCGTCAATTTTATGGTGGTATATATAATGTAATTGATTACGGATTCGGATAGTGAAGGGATATATATATATATGAGCGTCTAACTCAGTTAGACTACCACACAAAGAATTGTTTAAAGTGGTGAAGGCTTGTGTAGCACCATCCACACTTTTTGGAACTGCTGATAACAAACAATCGGTGCAGACGTCTGCCACAGATCGCATGAACAACCCATAACCCACATATATATATATATATATATATATATTGAAGTCTTTGTGAATTTCATTCGTGTAAAACCCTTTGTACAATAAAGACGGAAGCTGATGATGGTTCGCCTGAAATAGGCCATGCTTCCGATTTACCATGAAATAACTTGTCTGCCTTAATTTTTTTATATTTGCTCTATATGTATTTGTATACATATATATTTAGAGCTCTCTTAGAGAGTTATCCTACCATTGTATGTACAGGATACTCCTTTGTATTTTTCTATATCTACACCGCATGCTGATATATATATATGTGTGTGTGTGTGTGTGTGTGTGTGTGTGTGTGTGTGTGTGTGTGTGTGTGTGTCTTACGGAAAATTTTGATTGTAAGCACAAGAATTCTATATAAATCAAAGTAGGTGTGTCAATATAGTTCAATCAAAAATGAGAATTAGGTTAAACTATGAAGTTGCAGATTTGGATTGCAAAAGGAAGCAGAGTAGCCTGGTGTCAAGGCATGTCACTTTTGAATTTTGTTAGTGAGACCATACATTATTTAAATGGCTAGAAGGTTGGATTTTAGAGGTTTTTTTGTTTGTTTTTTCTTTTTGTTTTATTTGATTTTGTACTATCTCAGGAGTAAAGGAGTTTTGGTTAGAATTAGAATTAAATAATTATGGCATACTAAGGTATATTGTAGTTAAGAAAACCAAATAAGCATTGTGTGGGTTATTTATTTTATTAAAATATTTTTTTAATGTTTAAATTATATTGTAGCGTAAGTTTTAAATGAAACATTGCAAGTAATTAAATTTTAAAGGAAAATATTTTTGATGTTTACATAAATCCTTTAATTCAGTATTACTTTTTTATGGAACCGTCAAATTGCAGCTTTATACTCAGGCACAAAGGGCAGATGTCGTAGAAAGATTTACAGATTCTTGTTATTTCCAGAATTCTCCATCTTACTTTGGGAGTTTTGTTTCTATTTTTAACTTCCAAAATATGCAGAAAAGGGTGTTTGATTTTGTACGTATTATTTTTTAAGGAAGTTAAATACAAATATCAACGCCGTTTCATTTGCAGATCCAATGTAAACTCTTAATAGTTGGGTTTACATTGGATGTTATATTACATTAGTACACAATAGAATTTGTTAGGCATCTATTTTCCATTTTTATTGTTACTTTGGTTTACGTGTTGATTAAAGATTTTATTATTATGATTTTTAATAATTTTTTCTAGATTATTTGTACAACTTAATTTAAGGGTATTTATATAAATATTATTAAAATTTAACTTAGAGGGTTATTATTAGGAAAATGTTTCTAAATTAAATTGAGGAATTTCAGCCCTAACAATTGGTTAAAAGAAGGGTGTATACCAAACGATATTTCTATTTCTATTTTTCCTGTTACAGTCATGTTTTTTATGCATTTGATATCATGGTTTTTATAGCCACTTTTCTTTAGGGAATTATTATAAAAAATATCTTTGTTTATAAAATACTTCTTCACTAGAAGAATATTTTACTATATTCTATGGAGGAGGATACATGTCTGATTATATTGGGGTGATTAGACTTTGGGTGGATGTATAATGGATATTCGTTCGGTTTTGTGTATAGTTGATAAATATTATTTACTAAGTCTAGTGTTACATGAAGGAAGTTCACTAGCTTTTAGGTTAAGACTTTTGAATTCTCTGTGGATTCTTCTTATTTTATGTGCCCTGTCCTTTCAGGACGTAGGTGATCAAGACTTCTCCCTATTCCTGGTCGCTCTTAGCACGCTTTCTCCTGTTGCACCATGCAAACCTCATTCCGTTATGCACCTGATCAGGTTCTTCAAATGTTATCTGCTGCTTTCCCCTGTCTCTTTTTCCATCTATCTGGCCTGTTAGTATCAGGTTCTCCAAGCCCTCCTTCCTCATTGCATGTCCCAGGAACTTTAGCTGTCTCTTCCTGATGCTCAGTATTCGTTTCCTTTTCGTTTCCATCCTTTCCAATACATCATCATTGCTGACATGCTCAGTCCATGATATCCGCAGCATCATTTTGTAGAACCACATTTTAGCTGCTTCAAATTTTTCCTTTATCTTCCAAGATATTGTCCAACATTCACTGCCATATTGAAGAACCGATATCACATAGCAATCCAGTACTTTCCTTTTTGTTTCTAACGAAATTGTCCTGTTTCTTATTATTTTACTCAACTCCTGGAATGTTTCCTTCGTCATGCCAATTCACCTTCCGATCTCTGTGTCGCAATTTCCGTCTTCTGTTAGAACACTTCCTAGGTATTTAAATTTTTGTACCTGCTTGATTTTAGTGTCCCTCACCTGTATTTGGCATTTTGGGCTGCCCTTTTTGCTGATGACCATAACATTCGGATTAGTTTTCTAATTCTATCGGTTTTAAAGAGCCTGGAGTTTTGTACTATCCATCATCTTTATAAGCTCTACTTTGTATCGAGCACTCTTTATAAAAGTAAATGCATGAACAGTAGATTTTAATCTACGTGTCCTTTCACTTCCTTATAATGTATATAAAGAATGGGGAAAGAATTGGAGTCAAGGTTATAAGAGATGGCAATTGACGTTGCATTTAAACTCTTGGAGATTGTAGCTATCGGGGAAGTAAAGTATACGAACGGGAGTTCTACAGGCGGGAAGTGCGAGAAACAATGTTGGTAGAGTAGAAGTTGCGGTTACATTCGATTGTTTTCACTGTAAAGAGTAGGACCTAGTTGCCAGTCTAGTATCTCGCGTTAATTCGTACGAAGGGAGCACTAGGGAGCAAAATTAGTCGGAGCAGAAGGCGTGAAAATATTTTTAGAAGAAACTATATATATATATATCAGTCAGTTAAGTGCAACACGTCAAAAATGCTTAGCCGATCATGGCTTAAATGAGACATGACTGACTGGACATAAGGTTTTCTACAGTAGGTTACCATTACTTTCTGTGGTAGACTGGTTGCCAACCAAGGCTATAGAACCCAGTCTGTCCTGTTATTTAACCTATAGCTGCTGGAGGAAAGTCATGAATTAACACTTTTCTCAAGGGTATTTGCGCATAACTTAATGCAACGAACTCAACAGAATTCGAACTTGTTTCTTCGAATTATCGTTTCGAACCGATATTCACTGCAAAACATCGCACTTCCATATACATATATATATATGTGTGTGTGTGTGTGTGCGTGTGTTTATTCCTATATGTATATTTATTAATTCACTTAGCTCTCTCTCTCTCTCTCTCTCTCTCTCTCTCTCTCTCTCTCTCTCTCTCTCTCTCTCTGTGTGTATATATATATATAGTGGACACTTTTTGTTATAAGTAGACACTACATTTTATTTATTTATTAAACAGTGTGTAGTAGCCGTGTAGAAACACATTGTGGACAGGAGATATCGGGACAATGCTATAGAGTTCTCCAGGTGCCTCCTATGACAGCTTCAGGGAACCCACGGTTTATGCATCTAAATCAAAACCATGGATCAAGTGTCATGTTTTTGTTGTGTTTTTCATTCGAGTACTCTCGATCGCTTCAGCCATTCTAAAGATCTATATAATGTTTGGGGGACATTACATTGCTGCTATTTTGGGAACACTCTGTGATATTTGTCCTCCTATATGGCAGTGAATACTGGACAATTTCCTCAGACATGAAGAATAATTTTATGCAACAGAAATGTGGTTCTACTGAAAGATGCTGAATACATCATGGACCGAACATGTAGCAGCCACAAAAAAGTTTTAGACAATATGGAAACAAAAAGGAAATTCATATTTAACACGAGGAAGAGGCAGTCAATGTTTTTGGAGGACGTACTAAGGAAGTTCGTTGTGGTACAGTGGATATCGGCTCGGAACGAGAAACCGGGGAGCCGAGTTCGAATTCCAGTTGAATCTATTGTATTCACTTACGCGCAAATACCCTTGGGAAAGGTATTAATCCGTCTCTTCCTTCCAGTTATGGGTTAAATATCAGGACAGATTGGGTTCTATAGCCTTGGTCGGCAACCAGTCTACCGCAGAAAGCAATGGCAACCTACTGCGGGATAATCTTCTGCCCAGTCAGTCATGTCTCTGTCGAGACATGATCGCCCAAGCGTGTATCACGTATGGCACTTAACTGACTGACTAAGGAAGAAGGGCTTGAAAATTTTTATACTCACGGGACATATTCAGGGAAAGAGAAACAGAGGAAAACATTGCATAACATACTTGATGGGCTTGAGTAAATGAATGGCAGAACAAAGTTTTGGAGAAATAGCAAAAAGACAAAACTTATAATTTCTGTAACGATAGACTTAACGTAAAAACAATCAGTTATACAGGCGTTTCACGAGAACCGCGTTCATTATTGTTAATTTAAATTCTGTTATTTTGTAAAATAAGATTATTTTCTGATAACGACTAGTGATAGATAAAACATGTGAAAGTATAAATTTTCAAAACTGTCTAATATATTTGCAGTTCTCAAGAATTCTCATGTGTCAGTCATTCAGTTAAGTGCCATCATGATACATGCCTAGGCAATCATATCTCGGAAGATATATAACTGACTGGACAGTAGGTTGCTATAACTTTCTGCGGTAGACTGGTTACCAACCAAGGCTATAGAAGGTTATATAAGTCTCTCCTGTTATTTAAGCCGCAGCTGGAGAAAATAGATGGATTAACACTTTTCCCAAGAATATTTGCGCGTAAGTAAATGCAGTGAACTCAAGTAGAATTTGAACTCGGCTCAACCGATTTCTCATTCCGAACTGATACTCAATGCACCACCATACACATCCAATCTAACTGTGGACATCTTTAATCCGGTACTTTTGGGGGAATATCACTGTGAAACTGGAGAAAATGATGGATTACAGAAATCACACACGAAAAAAACTTATATAAACTTTACCAGTTCACATGTGTATTGCTGCGTTATCAAACGTAGTAAAAATCAGGAAATTAAACAACCATTAATGCTTCCAAACAAGGTTTTATTGTTTCATAAAAGCTAAAAACGAAACCCAAATCAAAAACTAATATATCAAAATATGTGTTTGTTTTAATATATTAAGATATGTATGTGTTCAATGTATGTGTATCTACGTTTTAAAATTATCTATTGCTTTAATACACGTCATATGTACATTAAAACACACATACATTCACATATAATAACTAACGTTACCGTTCAATATATATCAACAGACAAGTATTTCTTCACAAACACACAGATTACCGTCTAAAATGTTCTTCGCAAATATATTTAAAAATTATTTTTTCAATACACGTGACACTTATCTGACCAATAAGAAAAACTCAAAATCATAACATACCATTATTTTGTGTCATTTTATTTCTTCATTTTTATCTCGGTCTCTGAAGAAGCTTTAATAAAAATAAAAAGCGCATCATTTATTTTTAACTCCATATAAAAGTAACGAAAACAAAATAAATAACAAACATTGGCTGATATCTTTTGAGGAGTCGACAAAACAATTGCACAAATGTTCGTCTACGAAAGTTTGGAGTAGCGGTGCTGATTATAACATCAATCAGCTTAGTGACAAATTTTATATTTGTATTAATACTATATATACAGGGCTTATCAAAAATACTTTTATAAAATTTAGGGTGGGTTCCTCACACCAAAACAAGATAAACTGTGCATATAAACATACGTCCAAAAGTCAATCGTTGTACTTCAACACAAAAACTCATGACCAATGTTTAAAATCTTCACTTTTTTTTACACACGCATGCACCCCTCGAATCATTGACTAATAGACCCTTTCAAATATTCCTAAATAGTGTCACTTGGTTTTGTAGACCGCTATAATACGTTGAGGAAGCCATATGTAAAAATTATATGTGCCTGCTCACAATATGAATATCCTTCCATTGTTAAATGGAACACCTCTCAATTAACTTACTACTACCCACGTTAAACGTTGAAGACGGACAAATGTACACCAAGAACAAATGTAACCTAGTCTACATCACAATATACAGCCATCTACTGTAAACGTTCTTTAAATTTAATCACTGAAAACGGAAGGATTTGCTTATATGTGTTTATATGAACTTTTATTCTTGTTTTCTTGTAAGTAACCCACTCTAATGTTTGTAAAAGTATTTTTGATACACCCTGTATATAAAGTAAGTTTATATGGTTGTTTTACGACCACAATATTATAAAGACGTTTTACGTTCCATTTGTCTGATACAAGTTCTATTACACAACATTTAAAGACACATTCCTGTCCACCTTCACAATACAGTAAAATACTTGTTGACAACACTAGTATACAACACCATGAAAATAATAGAAAAATCTTCAATTTCTCGAGGCCCTCTATATCAAAAGCAACCAACCGACACTGAACAAATTTTTTGACGAATGTATCCACGAATGTCTGAAATTCATTTAACTAACACTTAATGCTATTTTGCATTTCTACCATTTCACTGGAATGCAGGTTTTGAAAAAAAACACTATAGCTACAACGGATAAATTTCAAATAATTACGATTATAACAGAGCGCGTTTACGCGTGTTTTCAAAAATCACCATCAAACGATCACAGTTACAATAAATTTTTCTTTGCAATACACTCCTGAGGATGATCTCGGAGAAGGTCGAAAGTACTTGCGTAAGAAAAAATTACGGCGTCTTTCTTGATGAATTTCAACTTAACATAAAGAATTTAATTAGAGAACTAGAAAAAAGTACTATAGAAATAAATTTACATATGTTTATATTATTCAATAAAACATGTTTGAATAAAGATAAGCTGCCTATATATATATATATATATATATATTTATATATATATATATATATATATATATATATATATTGTTTAAAACTCGCAGCATCTATTGGGAAGAGTGCTCAGTTTCCAAAATAGAGTGTAAATAGTGTGGATGTAGAAATCAAAGCTACAAACCAAAAGAAAATATTTTTTTAAAAGTAGCACATGGTTACATAAAAATGTTACTGAAAAATCTGACCTCTGCTTAGAGGAAGAAAATAGCAATAATCACCTCACTAGAATAACATACAACCCCCTGAACAAAAGATCGGAGCTAATTTCTAAAAAGAAACACCAACAGAAATTCTTGCTATGCTACCCACAACCACAACGCAACTGAAAAGACTAAACAAATAATAACCCACGACTTAGCTAATAAACTTCATTTCAAATACCGAACAGAAGAAAGTATACAAAATAAAATTAGTCCAAAATAAAATGAAATAATATATATTAAGGTATATTTTCTAAATCGGTGTAAGGAGTAAAAATAATCGAAAACATACGCACTAAACAAAAAGTAAATGAAACCGGTTTCTTCCTTTCCCCTATATATAGTATCCACAAAATGAGTAGCACTACATCAACTAATGATAATTTTATTTTTTTTTTTTTTTTACAATCAGTTCACGTCACACAAGACTGCAATGCCACCATGATACAAACGGCTCCTGGGAGGGAAAAAATGAGAAAGCTTTGGAATGAACCAGAAACACAACCCTAAACACGGAACAAGGGATAACCTTCTACTCTTGTTCAAAAGATTAAGGAGGTGTGTAAACCGAGTGGTAGGCGAACCTATATAAACCTATTGACGAAAAAAAGTAAATAGTATTTGGAATTTCAGATTTTAGGCGGAGACGTTAGAAGTATAATAGACTTTAGAGGGTAGCCGAAAACCAATCCTAAACAAAATAGAAGGGATTCTTATAAGTCAGTTTCTATCGGTTATAATATAAAGTTTTTCTTAAGCAGCCGCCATGACGTCTGTAAGAAATACTCTGAAGACTGACTCTGACGGTGTTATGTTTAATTTGTAAAAATACAAAAATGTGGCTTACGGTCAAAATTGGTGATGTGCAAAGAATGATCTTCTTCTCCCTCATAATTAAATTTAGTCACAATCACTGGCCCAAACATACCATATTATTCCTTACGCTAAAACAACACATCCTTACAGCATCCACCGTAATATCTCTGAATCTCTATGAAGTCTTAACTAATTCTGTGAGGGTAGAAGAATAAAACAACAATTTGAAAATCTAAAATGTATTTAAAATATGATAAACTATTAAAAGAAGCTTAATAAAATAGTGTTAGTAATAAACTCCACCAAGTTGGTACAGAAATTAAAGAGGCCAATGAGCTTGCATCCACTAGCTAAATAAACTTTTAAAAAAAATAAAGGGAATAAACAATTCTAAACTAACTAAATTTTGGACTGGCTTGCTAATGTTCAATAAAGTTAGAGCAATATTCTAAGGCCTAACAGCCATCAAAATGCCCCTAAAAATCGGCCTCTCTTTCTCGAAAAAGATGCATAAGACTCACCCACCTTTTTCCGAATTCTGATTTTGTATTCTTTCTATCCCAATCTTGACTTTAAGTTGATGATTTAAGAACAAGTTTAATTGGGAAGAAGTGAACTTCTCAGCCTCATAAAAGTCCTTTTGACGTGTCGTCCATATCACGACTCTTATAACGCCTAGCAAACAAAAGTCCTTTTGACGTGTCGTCCATATCACGACTCTTATAACGCCCAGCAAACAAAAGTCCTTTTGACGTGTCGTCCATATCACGACTCTTATAACGCCTAGCAAACAAAAAATACACAGCTCTGCCTTCGTCAACTGCGGTGCCACATTGCTACAGACAAATCTGGTCTTGAGGAGGAAAAACCTTTCGCGCAGTATGCAAACCATGATATATTCAACAAACTTGTCCAACAGGACTTCGAAACTCCAATGAAAGAAGGTGTGATGCATGGTCTCCACCGCCCCATCACAGTAAACGCAGTTTTACAAATTCCCAATCCTGCTGAAAAAGATTTCTTGCCGACTCAGTGAGCCGTTTGAATCACTAGTCCTTATTGAGGCACTTCAACGCCAGCTCCTAAGGCTATATAGAGCGAGTCTCCTGCTTTGTAAAACTGAGCTCGTCTATCAAATCATCCGGAACAACACAACACCTGGACGTGGAAGCGACTATCTGTGGCCTGTAATAGGTGCTTGAGAGCAATCTGATATTCACAATAAAAGAATCCCTCACCTCGGGTAAAATATCGAATGAAAACTTGAACAACCTATAAGTTCTACATCGACTTATCTCTTAACTAGGACTTAACGGTTGATGTAGCTAGAACGCACCATCGTAGACGAGCTACTCGTCCAAGTCCACAGTAGCTCCTTGTGTTCTCTTTACGATACTTATCGATAAAATAAAACTCGTCGATAAAGTCATGAAATGGTTTTACATACCGGTAATTAGTACCCGGATGTGCGTTGTGGTGCAGTGGATATCTGCTCGGAACGAGAAATCAGGGAGCCGAGTTCGAATTCTAGTTGAATTCCTTGCATTCACTTAAACGCAAATACCTTGGGAAAGGTATTAATCCGTCTCTTCCTGCTAGTTTTTTTTTTTTTTTTTTTTAATCATTTCACCCCGAGCAAGGCAGAAACGCCACTGATGTGCAGGGGGTTACATAAGTGTAGAAAGATTAATTAGAAAAGAGTGAGGAGTACAAGCTAGTTAGAAAGGAACAATAGAAAACTGAGAAAGCAGGTGCAATGACAGGTACATGGGCGGAGAGAAAGGGAAGCTTATACAGGGGAGGGGAGAGAGAGCTAGAGGCCAGTGGTTAGTAGGTGAGTATTAACTTTGCTTTTAAATTTCTGGAGGTCGTAGCCGTCAGGAAAGCAAGAATACGGGAGTGAGTTCCACAGGCGGGAAGTGCGAGAGAGGAAGCTGCAGGAGTAGAATTGTCGTCTGCGTTTGGCTAACCTGACTGTGAATGGGTGGGACCCAGTTGCCAGTCTGGTTGAACGGGTAAACACCTGTTGAGGAGGCATCAGTGACTTAAGCTCATCCGAGCAGAAGCCATGAAAGTATTTATAGAAGAGACAGAGGGAGGCCACATTTCGACGATGGGAAAGTGGCTGCAGACGAGTCGCCAGATCAGTACCTATCACATTACAGACTCTCCTTTGGAGCTTGTCAAGAACACTGAGGAGAACGGCAGGGGCACCTGACCATAAATGGCAGCAGTACTCCATGCACGGACGGATGGTTGACTTGTATATATGCAGGATGGATTCAGGTGGAAAAAACATCCTGGATCGACATAGTGACCCAATCTTCTTAGCAGTAGATTTTGCTATGGATTCAATATAGTGCTTCCATTTGAGGTCTGAGGACAGGGTAAGTCCGAGGAGGCGTAGTGTATTACTCTCCGGGAGAATCATCTGGTCCATGCTTATGGGAGGCAGAAGAGGTTGCCTGTAATGGTTGACAGACAACAGCTTGGTCTTAGAGGAATTAAAGTTGACAAGCCACTTCTTGCCCCAGTTCACCACAGAGTGTAGATCCCGCTCAAGGTCAGCAGCGAGATTATGTCTGTCCGCCACGACAGGTTTCTTACTGGGGCGGGAGTATATTGTAGTGTCATCTGCGTAGATGCCTACTTGGGACCTGATCTCATCTGGGAGGTCGTTGATGAAAATAAGGAAGAGCGTTGGGCCCAGGATAGAGCCTTGTGGGACACCAGCATTCGTGCTGTAGGACGAAGAGGCACGCCCATTCAGAACGACCTTCATTTTGCGGTTATTTAAGAAAGATTGGATTAGGTCAAGCAGGCGACCGGTAATACCATAACCGCGTAGTTTGCATAGGAGGCCAGGGTGCCAAACCCTGTCGAAAGCCTTGGAGATATCCAGAGCAACCGCGCGAGCCTCGTCAGACTCATCAAGGGCCTGTAGCATGTACTCCGTTACAGTAGTTAGCAGGTCGGCTGTGGACCTGTCAAATCGGAATCCATATTGCCTGTCGGAGAACAGCTTGTGGGCGGTGAGATGATGAACTATTTCAGCATTTATTATAGCCTCGAACACTTTCCCGAATATTGGTAGGAGACTGATAGGGCGATAGTTGGATGGGTCCGAGGGTTCACCACAATTCTTAAAGACAGGAACGACTGAGGAGAATTTCCAGCATGCAGGAAAGCAGGAAGCAGAAAGGCAGTAGTTAAACAGTTTAGAGAGGACAGGGGAAAGTTCAGGGGCACACCTCTTAAGGACTATCACCGGGATTCCATCGTCTCCACACGCCTTATGGGGGTCGAGTTTTGAAATTACTCTGGATACTATTGTCGGGGTAATATACACGTCATGCAGTTTGGCCTCAGTTCTAATAGGGAAGTCGGGTGGGTGCACTCCGGACGAGTCGAGTGTGGAGTTGGATGAGAATCTGCGGGCAAAGCACTCAGCTTTCTCAGCAGATGACGTGAGAACGTCAAATCCATGGATTAAAGGAGGTATTGAGGATTTCCTATTGTTGAGCACTCGTTTACAAATCCTCCAATAGTCCTTGGAGCCGAACTTGCGGTCAGCTATGTGCTGTCGCATTCTCTCCGCAAACAACTGTTTGGCGTCATTTAGAGTTCTCTTGCACTCACTGCGAGCGGATGTGAACAGGCGCCTATTGTGAACAGTTGGCTGTCTCTGGAATAGATGGAAGTAATGGTTCCTGTGGGCAATGGCGGCTGAGCAGGCTGGAGAGAACCACGGAGGGGAATGAGGTTTTAAGCAATACTTCCTGGTGGGTATGAAGGCATCAATGCCAGCTTTCACCCATGACGAGACCTCAGAGGCACAGTCATCAGCTGATAGGTCAAACACTTTTCCCCAAGGGACGGGTAAAATAAGGGACGGTTATGGGTAAAATAACAGTTCAGATTGGGTTCTGTAGCCTTGGCTCTCAACCAGTATACCGCAGAAATTATAGGCAGTCTACTGCGGGATAATCTTCTGCTCAGTCAGTCTCTTTCCAGACATGATCACCCAAGCATGTATCACGTATGGTGCTTAACTGAATTAGTCCCGAATTTGTCCTTATATGATCTATGTCGGAGTCAAGGACGGTATTCCAATCACCCCGGAAAATTACACGAAATGACGTAAGAACGGCTCAAATCAGGCTGCCTTGACGCATAAACTCCAATTACACGAAGAGCCTTATCCACGCAACCAACCGCAAGCCCACAGACTTGTTGTGTTTGATCTTGGCTCCTGCTACCGTATCATGCCTGCTGATTTGCTTGTCGACTTCGTCAATTTCGGCCTTGTTTTTAATGAAAGCGGTCACATCGTCGGCATAGGCGGAATACTTGCTCGAGCTGGTCGCACCAGGGAGAGTAATTCCATGTAGGATCGGATTTGCTTTTAACTTGCGAAGAGAGGTCTTCAACGCAAGAATATGCAGCATTGGCGAAAGGATGTAACCATGACGAATTTATCTGTACAACATAAAAGTTTTCGATCTTACGCCATTCACTTTCACCATCGCACCAGAGAATCGATACAGAAGACGTATCCAAGACTGATGATACAAAAAGATGATACCAGCGACGATGAGAATTCGAACCACGACAAATCTGAAATTCCCAACAGTGTATGTAAAAACAATACATCTCCACAAAATATTACTTTGCAAAAGACTGAAGACTAATGTGTTATACAAATTTTCCTAGCTCTTTGGAGACTGTCTTGTTGGTAAAAAATCAACAACATATGAATGTCATACCACAACATTTCTCTAGATAAATTTGCAAGCCAAATATAAACGTTTAACTCAACTCAAAAGAACTCCAAGCTGAATAGTCACTCAATGTAGTGAGTTACTAAACGAGGTAAGTAATATGAAAGTAAAAGGAAGTGAATATGATGATTAGTAAGCTGATTAACATTTGACCCTGGAATTTTAAGAAATAAAAATTTTAACGTTCAGGGAAGCATTCTCGTGTATATCTCTTTCACGAAATAACTGTTTCTGAAAAAAAAAACAGAGAGATAATTCCTTCTTCCAATTGGAATACGGAGAAAACGTGGGTAATTCGACTCCGTTTATGCTACATGGCGAGTACTAACTATAAAATTCTGAATTGGTTGAAATAAACATCGGTCTTCATTTCAATGTACGTTGGATGTACGTTGTGGTACAGTGGATATCGGCTCGGAACGAGAAACCGGGGAGCCGAGTTCGAATTCCAGCTGAATTCATTGCATTCACTTACGCGCAAATACCCTTGGGAAAGGTATTAATCCGTTTCTTCCTTCCAGTTATGGGTTAAATAACAGGACATATTGGATTCTATAGCCTTGGCTGGCAACCAGTCTACCGCAGAAAGCAATGGCAACCTACTGCGGGATAATCCTCTGCCCAGTCAGTCATGTCTCTTTCGAGACATGATCGCCCAAGCGTGTTTCACGTATGGCACTTTAACTGACTGACTTCATTTCAACATTCGCTTTAGAAATAGCAATGTAGTAGAGATAGGATTTCGACGTTGAGTCTGTGGGGAAACGGCTTGCATAGTGGAAAATAAGTCATTCTCTACAAATCCGCGTAAATAATTTTGAGCTCTATCAAATCTGGAATGTAAGAATTTAGCAGTTCCGGACCAGTTCCACTCCCTATTTGGTCTGATCTGACTATTGTAAAGAGAAAAGCAAGGCAGAAGAATTTAGGAAATTTCTGAACCAATAGAATGGGCCATTTTTCCAGTACCTTTAGCAACGGGTTGTATATTTGAGTTCCACTTTGCACCAAAACATGTCCAGAGTGATTGATTCGTTTTTTACGATTTATCAACCCTTTACAGGTTATGAAGAGCTAAAAAATATTTTAGACATGAAGATCGTGTTGTCCACTTTTATGCATATATATACAGATATACATAGATATAGAAGTGAATTCTGAGAAACTTTTTTCAATCGAACGGTTCCAAAGACTAGTTCTGCTCTTGTAATATCAACAATACAAAAATAGCACAAATATAACGGCTTCTTCGTGAGCAGGAAGTAGGAGATCAATAAAAAGTCGATAAATTTTCATCGACAGCGATTTGACAAAATGCTGAGTTTCCTCGTTGTCTCGGTTTTCTTTGGACGAGGTAAAACGCTGTAAAGGAGTAAGGCGACTGAGAAACTGATAATATGGCAAATCGAAGTACTTCTGCTATCAGAATTGACAAAAGAACAATTGATTGCAGAACCGACTTTTAGATTTGCATTTACAGGCAGTACAAGTACCGGCATTGAAAAGGGATTAAACTTATCCGACAATGTCAAAAAGAAATATTCCTGCTGTAACTGTCATCATTATTATTATTATTTTTGATTTTGACGACAAAAAGATTCTTATAATAGTCTAGACCTCCACAATCATCCTCATTTGCATTATTCTTAATATTACTACCATTCCCATATTGAAATCTTTAGAAGTGTTATTAACACCAATATTTGGTATGAGTCTGATTATTTTTATCAATACTGTTTCTTTTAAAATCTTTTCTTAATATTTTATCATCTTGTGAAGGTCCTTAGTTGGACTTAGGCCTTCTCAAAATCTCGGGAAGGAATGGACCATTACTCTACTGCGCTGATGTTGGTAGCGGCGGATGTGATACGTTTGGATGTTTATATATTCAGTGATTACACGGGTTTGAACAAACAACAACGCTTTATTATACACGGTGAAAAACTTCGTTATAAAAAAAAAAAGAAAAAAGTAGTGAACTGTTAGGTGATATCTGTCATACTGTATGGCAGTAAATGGACAATCTCCTCAAAAGTAAAGAAAAGATTTGAAGTAACAGAAACGTCGTTCTACAGAAATATGCTGAGGATACCATGAACCGATCATGTGAGCAATGACAAAGTTTTAGAGAAAATGGAAACAAAAAGGAAACTTATACCAGAAAGAGGCAGCTGAATTTTTTGAGGAAGAAGGGCTTAAATCGATGACGGAAATGACAAAAAATAGAACTTATTTAGAGCTGCAAAAGACAGGAAATTGTGGATCACCAACGTCCTGACACGGAACATAAAAAGAGAATGTGTATGTGTATGTGAATGTAACGTAACCGGCTAGAAGTAGGAGTCAAACTCTTCTCTCAGATTTCTCATCCATTGCATCAATCGCAATGGGCGCATAAAGTCGGTCTTACAGTTCCGGGTACTCTCAAGCGGTCACTCATTTAGGTACTGACCATGCTCGACGTTGCTTAACTTGGTGACTAAACAAAATATGCACTGATTTCTGAAGTTTTCGTATTTTCCGGTGATGTTCTCTGTCTTTTATTTCAACTTCATCCCACAGGAGGCGGTCATCTCTCTTTTCCCTCCACATGTTTTCAGAGACATATGAATAAAAATGGTCAGTACAAGTAGTACCCTATAACGTAACAATTACCCTGCGTACATGACAACAGCTTCGACAAACTGGAATAGAATGGTACAAGCGGGGTAGAAATATTCAGAAAACAACTTCAGCTGCCTACCTTATTTGAAGGAATTATCGGAAAATCGGTGGTCCATATTTTATCAGGATGACCTTCAAATGTGATTTAATACTTCGCAGATACTTGATTCGATAAAGACCTCCCATAGAGGAGATCATTATTGAGGACTGCGTGTACGCCATCCCATGCAGCTGTGGTAAGAAACAGGCCGTCCCCTTAAGATAAGACTGCAGGAACATCGTAAAGTCGTAGCACGAAGAGAAATAAAAAACTCAGGTGTGGTTGACCGCATTTGGAAAGAAAAGGAAAATCACACCCCAACTCCGTGGGATAAGGTTGAAACAATAGCAGAGAACATTACTGGAAAATATGAAACTTTAAGAAATCAGCGCATACACTTGGTCACAAAAATCTCCTAAGCCGGCCAGGCATAGGCATGCATACAATATGGAAACCAGTAATAAGGAGGGCTAAGGAAAACAATAATAACACTAAATTGTAATATGAGTTCTGGTAAAAATGAGTGTTGAATTATTAGTTCCATAATTCTAAAAAATTCTTACAGTGATGTTTTCAAGAACACATACTCCAGTGGATAAAAGCGTTGGTTGAATCCAGTAAATGAACCTAAATAGTTGTGTAGTTCAGCACTTGGTTACAACAGAGTTTAATTGGAAGAGACATGGCCCGTGGAACTAGAACAATCTACTCCAGTGGACGAATAAAGAAAAAGGCCGGAGCTTACATCTGATAAAACGTCAGGAATATCGCAATAAAGATGAAAACAACAGTCCTAACAATGAAAATAGTTTACAATACCTCAGAAATATAGACAGATATCTATCAACTAAGTGACAATTTTTTTATTTGTATTAATCATATATATATATATATATATATATATATATATATATATATATATATATATATATATATATATATATGCTAAAAGGTCTGCTTTTCTCTACCGTGCGCCTATGTCCCAGAGGTAGAATCGCCGACTGACACCAATTCGGTCGGGTTTCAATCCTGGGTTAGAAGCAATCGGAGTCTAAGCGTACTGATGAACTGTGATACAGCGAAACAGATCTGTCTTCGGATGACTATATATATGAACTCGTGTGTGTGCTCGCGGAATTTTTAAATCTGGCAGGAGAAGAAGATATCGCTCTCTTTGTTACTGTCTTAACTTCTCTCTATTTCTCACGACAATCTATTTCGTCTCTCTCTCTCTCTCTCTTCCTCGTTTTGCCTATTTATCGCTCTATCTTTTTCTACATCTGTTTCATTCTTTCCCATTTTCTTTTTCGTTCACTTTCCAAGACTCTTCGTTCTTCCCTCTTCAGCGATCGTCTACAAGGCGCCGGATATCCTGATTTTTTTAGGTGCTTCCGTAGACTTCCGTATCATCATTTACTAATGATGTGAGATTGTTCTTGTGTGTGACGTATTTAAAATAAGCAAGAAAATAATATTCAGTTGTCAGGAACAATTGCAAATACTAGTGACGAAATCCATATGCAATTTACTTCATTTTTCATTTGTTTCGATCTTGAATTTAGCGAAAGACGTTTAGTTAACAACTGAAGGCCGTACACTATGACAATTACATTCCTGATAAAGGCTGACACGTTCTTTTGTTGCTGTTTTTTCATCAATAGATAAAATTCTGTGACTTTTGTTAGTTCGTCAATCCATCACAACCTTTAAAATAACCATACATTGATTGATCGAAACCAAACTTTGGAGTGAAATGCAAGAAAGCAAGGGGTTACAAAGTACTGTTGGTTTTACGAAGGTGTGTAGCTTAGGATAATATATTGTCATAATTTTTTTTTAATTAAAAGTTTTATTATTTAACATGAAAAATACTCCCAATATTTTAGGAATAATTTAATGATTAAAATAACAAATACTTATTTAATAAAAAGGCAATATTGTTTTTTGCATATCTTTTCTTTAAGTTTTTATATACAAGAAACCAGTTTCCAGTTCGCGAAATCTATGAACGAATCACAAGACCAGACGCTTCCAAAGTTGAAATTTGGCTCCAGAAAGAAATATTTTCGAATACCCAGTTGTATGATGCATTCCCATCAATAAGAAATCCTAAAATTTATTCTTTGCAGTTAAAAAGGAAAAAAAATAATTTTGTTAAAAAATATTGTTTAGCATGAATTTGTATATAACTCAATTAAATTATTTTTTTAATCATTTCCCCCCAAGCAAGGCATTCCACTGCCACTATTGCACATGCACAAGGGGCTACATAGGGGAAAGTGATGAGAAAAAGTGGTTAGTTATAGGAAATATCGGAAGGAGGGTGGTAGACGGATGAGGATACCAAGGATAGGGGTTGGGTAGATGGGAAGAGTGTTTGAGGGAATGGATACGGGTTAGTGTGATAGATGACTATTGACCTTACATTTAAATTCTTGGAGATTGTAGCTGTCGGGGAAGCAAGTATATGGAAAGAAACAGAAAAGTATTTTTCTAAACAGATCAGTTAATTCAAGTTACATCGATTAGTTTTCGAAATTGAACGAAACGCAGAGTTTGCAAATCTCGACAAAAATGTAAATGATAACTCCAACAAACTAAAAACTGCGAGGATTGAAACAAGCGTTGCAAAAAATCTCTAATATAAGAAAAATCAAATTTTAGATCCGTTGTATCATTCACGTTAGGAAATAACAGAGATTAATAGATTTTAATGTCAATAAGTAACCTTCGTTCTCTGAGGAGTTGATCTGTGGTGGCCCCAATATGTAAGGCTCTCCAAAGTAAATGTTGGACTTGCTTATACACAAGAGTATCAATACAGCAAAGAGCAACAGAAGATTAATCTGGAAGTTATTTTCATAGCAACAAAATGCAAATTTTTACCGCACAGAATATCAGTGACTACTTCCGGAACATAAACGTGAAGTTTTGGTGATACCGACCGAGCAAAGCGAAGGACAGGATGTTTGCACTCTCACGACCAGAAAGCAAATGACCAAAACTCGTCGGTACGCACCCCGGCTCCACGCAGATGTTCCGGTTGAAAACTAAATATTAATTAAATATTAAATTTATTTATCGGCCAATGGGAAGCCCAAAATCAAATACGGATGTGAATTCCCAAATGATCCAAAAAACGAAATAAAAAGCCGATACAGAAAGCATTGACAGACAGACCCAGACAGACTCGAGAGAGACGAGTGTAATTAGTCTCTCCCTTGACCGAAGTCAAGCAAATTACTATGCTCGCCTCCCTTCCCTATCATCTTATCCTTCGCTGTCTCTAAACTACTTACCGACCAAAGGAGCGGATACATCAAAGACATTCCTTATTTACAATGCTCCCATATACATACGAACCAATTCTCTTTTCAGCATTTATTGCCATGAACCTTTTAACGTCCGTCGGACCAATACTTAAAGGATTACTTTGAGTGTTAAAACCTTAATTGATATGTGTATATATAAAATGTTGTTTCTAAATTCACTTTGCTTTTCTTGATTTATAATCTTTTTATGGCTTATAGTGGGCTATCGACAACGAGGCCAAATTCCGTTAATCTGCAACAACATACAACTACTCTCCACTAGAACGGATAAGCCACTATAAGCTTACGTGAAACAGCATCGGATTAAAGAAAAATCACGCAGAAAGAAAAAAAAATTCTTGACAAGTGAAAGAGAGAAAATTTGTTGTTGATTCATTCTACAGCTGCGGAAATTATTTGCCAGGTCTTTCTTTCCAAGACTCAGATTAGACCAAAAGTGGAGTGTTGGTACCATAACTTAACTTGAATTGCTCAATCCTCACTTTTCAGTCTTGATGGAGGTCAAAGTTCTTTACGTGGCCTTGTTGGGGATTAATTATTTTTCACCATACTTTCCCCAAACGCAGAATTTCTATTCTATAATACCACTGGTTTAAACCTCTATAGGTCTGACTCACCCTGCTATACCAACATAGTCAAATTACTTTCATCTCCTCTCTATTTAATTTGCAAGGTGGAAGGTACGCTCGACTTTTTCTAAGAACTGCTACTTTGTGAAACAGATTTCGGTTAGCTACTTCCCTGAACACCACAAACATCACCCCTTCAAATCAATCGTTATCCCTCCCTTGTTCTCATAATCTTCTATTCCTCTGCCCCTCTTATATTTGTATAATCTCATTCAGTAATCCAGTGGCCTTGAGCCTTGTACTAGGTGCAGTACAACTTCACATTCTTAATTCGTTACACACAAATTAAGGCAACAAAGCCACTAAGACGCAAGGTTGATCATTGAGCGTGAAAGAATATGAAAAGAAAAAAAACATTATTGAGAAAAAGAACAATAAAAGAGCGGAAATTAAGAAGAGAAAAGATAACGATTGATATTGCATTTAAACGTTTGAAGATCCAACTTGACTGGAAAGCAAGAAGTCGAAAGATAGTTCCACATCAAGAAAAGAAACTGTTAGCATAGAACTTACAGTTCAATCTAGCTATTTCAATTGTAAATTGATGAGACCCTGCAGCCAATTTAGTACTGCGCTTAAATCCCTAAATTCTGGGCACCTTAGAGGAAAGTTCATCAGAACAATTACTATAAAAATATTTATAGAACCAACACAGGGAAGCTACATTATGGCAGTGAGCAAGTGACTGAAATGCAAAGCATCAGTAATAAAGCAAAGCAACAATAATATGGCAAAATGTTCACAAATTAAGAAGTTCTTGATAAGCGAACGTAGCGTTCCGACTCCAAGACAAGACAGATCTCGACTGAAACCTAGAACCGGACTATTTTATTGACTAGGAAAAGAATCTCAGCATGTTTTATGTGCTTTTGCATTTAAATTGCTAAGTGGGGAATATTATGCAATCATTTTTCCTGCAGATTAGAACAAACAAATGTACTGAGTGCTCTTGAAAATTTGGTTTGAATTTGAGATTGATTAAGTAGTATTTACTTGTGTTTTATGGCTTATCAACCATTTGCAGGTTATTTAAAGCCAGAACATATGTATAAATATATTGGTGATAAATCTTACTAATTTACCCATAACTCGCGTTGAGGAGAGGTAGAATCATACCTTTCTCAAGGGTATTTGCACGTAAGTGAATATAACGAACCCGACTAAAATTTGAACTTTCCTCTCTGATATTAAGTTCCGATCCAAACTCTATTCGACCACGCGTACATTGAAGTTTACAGAACCTAGTATTTTAAAGCGGTCATCTATTTAGGTTCTAACCAGGCTCGATGTTGCTTAACTTTGATGACTGTACAAGAACCAGTGTTTCAACGTGATATGGCCGTTGTCTGTGAATTTGAGAAGCAATACGTATTCAAAGATTAAAACCCCATTAAAAGTGTAACTGTTCATAGTTAATAAAGAAAACCCTGGTGTCTGAACGGGTGTTAGCGAAACGATAATAGCAGGATATTTTAGGTATTGAAAGTAATAAAAATTATATTTAACACCATTCTGTCTGAAATCACAATGGAAGTAATAATGTTACTGATGAATCATTTCAGTTCTAGAGTTGGCAGTGCATTACATTACTTCAATTTATACTAAAAAATTGTATAATATACGTATATGGTTTGCCTTAAAGCAGAATGATAATAGTGCCACTAGAACTCAGTCGGTGTACGGGTGGGGAATGAAAAGACTTTATTGATAAGAAGTGAAGAAAGGATACTAAATGAACAGGGTTCAGAATACGGAAGAGAGCGATTGACGTTGCATTTAAATCTTCTAACATTATAGGTGGCAGGGAACACAAAATCGGAAAAATATTCCAAGTCTGAGAAAAGAACCAATAGAAGTGGCGTTGCATCGTGTTAGTTAAAAAATAAAACAGTGAGACCTACTTGCCAATCTAGTATCTCGCTTAAATACATGTAGCCGGTACATCAGGAAAAAAAAGCTTATCAGAGCAGTTGACATGGTTGTAGTAAACAAGAAATCAGTTAATTGGGATGGAGTTCCGAAGGTGCGAATTGCGAGTAAAGAAGTAGCAGTTGCATCAAGCTAGTGTAAGAGTAAAACAGTGAGACCCAGTAATCTAGTAGCACGTTTAAATTCGAGTAGTTTTTAATGAAAAAGCTCATCAGAACAGTTGCCATGAAAATATTTGTAGAAATGACAAAAGGAAGACAAACGAAGTCGGTGAGAAAGTGTCTTTAAATAGAGATACAAGATCAAGATCGAATACATTATAGACACGTCTTTAAATTTTAGTAAGAATCCTGAGATGTTCAGCAGGGACAAGATATAGCAGCAGTATTCAATACACAAATGAATAGTAGATTTACAAATGGATTCTATTGAGAAGAATTCTCTGGCACGACACAACTAACTTCCTTTGCAATTGATGTAGCAATAAATTCGGTATATTCGCTCCACTTCATGTCAGTAGGAAACATAATGCCAAGAGGGTGTAGAGTGTTGCTTTCCTGGAGTTTAGCATCAGCCATGCTGATGGCAGACAGAAAGGTCTCTCTATGGTGATTAAATGAAAACAGTTTTATTTGGGAGGCGTTTAGAAAAAAATTCATGCTTTAAAGATTAAACACTGGTTTTTCTCGACTTACACTTTATAATAAAGGTCATTTTTAAGATTGTCACTGGCGATGGCAATGGATTTATTATTAGAATTAACAGAAGAACTCCCACCTGCATAGCCCTCCGAGCCATAGGAAGTTTATCTCCTGACAAGTCCAACCTAACCTGGCAGGTCAATGAATAGGAACCAGATAAAATCTTAGTCACCTAGCGGAGCAAATCTCAGTGGGCAGCAGCTCTCTAATTGCATAGATAATCTAGCGTCAACAAACCGATATATTGGCTTGATATGCTGCGATCGATGGTGGATGGAAAGCGGTACAATCGACTACAACAGCATGGATCAACTGGTTCTGATTATTTGAATACTGTGGTTACAACTAGAAGTTCTAACCGTTAGTATTAAATCATGCTTACAATGTAAGTGTGAAAACATTTGAAAAATTACATGACTAAGTAAATGACTAGTAAATCCAATTTTTACAAAGAATTGAAGAAACTGGTTAGTGGTGTTCGAATTCGCTCGAAATAGCATCTGTTTAAGGCAACGAAAATCGAAAAATTAGAACAAAAACCTTTACGATCTCAATCTAAGGAGGTTGAGAAGTTTACAGAATAATATTTCACACGTTAAGAAAAAAATGGTGCATTTTGTAGGATTCTTACATAATACTTAATTACGAATTATAATTGCGGATACACAACGCCACCGCGCACAACTGAAAGCTCAACCAAATGATGCATTACAATCGGAGAGTGTTTCTTTTTTTAAGCAAGGGATTTCGATACATGTGACGCCAGTCATTGACTCGCAAATACCATGCAATAATAATTATCAGGATGACCAAGATATGTGGCGCATATTCTAGAACCGACAGCTTTAAACTCTCACCTGTTTTAACTAGTAATATGTCTGATTTTATTCCTTTTAGTGGTTCCTACAATTTTAATGCATATAGGCAAGTTGCTAATTCTTAGCACTGAATGCGCATTTGAACAACGAAAAATGTCTTCTAAAAGCTAAGCAAAGTATTAAAAAAAACTTTTAAAAATAAAGAAATGCACTGAACATCTTATGCAATATCAGTCTTCATAAATGGTAATGAATGCTGGGAAATCTTTTCAAAGATGAAGAAAAAAGTTGAAGCAACAGACATGATGTTCTACAGAGGATGCTGAGAATACTAGGGACTGAAGTTCTAGAGACAATGAAAACAAAAAGATCACTTATGCTTAATATCAGGAAGAAATAGTTAAAGTTTCTAGGGTAACTAATGAGAAAAGAAGCTTGGAAAGTTTGATACTCATAGGATAAATCGAAGGCAAGAGAGATGAAGGAAATCAACGCATAACAAGCGAACTTGAATGAATGGATTGCGTAGTAGTGTTTCGGGGAAATGGGGAAGAGACAAAATTTATTGAGAGCTAAAAGGACAAGAAGTCGTTACGATCCCCAACGCTCCGAAAGGACACGGCACAAAAAAGAAGAATTAGCTTTGGGAACTAGATGAGCTTATAGATGTTGGTATTTTCAGATGCTTGGGTGTTTTATTTCAATCACCCAAGCTGCTGAAAATACGTTAGTCGTAAATTGAGATTGAGATTGATATTGATGCGTCTGTCGAATCAGTACAACCGCCATTCAGCATTCCATATGGCTTCTTGCATTTCTCATTTAGTCTAATCCCTGCGTTAGTTGGACATACCAGGGGCAATACTTCGATTCTTTGCGTTATCACAAGCCCCACCAACACATCAAGGCGAGAACCAATGGCACAGACGCAATTTATCTGGAAAGTAGCTTAAAGTTATAAAAGGCCAAGGCTACCTAATTCTAAGATAACTGAAAATTATAAATAAGAATAAAACATTTCTAAGACATAATATATATCTATACTTTCATATAAATATATATATACAAGAGATATGGTCAAAAAGTATCGGGACGGTTGCTAATGGATCTGAAGTATGTACAGTGTTGCCGATTGCTACAGATCGACCTTAAACTGTGTCGCTTTTACGTACTGTGGTTTAACATTATCGCTCATTTCCATTGTTTATAACAGTGCTTATACATATCTTTTTGTCATTGGTGGCTCACAGTCTTAACAACATAAGATACAGAGTGCTGATAGCATACACGGAAAGAAAAGTACAGGACCTTCCATAGAAGGTAGAAAGAAGAAAGGACTAAACATAAACTACACGGAAAATGAATGCATCACATCAGTAAAAAAAAAGAAGCCCAAAATTCCAACTACAAGTTGGGGATACTAAAATCAAGAAGATAAAGATGTTTAAGTACCTGAGATAAGGTCAGAAAGTGGGACACTTAGATCTGAAGGTGCATTGGCATGACCAAAGACACATTCCAAAAGCTAAGCAGAGTATTGAGATATTAGAGAATTTCGTTGGAAACAAAGAAAAAAATACTGGACTCTTATATGGCAACGAATGCTGGACAATCTCCTCAAAGATGAAAGAGAAACTCAAAGCAACCGAAATGTGGTTCAACAGAAAGATGCTGAGAATACCATGGACCGAACATGTGGGCAACAACAAGATTTTGAAGAAGATGTAAACTCAAAGAAAATTTATACTTGACATCAGAAAGAGACAGCTGAAGTTTTAGGGACACATAATGAGGAAAGAGGGCTTGGAGAATCTGATAGGCACGGGACAGATAGAGGGAAAGAAAGACAGGAGACAGCAACGTGAGACATACTCGATGATTTTAAGCAAGTGGATGGAAGAGAAGGGTTTGGGAGAAATAACATAACTTCTATGTGGCAGCGAATATCATAAAAAATAAAGGAAAAACTTGAAGTAACTTAAATTTGTTCTATAGAAGGATGATGAAGGTACCATGAACAGGAACATGTGAGCGCCGATAAGATTTTGGAGGAGATGTAAACTCAAAGGAAATTTATACATCAAGTAGAGACGCCTGAAGTTTCTGGGACACGTAATGAGGAAAAGAGGAAATTCAATACTCACGAGAGGGATGGGGGAAAGAGAGTCAGGGTCAAGCAACGCAAGACATGCTTGATTGGATTGAGCAAGTGGATGACAGATCAGGGTTTAGTAGATATACCAAGTTAAAAGCGACAAGAGATAGGTGTAAGTGGAGGTTCATGATCGCCTGCCTCCTGAGGGAACACGGCACATAAAAGAAGAAAAAATATAGCAGTACTTGGAAGGAAGGAAAGTCTAACGCGTGTGATCGTCTTACCACACCACAGCGGTTCGATCAGTGATCATGGCTTGTGAGTCAGATTTTTGGGGCAAACATTCCCTAATATCCGACAATCACCATATTCCCCAGATCTCACCAACTTGTGATTTTTACTCTTCAAAAATCAAATCCTCCTTGAAAAGAACAAAATTTCAAGACGTCAAGGAAATATAAAAAAAATGCAAAGAGGCAACTGCTTTCTTTATTTTTCTTTTCTTTGCCACGAGTTCACAGAGAGTTACAGCGGGGGAAAAGACAGGGTACAGTGGGTATTGAAGAAAGGATAACAGATGAATGGGATTCGAGAAGATGCCAAGTGACGTGGCGTTTTTTTTTTTTGTTTTTTTGTTTTTTCTTGTTTGTTTATTTTTTGTTTTTGTAATTGTCTCACTCCAAGCAGGGCTACTAATGCGCAGGGGGTTACATAATACAGAGTATGAAAGTAGGAAGGAGGACAGGTCACAGTAGGTGCCGGAGAACGGGTTAGAGAAGGACGGATACATTGGTGTAAAGAGCTTCGTGAGAGCAAAGTGTAAAATGAGAAAAAGAATGGGAATCAAGGAGATAAGAGATCAGAGTTGACGCTGCATTATAAATTCTTGGAGATTGTAGCTATCAGGGAAAAAAAGAATATGTGCGTTGTGGTACAGTAGATATCGTCTCGGAACGAGAAACCGGGGAGCCGAGTTCGAATTCCAGTTGAATCCATTGTATTCACTTACGCGCAAATACCCTTGGGAAAGGTATTAATCCTTGTCTTCCTTCCAGTTATGGGTTAAATAGCAGAATAGATTGGGTTCTATAGCCTTGGTCGGCAACCAGTCTACCGTAGAAAGCAATGGCAACCTACTGCGGGATAATCTTCTGCCCAGTCAGTCATGCCTCTTTCGAGACATGATCTTCCAAGTGTGTATCACGTATGGCACTTAACTGACTGAAGGGAGTTCCACAGGTGACAAGTGCGAGAAAAGAAGCTGATGAAGTAGAAGTTGTGGTTACACTTGGTTGTTTTCACAGTTGCCAGTCTAACAGTTCGTGTAAATTCGCGTAAGGGGGCACCAAGGAACTAAAATCATCGGAGCAGAAGCTGTGAAAGTATTTTTAGAAGAAACAGAAGGAAACCACATCTCGTCGGTGAGTGAGATACTGGAGTCGGGCCGCTATGTCATAATCGACTACATTGCTGATTCTTCTTTAGATCCTGTCGAAAACCCCAGGGTGAACAGCAGCGGCGCCCGACTAGATATGACAGCAGTATTCAATGCACAGGCGGATGGTAGATTTGTAAATGTGCATGATGGATTCAGAAGAGAACTTATTGGCCAGACACAGGGACTCAACTTTCTTAGAAGTAGATTTACCTATTGATTCAATGTAGTCGTTCCACTTCAGGTCAGCTGAAAGAGTGAGGCTGAGGAGGCTTCAGGGAGACCAGCGTGATCCATGTTGATGACAGGTAAGAAAGATTGTCTATGATTATTAATAGTATAGCAGCTTCGTTTTGGAAGCATTACAGTTTACGAGCCATTTCTTACCCCAGTCCACCACTGACTGGAGGTCCTTTTCGAGAGCAGCAGCAAGGTTTGTTCTGTCTGCATCAGCAGATATTTTAGCTAGGTGAGAGTAAATGGTGGTGTCGTCAGCATAGATGCCTACTTGGGATCTGATTACATCAAAGAGATCGTTGATAAAAATCAGAAAAAGCGTAGGACCTAGGATAGAGTCTCGAGGGACACTCGCGTTCATATGATAGGATCTGGAAACATGTCCGTTCAATACGAACTTTATTGCACAATTCGATAGGAACGATTTGATTGTCAAACAAGTTTCCAGATATACCATAGCCCTGTAGCTTGCACAGAAAGCCAACGTGCATATAAATGTTTTGAGATTGTTACTATCAGGGAAGCAAGTAAACAAGGGAGTTCCACAGGCGAATAGTACGAGAAAAGAAACTGTTGGGGTAGAAATGACGGTTACATTTAACTATTTCAACGGCAAAAGGGTGGTACCTAGATACCAATCTAGTAGCACATCGCCAAAATGAGTTGCAGGAATGCTACCATCAAATGGAAACAGTGCTGGTAAACTGGCTTCAGAAGAGGACTACTTTGAAGAGGATTAAATACCGAACTGATATGTGCTGTAGTTTTCTTTTTATATCACCAATCCCGATACTTTTTTATCAAACCGCGTATATAGTTATCTGTGTGTTTATGTATGTATGTATCCTTCATCTTTGTCTTTCGGTTTCACTGTTGTGCGCTGAAACAGCTATATTTACTATTCAAAACGCTTTTTTTTTGTTTATGTCCGAATCTACTATCTTCAAAAAACAAGACTTTTTAATACTATGTACATTCAGGACGTAACCGGCTATGACCTTCAATATGTATCTTCATTTTATTCTCTGTGCATTTCTGTGTCTTCGACAATGATTCTCCTTCGCCTACTCCGTGGCTTTAAATTCCGCTTAGGCTTTCACTTAGATTGATTACAAGCCAAGGATAGACAGTCTCGTCTACCCTACTATATATTTCATAGACTTATAGCCGCATTATGTTGAAACACCAGTTCTCGTACAATCACCAAAGTTAAAAAGCATCGTGCCTGGTCAGTACCAAATCGGTTAACGCTTAGCGATACCAGTTACTATAAGCTTGTATTCATTTGTACGTAAAGATATAAGTCCATCTCTTCCCTCTCCAGCTATAGAATCGATCACCCCACTTTATGTTATCTATATTTATATATGTTGTGCTTTCCCCTCGCACCCTAATCCAATACAGACATTTTACATTGTCATCTATATCTATAAAAGTGACGAGAGTGGAAGTTGCGTAAGTATTTGCTATGTAAATTCATCATATCTTTTTTATTCTTATTATTCCTTAAACTACCCGAGTGAAACCAGGCTAAACTGATAATCTTTATATTAGAGTGCGTGTAATTTTGGAGTTTTCCTTTTTTCTTGAGCGTATCTAAAGGTCCAATTATTAGTTTTAGGGTGCAATATTTTTTTTGTCAATTTCTATTTCCAAATTTTTATATTTACTTATTCCATCAAATCCTTTAACAGATATTATCATTATGATTTTTTCTTTTAGGCTTGCAATTGTTTTATGGCCACATAACCAATGACTCTATTTCCCAGTGTACTTGATTTAGTGGGTCTGAACTGGTAGAACTAAGGAATAGAGGTCCTCAAAACATATGCCATGGAAATAGGAATAGAGTAATGAGAAGCTTTCTTCCGTGGGAAAGTGGTTGAAGAGTGGACATTCTCGCACAAGGCCGCGTAGAAGCTTTTGAACTCAGAACCGGAAAGAGTATTTTGATGGTGAAAATATTCTCATAAAGAATTATTTTTAACCCTCTAGGGCCATTCGTATCATATTTGATACAGTATGAAAACAAGCCTTGAAAGAAATATTTTCCTGAAAAATGTTTTAAGAGAAATATTTTATAAATTTCAAATGAAAGCAGTACTGACTGCTCAGTCAATGAATACCAAATGTTTCCTTATAGGGAAATACCAAATGTTTCCTTATAGGGAAATACTGTATCAAATATGATACGAATGGCCCTAGAGAGTTAAAGATGCGATTTGCTAATGGATTTCACGAAAATATCCTCCTCTTTCTTCTCCTCCTTAAACTCTATTTTTGTAATCAGTTTTTTTTTCTTTATTTTATAAGATATTTGATAGAGCCAATTAACTAACTTCAGAACACTGCGATATTAATAGAGCCCCACGATAAATAAATATATAATCAATGGCCTGTGACACTAGGACGCTAACATAAAGCGAATTCTTGCGTATTGTAGAACTACTATCCGTGAAAAATACAAGAGATTTGAGTTTGCTGTCAGGATTTTTTCTACAAAACAATCTATTGTTTTCACCTTCACGCGTATTTCATATGGTAGGACTTTGTTTTGCTAAATCCATGTTTTGTTTGGGGGTATTTTTTTTTTGTTTCGTTTTTTTTTTTTGTGAAAACTTTAGATCTTATCTCCTTATTTATTTTCATCTAATGGCGGATAAAGTTATGTTTTATGTCTGAAAAAAATAACCATTGTTTTGTGATGTCATTTTAACTGAGTTTCTGTATCTCCATTCAAAATAACATACTTGTTTTTATTTGAACTTTTCTTACTTTTTATATTATTGCTTTTTTTTTTCTTTGGTTTTTTGTCACGTTGACATCCATTCATGTTTTAGCGATATGTGCTGTGAGACAATATGTTTTTCGTATTCATGAAAAAAATGAATAAAATGGCTTTGCCACAAGAATGGTTGCAAATTATCTACCTGCCTTTATGTTCTGCAACACGTCTCTTTGTTTGTGTTTGAAGACCAAACACTTCAGAAAATATCATTGAATTGGAGATTTTACACATAATTATGATATAAATTTCAGCTTCGGTAAATCTACGTTTTATATATAGCTTAAGGAAGATATGTATGAAGTGGTAAAAAGAGTTAGTTTTGTTGGATGTTTTTAGTATTAAAACGTAATGAAAGGGCTTGGTATTAACTGCTGCCGTCCGCAAATAATCATTCTCCTAAACCATGATATAGAAACACTTTACAACTTCACATGCAAGGGTTTATATATCATGGTTTAGGAGAATGGAAGTGTGGAATTGCTTTTCGAATGTTGGATCGTTTTTTACATATTTTTAATGTCGAAAAATAATTAAATTTAAGTAAAATAGTATTAAGAAATAATTAAAAATAAGTAAAAATAAAAATAAATGGTATATTATTGAGAAATAATTCAAAATAAATAACAATATAATAAAACACAATAATAAAAATATACCAAAATAATTAAAAAGTAAAACTAATTAGAATTGCTTTTAAAATAATTTAGAAATAAATTTTACAAATAATTAAAATAATATTATTTAAAAATAAATACAAATAATTAGGGAGTAATTTTTTTTAATAATTAAGAAATAAATTTAAAATTGAATGAAATAAAAATAGAAATAATTTTAAAATTAAAAAAGGTTTGGAAAATAAATTTAAGAAATATAAAACGATTAGTAAATAAATTAGAAAATAATTTAAAATAATCAAAAAGTAATTAAAAGCTATATTAAAAGTTTACAAAATAAGTAAGGTCCTACGTGGCCGAGTGGTCTCAGACACGTCAGATCTGATGACAGTTTCCCCTAGGGCACGCCATTTAGAATCTTGCCGTAGGACGCATATTTCTCTAACAAGATTTCTCAATTATTCAAGCCAGTAGATGTAAAAAATATACTGTTTAATAATAAAAACAGAACATCTAATCGAATATGAGTATCTATTAAAAATAATGTTTAAACAAATAAATTTAAAAGAAATAATTCAAGTCTAACTAATAAGTAAGAAATAATATAATATTACGAAACATAAAATAAGAAACAATTTAGAAATCGATTAAAGATTAATTAAAAAAGTATTTAAAAGAAATATAATTAATAGTTAAACAATAGAAGATAAAAGATAAACAGAAAATAATTAAAAAATCAATAAGAACATTATTAAGAAGTCATTTAAGAAATAACTGGAAAAAAAATAATATATAATTAAAAATAGTTTTTTAAACAACCAATTAATAAAAAATGAAAACATTTGAAAAATAACTAAGAAATAAATACTAATTTTTAAAATATTTCAGATATAATTTAAAGAATAAAATATGGATAAAATAAAAAAAATAATTATGTGATATATAAAATTCGGTAACAAAATAATTAAGCTTTAGTATCAAATTAAAAATTATAGAAGATTATATATTTAAAATAATATCTAACATAACATATAACATCATATAGCGTCACTAAAGCATATAGTATGAATATAAGATTTGATATAGCATATATTATAACCATAATGTATAAAATCAATATAAAATTTATAGAGACTAGGATTTATCCTATATTTTGTTATTTATAGAAACATATTTCATGTGTTTTAAAGTGACTAGTATTATGAAAATTCAGAAACAGGAAAATTCTGTTAGAATACTGAACTTTTTACATACCTGGCAGTGAAGCGATATAACGAATAAATAGAGTTTGGAAAATTAGATACTCACGGGACATATTAATGGCAAGATGGACACAGCAAAACAACGAATAAACTAGCAAACTAGCTGATGTAAATGGGCGACAGAACATATTTTGAAAAATATATTAAAACCAAAATTTTATAAGAGCTACAAAAGACAGAAAATTGTAGAAAGAAAAGATCGTAAAAAGTAGGGTCGTTGTAAAGGATTATTAGATCAACTTCCCTGAACATCGTGCTAATAATTAAAAGATATGATGATAGTTATGTTATAATACGAGGTTATTTCATTAGTTAAAAAATAGAAATTATAAGCCAATTATTATTACTAGTATTATTATTGCGTCAGTTTTCATCATAATTCTATTTCTGCTATGGTCGCACTACCTACAAAGTCTGCAGGAAGATCTAAGGCAGGTCGTGGTGTGTTGTTATGGCTCCGTTTCATGTTCTATCTATCTCCCCTAACATCCCTAGCATTACATAAACAAAGTTCTCCTTAGTGTGTGGGCTGTACTTAGCAAGAAATGTTTTGTATATCTCTTAAGCTGGGGTTTCCATATATTCTTTCGATGTGTTGTTTTGTTCCATTTTTTATCATTCCAAGTGCACCTACTATCACTGGTACGATTCTTCTTTTCAATTTCCATATTTTTTTCTATTTCAATTTCCAGGCCTTTATATTTTGACAGTTTTTCGAATTCCTTGGCTGCTATGTTACAATCCGCTGGACAAGCCATATCAATTAATAGGCAAGTTTTTTCTGTCTGTGTAGATGATTTAATACCATAGAATGGTGAAATCTTCTATTTCTGTAACCGGTGCTGGGTGATTTTCATACCAGTGTTTGTTTACATATTTTCCATAGTCTTTGCCCATTGCCCCACTCTATCGTGATGATTTTTATATTCATTTGGGGCAAGTACAGAACATCCTGAGATTAAAAGGTCTATTGTTCCTTGGTATTTATCACAAAACCTGCACTTTGAATCCACATTATTATGTATAATATTTGTCTGAAAGTTCCTCGTGAAAAGACTTTGGTATTACGCTGCAAGAATAAAACCTTCAGTTTCAGGCTTTAATTCAGATGCACGTAACAATCGATGAGCATTAACTTTATCAACATTGGATTTATTGGCACGTTCTGCATATTAGCCATGTAAAGGTTTGTCTGGCCAGCGTTGTTTCATCTGTTCAAGGGCTTTATCCTTAGCTTTTATTTTTATATATTTTGCCGCAATAGTTGGTTCTTGGCTTCTGTTTTGCATTTCTACAGAATCTACTAAATGTAAATCTTGTTTGTATTTACTGTCTTCTTTCATTATTGAATATTTTTTCTTTCTGTTTTCATATTGTTTGACTAATTGTATCATCAAGTCCTTTGTTGTTTGTGTACGTTAGTAAGCCAATAGTTGTGAAAGAATGTGGAAGAGGTCTTATTCAGCTAGAAGAAGGCGGAAGAAGTCTTATTCAGCTAGAAGAAGGCGGAAGAGGTCTTATTCAGCTAGAAGAAGGCGGAAGAGATCTTATTCAGCTAGAAGAAGGCGGAAGAGATCTTATTCAGCTAGAAGAAGGCGGAAGAGGTCTTATTCAGCCAGAAGAAGGCGGAAGAAGTCTTATTCAGCTAGAAGAAGGCGGAAGAGGTCTTATTCAGCTAGAAGAAGGCGGAAGAGGTCTTATTCAGCTAGAAGAAGGCGGAAGAGATCTTATTCAGCTAGAAGAAGGCGGAAGAGGTCTTATTCAGCTAGAAGAAGGCGGAAGAGATCTTATTCAGCTAGAAGAAGGCGGAAGAGATCTTATTCAGCTAGAAGAAGGCGGAAGAGGTTTTATTCAGCTAGAAGAAGGCGGAAGAGATCTTATTCAGCTAGAAGAAGGCGGAAGAGGTCTTATTCAGCTAGAAGAAGGCGGAAGAGATCTTATTCAGCGAGAAGAAGGCGGAAGAGGTTTTATTCAGCTAGAAGAAGGCGGAAGAGATCTTATTCAGCTAGAAGAAGGTGGAAGAGGTCTTATTCAGCTAGAATTGTCATACAAGATTCTAGCTAAATAAGACCTCTTCCACCTTCTTTACGGTGTATGTATAGACGGTCTACATTAGCCTTTGGATGATGCATCTTATGTTTAGAAAAGAGATTTCTTATCTTAGAATCCATTCATCCGATGTGATTTAGAGTTCAGTTCAAGATGTTGAAACTATATTAGACTACTGGGATAGCAAGGTTATTAATGGCCATAATTCTGTTTTGAGAATTTATTTCAGTTTTTAATATCAGACGTAGTCTTCTATAGCACTCTTTACTCACTATTTTTTTTATTTCTTTTTATAATGAATTCTGTCACTCTCATTTATACTTACGTACGTGTAACCTTCTTCTTGCTGGAAATATTTCATTGTTACAGCAGGATCTACGCTAATTAAGGATGTTTGTTGTAGCGATCCTCGTAATACTGTAGCTTTAGCACATTTATTCAAATTGAATTTCACAGTTTGCAGAAGACCTTCCAGCTCATTGTCATTCTTAGCATACAATTTTAAGTCATCCATGTAAAATAGATAGCTTATTTTCTGTTGAGCTAATTTATAACCAATATGTATTGGACTCATGACGGCTGGGTCACAAGACCGCATTTATCTGATGAGAATTGAACCCATGATCGCAGACTGCAAAGCAAGTTGGCGAATAATTTCGATACTCGTGTTAAATAATATTTGTTGTATCCAGAATATGACATGTTTAATAGTGATGTTTGCTTGTTTTTGTTTTTTTTATATCAACCATTGTGACTATCACGGAGACTGACGTTCCGTCTGTTGGCTTGGATACGAATTTATGATTGTCCATCGTCGTCCTGAGGCGCATCTTTTTCTACAAGTGCCAATAATGGTTTCGTTGATTCGAGTCTGTGATTAGCTTTGGATGTCGTTGGTTGGTCTTTAAGTGTGCTCCTCCAGGGACTTGATTGGCTTGTATTTATGTTGAGGATTAAGTTTCTTTGCCTTCAGCAAGTCTTTTTAGTTTTTGCTCATTTGACAACGTTTGTTCCTGCTCAAGTTAAGAGTTGTCTATTGAAAGTCTAAGCAAGTATTTTCTGTCTTCGTCGATGAAAGTAACGGAAGTGACAAATAGTTATTAGGAAACGGGGAGGGGAAGTGCAAAAGAAAGAGAGAGAGAGGGGAAGTAAATAAGGAAACAAGAAAGGAGGGTGGGAGAAGTAAGAAGAAAGCCAAGGAAGAAGAAATTTTTAAGAGAAACATGTATAGGAATAAAAAAATGAGTAAAAAGGAATATAAAGTGAAGTAAAAAAAAGAAAATCTACAGAAATAGCTGAAAATAGAAAGAAAAAGAAGAAGGAAAAAGAATTACAAAAGAAAGAAAGAAACTAAAAAGCACATTATATACAAGAAAAAGAAACGTAGTAGAGATAAAAGAAAGAAAGAAAGAAAGAAAGAAAGAAAGAAAGAAAAAGATAAGAAAAAATACTGAAAATATTAAAAAGAAAGAAAGAAGAAAGAAAGAAAAATATAAGAAAAAGTCCTGAAAATATTAAAAAGAAAGAAAGAAGAAAGAAAGAAAGAACAAAAGAATACATAAAGAAAGGAAGACATGGCGGATAAAAGAAAGAAAGAAAGAAAAAAAGAAAGAAAGAAAGAAAGAAAGAAAGAAAGAAAGAAAGAAAAATATAAGAAAAAGTACTGAAAATATTAAAAAGGAAGAAAGAAAGAAAATATAAAAGAAAAGAACAAAAGAACCCATGAAGAAAGGAAAACGGAGCGGATAAAAGAAAGATAAATGGGAAATGTCAAATGACAGAAAAAATACCTGAACATAAGTGTGTATTTTTAAGTGCGCCCACGGCGCTACCGAATGTGACACAAGGTCAGTTTAAAGTGGACTTGATACCTTAGAAAAATTGCTCATGCCCTCTCGGCATTTTCTCTTTTGGAGGACACCTCAGGCAACGAATAATGACCCCAGTCTTCTCCCAAACATATTTTTTCGTTGTTCACATCTGTTGTAGTCATGTAATGGACACATAACCTTTTGAACCAAGTCACTTGATTCAATCACCGCTTTTATCCACTAGGCCATGTATCATCTAGGATGGGTGAACAAAAAGCTTGGAGAGTTGAGTTAAAGGGAGATAAATGATACTTAGACATCCTAAGAAGCATGACACAAGCAAACAATCTACCTCTGTAGACGAAATAGAGTTCAGTTTGAAATTCTAATCACCTGAAGAAGGCTAGTGTGTACAACGGCCAAAACGTCGTGAATATTACAACGAAGATGAGAACAACAGTCCGAATAATGTAAGTAGTGTCAATAATTACAATACCTTACCTCAGAAATAGAGACATATTAAATCTGCTCTACTTTTCAATTAACAAGACAAAAAGATAAAAAATCATAAAAAAACATCGAATTGAAAAAAAATAAACAACCGAAACAAACTATTAGAAAAAATTAAATGAGAAAATTAAAATGTTATAAATAAATTAAAAGAAAAACTAACGACTATTTATTTTCCCTCTTCACGTTCCTAATCTCGGCGTGATGTGATTTGTTCTGTGGGCATGCGCAGACCTGAACATAAGACGATGGCTTCCTATTCGGAGCGAAAAGATAATATTCTTTATATCAGACAAACAAAATCAAGCGTCTCAAAGGGAAAACATTTGATGCGCTCGGTCAGCTCCCTGGTCTCAACAAAGTAGGATCGAAAGTCATACACACGCGCGAACACTCACACAAATATACGCGCGCACACACACACACGCACACATACGCCCACACATATAGTACATTTACAAATATTGGGAGCGGGTTCCTCACGCCAAAACAAGGATAAAAGTTCATTTAAACTTATGTCCACAAGTCCTTCGTTTTTGTGTTTTCAAGTTTAAAAAGTTTACAGTAGATGGTGTTGTGTTCGTATGTAGACTAGGTTACATTTGTTATTCGTGTACCTTTGTGCTTAGCTTGTCTTCAACAAAGGCAGGATATTCATATCGTAAGAAGGTAGATATGATTTTTACTTACGGCCGTGCGAATGGTAATGGATACAGAAGTTGCTCTTGAAGTACGCTCCATGTGGTACTATTAGATGTATGACGTGCTGATATGTGGATCCTTTCCGACATCCCGTAGAATGTATTTTTCGTGGTCAGGCGTACGAGCTGATCTCGGTCTTCCTCGATCCATAGTTTGCGGTGCAACGGATCTTGTCTCAGCAACGTGACGATAAAACACAGCAAAGGTTCGATGACCTTCGCTGCCTTCGGTCTGAAAACTCAATCTGATACAGCCGTGCAGCCTCGTGTCCATTACCATCCGTACGGCAGTATATCAAAATCATTACTGCATGCTCATGATGTAAACATACTGCCATTGTTTAACGTAATGCATCTCAGTAAATATATATATTAGGTTGGCCAGAAATTCCTGGCTCACTTAGGCAGCGGAAAGAAAAACAACAGTTTATGAAGCAACACGAAAACTTATTTTTCAAAATAAACTCCATCATTCTCGACAATCTTCTGTCAGCGATCAGTTAGCACCTGAATCTGCTCTAGATACCACTCCGCTGGCTTTGAATTAACAAAAAACTGTAAACAAGCTTCCTCCACTTCATCAAAATGTTGAATCGCTGATTGCGGAGGAAGTGTGTCATTAAATGGAATAAACCATGGTCACTCGGAGCAGCATCAGGACTAAATGGTGTGAAGAATGTAGGGATAATGACGAGAAAAAACACGTGTTATTTTTAACGAAACAAGATAAGGAACTTATTTACAAATTTACACATTTGAAGTTTCAGTAGCTTGTTTCAGGACAAGTAACCAAACATTAACAGTTCCGAAGAATAGTCAAGAAGAGGAAATGTTCATATTAAATCATTGGACCCGAAGTAATATTTCAGATGCTTTAAACAAATTGAGTTTGTTTTTCACATAAAAATTATACAGTTGTATTCAACCTGAATAAAAAGATATATTTTAAGGTTAGGAGTTGAATCGAGTTCTTTGAAATTCCCCAGCACTCATTAGAGTCTGATAATGTATTAACGTTCAATTTGACACCAGTGTTATTCAGACGAGTGGTACTCTCTCTCTCTCTCTCTCTCTCTCTCTCTCTCTCTCTCTCTCTCTCTCTCTCTCTCTCTCTCTCTCTTGTTCTGTTCTTTTGCTTCATTCAACTTTCTCTGACTATTTATATCATAAAGCCATTTGACATCAGCTCGTTAAATTTTCTCAGTTTGTAAGTCACCCCACTTTTCATTGGCCGAAGTAAATTTTCGCATAGGCTCGTTAAACATTGTCTTGGTCTTTTCATTGGCCCGGAGCCAATCCATTTTCTATTGGTCAAAATAAATTTTCGCACAGGATCGCGAAATTGAAAACAGTGTGGAAAAGAGAGTTATTTTTCTTTCGTATTCACCACAGGTAGACGTGAAAAAATATTAAAACTATCCTTCTTTTTGAGCATTTCCTTAGTGACCCTATCAATGTATAGCCTCGCATTATTTTACTGAAACAAATTAAACACAATTAACCAAAGTCGCATACTCATTTAGTTTGTCGTACAGGCGGTTTAGCTGCTGGCAATACAGTTTGGAGTTGGAGGTGAGTCCATGTGGAACAAACTCGAAATGCATTACTCCTTGAAAATTCAACCAGAGATTCATTATTTTCTTTCCGCTTCCTAAGTCAGAACTTTCTGGCCAAGCAAGTACATGTATATATATATATATATATATATATATATATGTGTGTGTGTGTGTGTGTGTGTGTGTGTGTGTGTGTGTGTGTAAATTAATCTACAATTTAAAAAACTATAAATATATTTGCTATGTCAAGAATTCAAATGTAAAGTCAATAGTCATCTCCTATCTCACTAACTTGCATCCTCTTTCTCAGGCTTCTTTCTTCGTTCACTCCACTCTCATCCGTATTCTCATCCTTCTTTTACACACTACCTTACCCCACCTGTAAACTGTCACTCTTTCTTGTATATTTCCTCCTGTGTAACCCCCTGCTCAACAGTGGCAGTAAAATGTCTTTCTTGAGGCGACACGATTTTAAATTTAAAAAAACATTAATTCTGTGTTCATGCAATCTTGTGCATGCGTACCTTACTTGTTTCGTTTATTTTTTCATGTATATTTTCAAAAATGTCGGCTTAAGAAGAAAACAAATTACCTCACATTTCTTCCTATGTTGATTTATAGAGACAAACGACCGTATAAAAATGGATACACCAACATATATAAAATATGTATATTTGAACAGAGAAAATTAAATTTTGAAATTCGTATCGAGATATGTGTTTAACAAGTGTGAGTATCGAATTTGAGGAGGTGAGAAAATGCTAACTCTTTAGAATTTGATGAAGAGCCGTCTGATTTATATCCGGAAGAAAGACACCGCTATTTATGATTTCAGTTGATAAAAAGATTTTGCGTTCTAAATGGAATCATTTCCGTCTTAAAAAGCTTAGAAAAGTAAGAAAAAGACAAAATGAGCTCCATTAGTAATTTTTTCTAAACTATTCTGGTGTCATTAGCTAAAGATGATAATGAAATTGATATTGATATTTCGTCGGATTAGTCTACTTCCATGCTACGAGTTCTGGACGACTACCGTTGTCATGGTTAGTGAGACTAGCCTGCAAGCCATTAATCAACGGAGCAGCACTCCCCGATAACACGAGCTAAGGATTATGGCTATTCGTTCGTTAACACTTACAGTAACACTTGACCATGATAATTGCGTTTTCTTTACTGACAATGGACCTCACAAAGGCTAAGTGTTGTAACTTGCTAGGATAAATTTTAGTAACTGTCTATATTTCTGAGACAAGGTATTGTAACTATATTATTTACATTGTTCTCATTTGCATTGTCATTTTCACGATGTTGTAAGCTTCGGTCGTCTTCGAAATTCCAATGTAAAACACCTAAAAAAAAGGCCGGGGTATACAACGGCCGGAACGTCAGGAATATGATACAAAATAAGGACAAAAGTCCGAACAATGTAGATAGGGTAAATTGATAAATGTTAGGTGAAAATGCAAGACTCAGTGTTTAAAATTTTTCCTTATCCCAGGTATATTAACCCTCTAAGGCCATTCGTATCATATTTGATACAGTATTTCCCAATAAGGAAACATTTGGTATTTCCCTATAAGGAAACATTTGGTATTCATTGACTGAGCAGTCAGTACTGCTTTCATTTGAAATTTATAAAATATTTCTCTTAAAAAATTTTTCAGGAAAATATTTCTTTCAAGGCTTGTTTTCATACTGTATCAAATATGATACGAATGGCCCTAGAGGGTTAAAAAACCATTTCTGAGATAATAATGAATTAACCCTCTAGGGCCATTCGTATCATATTTGATACAGTATCTCCCTATAAGGAAACATTTGGTATTTCCCTATAAGGAAACATTTGGTATTCATTGACTGAGCAGTCAGTACTGCTTTCATTTGAAAATTATAAAATATTTCTCTTAAAAAATTTTTCAGGAAAATATTTCTTTCAAGGCTTGTTTTCATACTGTATCAAATATGATACGAATGGCCCTAGAGGGTTAACACTAACTAAACGCATGAGTAACTGAACATTCAGCGATTAGAGATAAAAATAGCTAAATTTTTGCCTGTGTGTTTTCTTCTATACACCGGGTCTTTTAAGACATGGGTAACCTTGGATCCTCACATCTTCTTATGCTTTATAGCTCTTACCAATGTTTGTCTTTTTAATGTACTTTCCACTATTTGTTCTGTCATCCACTTACACAGTTTGTTAGGCAGATTACTCGATGCTTCCTTCTTTCTTGCCTTCAATGTTCGGTGAGTGTCAAATTCTTCAAACCCTCTTTTCTCATTTCTTTCTGGTTCTGAGTACAAAGTATCGCTTTTGTTTTCAAAGGCAACAGAGGAAAACAGTTTGTGGCCTGCATAATAATTGTGTGTAATTAAATAGTAGAACAGCAACTGGAATTGATAGATTTATCGATTTGTTTTTTACGGTTTATCAACCTTTTTTGGGTTATTTAAGACCTAAAAATATTTTAGATTGCAAGAATAATTCTTTCTTGTGTGCAGGAAGTAAATATTGCATTAACAATTTTTTACATGATTTTTTTTCAGATATGTTCTACAATTTAACCCATAGCTAGGAAGAACAGGTGGATTCATACTCTATGTAAGGAGGGTATATAACGAACCAGAATTGAATTCGAGTGGAAGGATTAAAACTGAGAAGCAGAAAAATAGGAAGTTGTGGAGAACCATAACCACCTACATTCTGAAGGGATGCAGCACTTAGAAGAAGAGCTAGTTGAACAATGTACCTTGTATAAATCAATACTATCACTATACCACTGAACGCATAATCGGAACAACTTTTCCTATTTATTGTTCCTAAGTAAACGTAAAACGTTACATTCTTCAGTCCTTTTCATTAACCATCGAGCTAACATTAACGATTTTGTTTTTGCTGTTGATGTAGTGTCCTTTATTGGCTAGAATTTCTATTTCTATCAATCATTTTGCAATTGAATTAGATCCGGCTGTGATAAGTCGACACACAATTGATTCAAGCGTACCATACATTCTCGTGGAGAGCAAGGCTAGAGAAAGGGAACGTAAGGATGAGAAAGGAAAGAATAGCGTTTTCAACTCGTGTGTCTGTTCAGCCGTGAGCGGTATGAATAAAACTAAAACTTCGACCCAAACTATCAACTCTAATACCTAAATTGAACCGAAGAAATTCAGAAAACCATACTGGTCACAACCTTAACCGTAACACCCATTCCGTCGACTCTAAGCTTCCAAACTACCAAACAGGGTGCTGCTTTGCACAAGCCTTTGTCTCGGCTTTGCCTGTACGCATGGCTGGTTAAAATGTTCGCCCTACACGCTTACTATAACGTTGAACCTGTATCCATGATTTCCTGGAACGATCTTTTTCTTACCCTCTTCCGTTGACCATTATACCGCTTCGCTAACGCCGTCTGCAGCATGAATGATTCGGTGCCAATGTCTGAGAGGCCCCCAGGTAGAAACTGTCTACATTGAGAAATGCTGAAAAGTGGGCACTCTTCGATTGAAGAAATAGTTATTTCACGAGTAAATGCTTTACCAAACGTTCTCTTCATTCTTTCTTTGATTTCTTTTTCCTGTTCTTCCTTTTTTCACGATCATTTTTGTTATATTTCGCCTTAGAAAGTTCTTTTATTATTTTTTTTATCCTTTTATTCTTTCTCTTCGTTTCACTCTTTCCCTTCATCTTTCATTATTTTGTATTACTAATTTAAACTTCTTTATTCTTCTCAACACTTTTACCTTCCTCTTCTTAATCTCTAATTATTCTTTTCCCATTCCTATTCTTCCTTTCTTTCTCTTTCACTTATTTTGCTTCTGTTTCGTTACTTTCCCTCTTTTTCCTAAATTCTTTCGTCTCTTGTATTTTGTATTTCTTCCTCTCAACTGCGTTTTTGCTACATTATTTTTGTCTCTATATAAACTCTAATATAACTGCGTTTTTGCTACATTATTTTTGTCTCTATATAAACTCTAATATAACTGCGTTTTTGCTACATTATTTTTGTCTCTATATAAACTCTTAATCACTTTATTATTTATTATTTATTTATCACTTTATTATTTACACGGTTTATGTCCTCTTCTGTTGTCATGTAGTTATTTGTCCTCCTCTTTCTCTTCCTAAACATTGTATTCGTGATTTTTTAAGCGTAGCATTAGGACGAAAGTATCAGGCACCCGCGATGATTGAACTCCTTCAGTTAAGTGCCATACATGATACACGCTTGGGTGATCATGTCTCGAAAAACTGGGCAGAACATTTTCCCGAAATACGTTACCGTCACTTTCTGGGGTAGACTGGTTGCCACCCAAGCCTACCAAACCCAATCGTTTCAGCTGGAGGGAGAAGCGACGTATTAATATATTTCCTAAGGGTATTTGCACATACAACGAATTCAAGTGGAATTTGAACTCGACTCTCCGATTTCTATTTCCGAGCCGTTATCCACTGCTCCAAATTCTAGCGAAATAAACACGCTAACCATTACACAATGTCGAAAATAGGAGGGGACAGAGGGGGAAATGGACTGAAAACGTCACTGAGTGTACTGAAAGATCATTCACAGAAACTCGGATATTGGCGCGCAGACGAGAGTTGGTCAAGGGCTCAACTGCGCAGCAACCCTTCGATTACACCTGGTCATAATAATGATGATGGCGATAACGATGATGATATAAATGGTTTATCATACTAACAACTGACACACTTGCCCAAATATGACCATATGATCAAATACCAGACTGTTTTTGATACCATTTGGACCCACAGAACTTGCTCCGATTCTTATAATTTATATTCCATAATTTTATATAATTATATAATTTTCAAAATATATCATTAAAAATGTCAACATTACTTTCTCCCCTTTATACATAATTTACTCCTTAGCTGTGATCTAAATTCTTAATTTTCTTCAGCATTCCAAGTATGAAATGCTACTATTTAAACAGCGAAGGAATTTTATTATAAAAGCCATCTGTAAAAATGTTTTGTTATTAAGAAACGACAAAAGAAGAAATTGTAAATAACAATACACTTCTTTTCACAAATTTGATTTTCAAAGTAATCTCACTTCATGCCTGAGAAGTAAGCATTTAGCCTTTATCAAGTTGAAATATATACAGCTGTATCTTACATAATAAACTATGGCTGCGGATTAATCTATAAAGAGAACTAAATATTAGTCAAGTTTGATCCGTACCGTTGCAGTTATGTATATCTATATCAGCGAGAAATTTCTATTTTACATTGTCTTGTTCTTTTTTATTACACTGTTGGTTGAAAATCAAAGTGATATCAGGCGAGTAGACTATCAACGATTTGCCTGATTCTCTTTTCTTCTGTTTTTCCTATAAAGATTATTTGCCGCACAATTGTTTCATATGATGAGACGTTATCTTGGAACATGTTTTCTTTTCCCATTTTTCCAGAACAAAAACAATAAGGTAAAGCGTTCATCTTGCGATCAACGGTTGGCTATGTGTCTTGCCGAAGAAAAATAGATCAGATAAACTGAACAAGCTGCAATTTTTATCTTACGCAACAGAACCAGATCAATTTGAAAACAAAGAATTTGAATTGTTTTTTGTTTTTGTTTTTGATTTTTTTTGTACAAGTTCCTTTTCTTTTACGCTTTCTTTGATGTGTGTGTGTGTGTGTGTGTGTGTGTGTGTGTGTGTGTGTGTGTGTGTGTGTGTGTGTGTGTGTGTGTGTGTGTGTGTGTGTGAGTTGGGGGAATAGAATTGTATTCCTTTGACATCATTTCAGTTTATCAATGAATATTGACAGATTTTTTTTTTATTCCTTGCACATATTGAACAGGATTTTTGCATAGAAAAAGTGTGATCTTATATCGATATCTTTATATATAATTGTCTGCATAAACACTAAATCCCTCACACAGGCAGACACGCACACAGGTATACATATATAGGGTCTTCCATTAGGGCAGATCGAAGTTAGCAATAAATAAAACAGTGTTATTGGTGAGATTTTATTGATTTCACTATTGGATCATGTTTTTTGAGTCGTGGAAATGATCTCCGAAAAAATAATTTCGCCAAAATGTACGTCAAGGCTTCAGCGGTATACCTCCAGTCGATGATCAAAATTTTTGAATTGTTGCTGGCTTGTTGGTTTGTTGCCATAGACCTTGCTTTTGAGATGACCCCAGAGGAAGCAACCTAAAGGTGTCAAGTCGCACGATCGTGGTAGCCAACTGACATGACTGTTTTGAGAGATGATGCGTCCTGGGAACTTTTCTTGTTTGAATCTTCATTTTCGTAACAGGCTTCGATAAATTTGACACGTTGTTCGATTGTTAGTCTTTCTATGGTTAAAATTGCCAAAAACTGAAGTTGTTAAATCTGAAAGAAATTGAAAATAATCATTAGACGCTTAAACTAGGTTATTGGAACATTTTATATATACTCGTTTTTATACATAAAAATATGCAGACCATTATGCTTAGCACATCAATTACGTGATTGTCAGAGAGTACTCAATAAATATGGCCATATGTCAACATTAATATACATACAATAATTCGAATAACTATTTTGTTAAAATTACCTGGGTAATAATATTCGCAATAGTAGACGACTCGGTTAGTTACCTGTTAAATTCAGATTTAGAATTTATATTGACCAAACAAATCTGAAAGTGAAAGTAACACTAATCATCAATTTACACAAGATGTTCAAAAAGAAATTCAATTCATTCACTGTACTCTAGGACGAACTTAAATCATAGAATAATCTATAATGTTTCATTCAGATGTAAAAAGGCTATGGTTCTACTAATGTCACTTGGACATTCACTTAATCATATATTTCCAATCACGATACATATAATGAATATAGTGCACCCATTACTTTTTAACAAATAGCTTTTACAACAAATTAACGTCTGACCAAACAGATCGAAGTAAAATGTGCCTATGAACAAATTAAATGCTTCCTTGCATCATTTATAATTTTTTTTTTTTTTTATAAGCGTTTCACCCCGAGCAAGGCATGTCACTGCCACTACTGTGCAGGGGGTTACGTAGAGTGGAGAAAGGCTGATTAAATATAGGAAATAACAGAGGGTGGGTGATAGGCGGGTGAGGATACCGAGAATGAGGGTTGGGTAGATGAGAGTGTTGTGAGAATAGTTGGGAGTTAGTGTGATAGGAGGTGTCTATTGACCCTACATTTAAACACCTGGAGATTGTAACTGTCGGGAAAGCAGACTTGTGGAAGGGAGTTCCACAGGCGGGAAGCGCGAGAAAAGAAGCTGTTGGAGTAGAATTTACGGTTACATCTTATTTGTTTAACTGTAAAAGGGTGGGACCTAGTTGCCAATCTAGTATCTCGTGTAAATTCGTGCTTAGGCGGCACCAGTGATCTAAGCTCATCGGAGCAGAAGCCATGAAAGTACTTGTAGAAGAGGCACAGGGAAGCTACATCACGCCGGTGTGAGAGCGGCTGCAGCCGGTCTGCCAAGTCAGTATCAACCACGTTACAGATCCTCCTTTGTATTTTGTCAAGAAGCCCAAGGAGAGCAGCAGGGACACCCGACCAGATATGGTAATAAAGCCTTTATGTTTGGCCAAGGCCGAAAATAAGGATTAAGTTTGAGATTATTATTCAGTCTTAATTGCCTTAGCAAGACGGACTTACTAACCATTATACTACGTCGAAGTTCTCAATTTATATTTATATAATGCGGTTTAAAATGTATATCTCAACAGGAATCTAATCTACAATCTCTTTTGAATTAGGGAAACCACATTTAAAAGAAATTTGATGTACCATGAACCTGTGTTATGGATTTGATTTGGCTTGAAATGGGTTTCTTCAAAAACAATACACGTTCGATTCTTGTCGTGAGGCAAATTTTCTTCATTAAGATCTTTGATCAACTGGGCAAGTAGTTATTATTTTCACAGTTTAAAAAGCAAGTATGTCTACCAAAAGAAACATTTGATGGTTATAGTTATAAGAAATAATGTTAGATTTTAAAATAAAACCATTATTTTGTATATTCTTGACGTGTTGACAGGGTGAATACACAGATGTTCGTCTACGAAACTCTGGAGTCGGAGTACTAAATATAACATCAATCAACAAGTGACAAATGTTTCATTTGCATTAATATTATATATATATATATATATATATATATATATATATATATATATATAAATTAAAGTAATTTTTCAAAATTCAAACATGCTGGATGAACATTTTTCCATTTCGGATTAAAGAAAAAAATATATATATATATACAAAGACAGAAAATCTAAGCAAGAGCTCTACTTTATTTGGTCTACTTTCGTATTGAGCGCTTTAGTGTTAGGGTTTTCGTCTTGGTTTTTTTTTCTTTTTCTTTCTTAGGAGTGCTTTTTGTTCATGTAATTCGCTTGTTTCTTTTTTTGCTTTGCCTTATTTTCCCTCCGAGTTTGTTCTCGGTGGGTTTTTCAAGACGATTTAAATTATAGCGTGATTAATACTAGTTTTGGTAGAGTTAGTTCTCTTACTATTGGTATTGTTGTTGCTATTATTATTATTATTATATATTGTTTAAAACTTACTGCATTTATGGAAAAGAGTGCTCAATGACGAAAACAGCACGTTTTATATTTCTATTATATATATGGGGAGTAATGGATTTATTTAGAAATATATATATATTTCTCTGTGTGTGTATGTATTTTGTGTGTGAGTGTGTTTGTGCGTGTGAGTGTGTGCGCACTTACGCGTGCTCAAAAGTTAATTGAATGATGACGATATTGAAAGTAGTTTGACAACAGATTTTCATTTTTTGCGAAAAGGGAGTTAACTCCTGGACAATTCAAAGACTTTTAACGTAAAAAATGTTGCTGCTACTTTTCTTATTCTTTCTTTTTCTTATTGCCTTTCGAAGATTTATTAATAGATATGTACAGGTGTCGCCAAGAATTATCTGCAAGAATGATCTTGAGGTTTAATCAACTATTTTGAGCGAAAAACAATGAGAAAATAGCAAACAAAATAAACCGGCTTCTTTCTAAGGCGACAACAAATTACCGTTCAAATAAGATTAGCCTTTCTTCTTGCATTATTAAAATTATTCGACACGAGAGCAGCCGATGTCAGAGGTGTAAAACTCTCTTACGGAAATCTGTTCATGTCTTGTGTTCTACTACCCCCTCCAACATTTTGCACTAAATGTTCAAATGTGGCCAAAGGACTAACCGACAGTCAAATATAATGGCATCGATCAACCAAATAAAGTCAGCTGAATAATAAGATTTCATAGTATAAATTGTGACTCCGAGTACTGATCAATGGAATCAATTAAATAATTAATGACCCTTGGAATCAATTGAAGAAGTAATGATTCTTGGAATCAATTGAAAAACTAATGATCCATGGAATCAATTAAAAAAAGTACTAACCATGGAATCAAGCGAAAAAGTACTGAACCATTGAATCACTTGTACTGAACAATAGAGGCAATTTAAAAAATAATAATAAACCATAGAATCAAGGAAAACGGTACGGAATAAATTAATCAATTGAAAAACTACTCACATATGGAATCAATTGAAAAAGCATCTGAAGCATGGAATCAATTGAAAAAGTGCTAAACCATGAAATCAAGCGAAAATCTATTGAATCATGGAATCAATGGGAAAACTACTGATCCATAGAATCAATTGAAAATCTAGTAAACCATGGAATAAATTTAAAAACTACTGATCAAAGAAATCAGTTAATGAAATAATGCATGATTGATTCAGTTGAAAAAGTGGTGAACCATGGAATCATTTGAAAAACTAGTGAACCATGAATTCATTTTAAAAACGACTGATCAACGGAATCAACTAAAAATTACTAAACCATGTAACAGAGCGAAAAATAGTGAACTATGGAATGAAAAAATATACTAAATCTTCAATTCAGTTGAGAAATTATTGAACTCTGGACTCAATAAAAATACAAAGTGATGATCTTTTTTATCGTATCACCCCGAGCAAGGCGGTAACGGTAATTCAATTGATAAACTATTGATCCATGGAATAAATTTAAAAAACTACTGAACCATGGAAACAACTGAAAAAGTACTGAACCGTGGAAGCAGTGGGACAACTACTGATCCATAGAATCAATTAAAAAAGTACTGATCCATGTAGGTATGAAACCATGAAATCAGTTGAAACACTACTGCTCTATATAGAATCAATTTAAAAAATACTGATCCATGGAATGAGTTGAAAAAGTATTGAACCACGAAATCAATTGAAAAACTACTAAACCACGGAATCAACTGAAATAGTAACGATCCATGGAATCAATAGAAAAACCATTGAACCATGAAATCAAGCGAAAAAATTCTGAATAATGGAATCATTTTCAAAACTACTGACCATGGAATCAATTTAAAAAATTACTAATCCAGGGAAACCAAATGAAAAGTGCTAAAATGTTTTAAACTATGGAATTATTAATAAAAATACTGACCACATGGATTCAACTGAAAATTACTGAACCATGGAAGCAATTGAAAAGGTGCTGACCCATGAAAGCAAATTAAAAAATACTGGACTATAGAAGCAATTGAAAAACAGCCGAGCTTGAATTCTAGTCGCGTTTGACTAAGGAGTTTGACTGACAGAACAAAGTCAGACTACACTATTTACATTATTCGGAATATTGTCCTAAACTTGGTTGTCATTTGTACGACGTTATGGCCGTTGTACACTTCGGCCTTCTTCAGATGTTAGGAATTTCTAACCGAATTCTTTATTACGATCATTGGGGTGTATCATTCTTCCTAATACCTAATAAGACCGAATCGTATAACGGGCGAAACGTCGTAAAAATGGTAACGAAAATGAGGAAAATAGTCCGAATAATGTAAAAAATGTAAATATTACCCCATCTCAGGAATATAGACAAATCACATTATTTCAGATAGATAGATAGATAGATAGATAGATAGATAGATAGATAGATAGATAGATAGATCAGAGAATTAGAGAGATATAAGTAAAGCGAATGAGATAGATAGATAGATAGATAGATAGATAGATAGATAGATAGATAGATAGATAGATAGTGAAGTGAAGTGAATGAGATACGTACATATGGAAGCGAATGAGATAGATAGATAGATAGATAGATAGATAGATAGATAGATAGATAGATAGATAGATAGATAGATAGATAGATGATTATCTTAGTGATTACGCGTTCGCTAATAAGATTTCTCGAACATTCTGGCTGGTAGATGAAAATAAATGAATATACTGTTTAATAAATTAGCGCAGCGTCTATCAAGTAAAATTATCCACTAAACATAACGTTTTACTAATACATATATATGTGTGTGTGTGTGTGTGTGTGTGTGTGTGTGTGTGTGTGTGTGTGTGTGTGTGTTACTTATATGTATGTATTATTGGTTTAATTTACGTAAAACGTATCTGACCAATAAGAACTATCCATTGAATAGCCATTTCTACGAGGAAATCCTCGCTTCTGCAACAACGGCGAAACGAAAATTTTATATTTTATATTTGGCTCTGTAAATAGAATATTTGCATCGAACCTTCCACCTTGATCATTTTTAATATTAATGAAATTAATATTAATTTGGATCGGGTTTTTGGGATTTACCTATCTGATCATCCTTTTGGATATAAAATATATATATAGATATAGATATAGATAGATAGATATTGTGTAGAGTTCTGATAATGGTTAGCAGCAAGATTGATGTTTTTTTCAGTAGATTTACTGATTAAAAGATATTTTGGAAATAATTTGTTTTTTGTTTTGTTTTTTTGTTTTTTTTGTTTTTCTTTTTCGATAAATGCTCGATATTGGAGTAAAGATAGAGCGTTCATAGGTTTAAGAATGACAAAAAACAAGCCAACTAAACAATCAAGCAGACAACTATTCAATATAAAGCAATTAAACGAATAGCCATTCACACGTCCATTAAAAAGCAATAAAAACAAATCAAACACCTGCACAATAAAACTAAAACAAGCTAATCACAAATAAGACCACTCCCACAGAAAATATCAAATTAAACCAGGCTCCATATAAATATGAAAAAAAAACGGGACATGACAGTAGGTCGACCAAAGCTCAGACCTGATGAGTGAAAACATCATAACGGTGTCCTCACGAAACGTTGAAGTCGGCATGAACATGCTCAGTTAAGGTGACAAATTCTTTGCATATATATATATATATATATATATATCAAAACTTATTTATAAATGAACTTTGTCTGTGTGTGTATGTGTGTGTGTCCGTTACCTATAGACTCCGAAACGGCTGAACCGATTACCTTGAAAATTTACACAGTTGTACTATAAGCGTCTGCGAGTGTTCTTTGCTAGGTTTTGTGCCGAGGTACCCCTGATAAATATCGAAAATCGATAATCAAAAAGATCGGGTTATAGAAGAAGTGGTCCGATTTTAATCAAATTTGATACACTCATAGACAAAGACATAAGAAACGATATTCAGAAGTTTCAAGGTTGCAGTTCTTAGAATAGAGCAGAAAATCGATAATAAATGTATATATAAAAGGTAAGATGTTTGTGTGTGTGTGTGTCTGTTAATCTGTCTGTATGTCCTTTATACAAATCCACAATTTTTATCCGATTCTCACCAAACTTCACACAAATATTCTTTAGGCTGAGTCTGAGCTCCAGAACCATGGATTAGTTTTAAAGCTTTCATTACACCCGAGCAACGCCGGGCTATACTGCTAGTGTGTGTGTGTGTGTGTGTGTGTGTGTGTGTGTGTGTGTGTGTGTGTGTGTGTGTGTGTGTGTGTGTGTGTGTAAAAAAATTTTTCTTTAAGTATAGGGTGATATATAAATTTATTTCTTTACATAAATGAACAGATCATTTCAGTGTACATTTAAATATGCATGAACAAGTGTCAGTCTAGAATTATTGGATTGTCTTAATGTGCAATCTCTAAATTTATACGTAAAAAAAGAAATTCGTTTGATGTCAATATGTATTTATTTATAATTTAATCAGTGTCAAACTGTATTTCTAGAATTTCTCGTTGATTGCTCAATTCACATATAACCTAATAACTAATAACTTTGAAACGGTCTACTCTTCTAAAAACGACCAACAAGAATCAAGGATAAATTATAATGAAAATGCGCTTTGTAGTTTTTGAGTTGAGCTCTTATCTCTCCGACTACTAGACTCATTTCTCTCTCTCTCTCTCTCTCTCTATATATATATATATATATATACTAGCAGTAAGGCCCGGCGTTGCTCGGGTGTAATGAAAGTTTTAAAACTAATCCATGGTCCTGGAGCTCAGACTCTTTGGACGTTGGCATGAAAGACTAAAAAGCATTAGTTGTTTCCAGTTAAAGCGAAACCGGAGACTGAAAGAAAAATGCAGTCAAATTTTGATTTCCTGGTATCGATATCAAATAAGTTTTTTCGTTGTATACTGAATTTTGAAGGCTAAATAAGTCCTCTGGGTAAATGGTATCATAGGTGAGACTAAGAACTACAATTATACCTACTTAGAGCCAAACCCAAAGCAAAAACTAAAATAAAAGGGCTGAAAAAATACAGACATACAGGCAGATAAACATATACACACACAAACATCTTGCCTTTTATATATATATATATATATATATATTATCGATTTACTGCACTATTGTAAGAACTGCAACCTTGAAACTTCTGAATATCGTTTCTTATGTCTTTGTCTATGAGTGTACCAAATTTGAATAAAATCGGACCACTCCTTCTATAACCCGATTTTTTCGATTATCGATTTTCGATATTTATCGGGGGTACCTCGACACAAAACCTAGCTAAGAACACTTGCAGATGCTTATAATACAACTGTGTAAATTTTCAAGAAAATCGGTTCAGCGGTTTCGGAGTCTTTAGGTAACGGACACACACACACACACACACAAAGTTCCATTTATAAATAAGTTTATATATATATATATATATATATATATATATATATATATATATATATATATATATGAATAGAATAAATAAATAACAACTAGGAAAAATGCATTTAACATGTTTAACTTTAACAAGCTTCTTCAAAACATCTTTAAAGAATCTCTGAAGAAGCTTGTTCTTTACTTATTCTGTTCATCTTGTTGAATTCCGATCCATATATTGAACACACATATATATATATAGAGAGAGAGTGTTGAGTTGTGATAACGTTGATCGTCAAAGTTGTTGTTTTTCAGTCGCTTTACTGATAAAATGTATTTTGGCAAGCAGGGTTTTATCGTAAAGTGTTCGATATCGGGTTTGAGATAGAGTATTGATAAGCACAAAGAGTCTGATGAGTGAGAACATTATAATGGTGTCCACACGAAACTTCGAAGTAGGCATAAACCTGTTCAGTTAAAGTGACGGTCTTTTTGCTTATATATATATATATATAATATCTTACCACTGTTGTTGATTTTAACAGGACGTTTCGACTAACGCATTTTAATACTTCTTCGGGCTTTTTTTTTTTTCATTTATTTATTTTTTTTTTTTGAAAACCTGATGAAAATGGAAGTTCTTGTATTACACGCGTTACTTGAAAAGGGATAACTCAATTCGATCAGTAACATTACTACGATTCCTTAAAATAAGAAAACAATCTCCCTCTCTTTTCTAACGAAAAAGAATACTCGAAGAAGGCTGTAGAACTGAGTGGCTGAAATGCGGCAACAGTAAACGTTGTCCAGTTGATAGAATAAATCTTCGAAAATATATTTAAATTTTAAGTCTGTAATATCAGCTACTTACAAAATAAAATAAACAAAAGGAATTGTTACATTTTTTGGTTAGACACTCTCTCTTTTATACTATCTCGTTTACCTAGCATTTTATTCCTAAGGCAACATTTTCAAAATTCTGAAAACTATAAGATATTTCTTTTAAAAGAATTCTCGCTGCCAAGCTGAAACACCTACGCAGAGGATGGAAACTAAACAAATATTTGTGTACGTATATGTATCAATAAGAACCTATCGTCTTGTATACCACCTGGTTGATATTAGTCATCTATAGTTTGTAAAGGTTAAACACAATTCTTCGAACCTACTAAATAGGTGACTGTATGAAGACTTATGCATGAAAAGAATAAAAAAATATAAATTTAGCATTTCTCTTTGAAGTCAGCCAGCCTTTTGTCACTTCTTGGATATGAAGAGACTCTCTGTTTGAACAAATTTTATTGATACGGTATCTCTCCAAGACCAGTCTCTTCTGAAGCCTACTGACTCTTAAGGGGGAGTAACTTTCAATGAAGCTGGAAAATGCAAAAAAAAACAATTTTATTAATTTATATCTCAAGTGGGAACCTTGTTTTAGTAGCGTGGTGGCCAATCTTGCAAAACTTTAACTGTGAAATCATTTTTTACTAAATATAGTACCAAGTTTTAAATACATAAATATACGTATTAGTCTAATATTTCTGAGATGAGGTAGTATTTACAGTATTTACATTATTCGGACCATTGCCCTCACCTTTCTTGCCATTTATACGACATTTCAGTCGTTATACGCTTAAGGACACATGGCCTAGTGGATATAGACGTTGGTTATTTCCTGTGACTTGACCCAAAGAGTTGTGAGTTCAATACTAGGCTACAGCAGTGGTGAACAAGTAATTTACAGGGTTAGAGAGTGATAACTCATGACTACCAAAAAGAGGCTCTACGTAAAAATGATGGAAATTATATACGCCAGTGATTGTAATAATGGACTCAGTTCGAAATTCCTAGGACCTGAAGAAGTACAACTGCCGAGACGTCGTACAAATAAGATGAGGACAATAGTCCGAATAATGTAAATGCACACAAACATTCTTCTTCTCCTATGTTCCCTGTCCTTTCAGGACGTAGGCGATCATGGCCCTCCATGTCTTCCTATGCCTGATGGCTCTTAGCACACTTTCTCTTGTTACTTCACGCAACCCTTGTTCCGTCATCCACCTGATCAGGTCCTTCAAATATGTTATCCACTGCTTTCCCCTGTCTCTTTTTCCCTCTATCTGGCCTGTTAATATCAGGTTCACCAAGCCCTCCTTCTTCATCGCATGTCCTAGGAACTTTAGCTGTCTCTTTCTTTTCGTTTCCATCTTTTCCAAAACCTCATCATTGCTCACATGCTCGATCCATGATATTCGCAGCATTCTTCTGTAGCACCACATTTCAGTTGCTTCAAGTATTTTCTTCATCTTCGATTATATTGTCCAGCATTCACTGCCATATTGAAGAACTGGCATCACACAGCAATTCAGTACTCTCTTCTTTGTTTCTAGCGAAATTGTCGTGTTTTTTTTTATACTTTATTCAACTTCTGGAATGCTTCCTTCCCCATGCGAATTCGCCTTCGGATCTCTATAACGCACTTTACGTCTTCTATTAGAACACTTCCCAGTTATTTAAATTTTTGTACCTGCTTGATTTTAGTCTCCTCTTACCTATATTTGGCATTTTGGCTGCCCTTTTTGTTGATGACCATGCATTCGGTTTTCATGCAGTTTATTTGTATTCCTTGCTTGTCACTCTCTTCAGCTATCTTTCTTTAGGAGGTCTCGTAGTTTCTTTTCTGTGTCTGCTATCAGCACTATATCATCTGCGTGTTGTTTAAATTGTGGCCTCCGATGACGAATCCTGATACGCTCTGAATAAATATATACGCATGGAAAAATTGAGACCGCCATTGTTCCAAAAACAATCTTCACGCTTCTAATCTTATACTTGCTTTTCAACGTTACTACGGCATTCTATACACTAGTCTTTCTCAGAAAACATTTTCATTGATTTATTATTTTCATTTTCTATTTTATCTTTTTATTTTCGTCTACCGGCCAGAATGTACGTGAAGTCACTATATAATGTTTCAGTAATAAAAATCAGTCAGATTAATAAATAAAGAAATCCATGCCTTTCCTGATATATATATTACAGTAAAGTGAAAGAACACGTAGACTAAAGACCCCCTGTCCAAGCATTTACTTTTATAAAGAGTTCTTCATAAGGAGTAGAGCTTAATATTGTTATTTTGTTATAACAATGGTTTATAAAAGCATAATATCACTACACAACAATTTTAATGTTTCAGAACAAAACTGTTTCTCTTCAGGTGATAGGTTAAAATAAATTTTATAAACCCTTGTAATAACAAAATTACAATATATATATATATATATATATATATATATATATATATGAAATAATTTTATTTTTATTAAACTGTTAAATTAATAATAAATGAGAAGCTGTACTGAAGAATAATTAAGCCACCTACAGGAATCGAAATTGCAACTCTTTCATCGGGGTACCCACTTTTATTAATATTGTTATTTTGTTATAACAATGGTTTATAAAAGCATAATATCACTACACAACAATTTTAATGTTTCAAAACAAAACTGTTTCTCTTCAGGTGATAGGTTAAAATAAATTTTATAAACCCTTGTAATAACAAAATTACAATATTTATATATATATATATATATATATATATATATATATATGAAATAATTTTATTTTTATTAAACTGTTAAATTAATAATAAATGAGAAGCTGTACTGAAGAAAAATTAAGCCACCTACAGGAATCGAAATTGCAACTCTTTCATCGGGGTACCCACTTTTATCAGGCGAAGTGTTCCTTTACTAATTCGACCATGAAGAGTGACAAACGTGGTGTATTTAGAATAATAACCTGTAAAGGAAGACGTTTTTCTCGTTGACGTTTTTTACAAATTTATATGGAGCATTTATTTTGTACTCTTTCACCTTTGATTCCTCAGTTGAACCTAATTTGAAATATCTCATTATTGGTTTTACTTTTACACTTTTTACGCGGTAATTTCTAAAACATTTTATGAAACTAAATGGCTTTATTAATTACAATGAAATGAGAAAATAAAATGTTAATAAATATTTCAATGGATCATAAAAGCTTTTATGTTATTTCATGCCCAGTTACTTTCTCTAATGAAATTACTCCCCGTAGATTTTCACTTTTCTTCCCTGGTAAGCAAGCACCTTTTGTCTGAGAATCGGTTCTAGATAGTGTAATAGCAATTCCGAAGCATGATAAGATTTAAAGTTTTATTGAGCTTTATAGTATCTAAATGAGGAGGAGGTCTTTATAGTATCTAAATGAGGGGGAGGTCTTTATAGTATCTAAATGAGGGGGGGGGTCTTCTTTCAAGGGAGGCAATCATCATCAGGAAAGGTAATTCCTGTTGATCGATACTACAGATAGAAACAGAAACAAACGTAATTAATGCAGAGCAAAACAGATGGCAAAGAATCAATTGCTTGGTCTACCGGTAGGGAAGTTGGTTTACTATGCCAAACCAACATTTTTCTGGTCAGAATCCATGTTGCAGATATAAAAATCTACTATACCCCCGTGCATTGAATATTGTTGTCATATCTAGTGGTCATGCTATATATCTTGAGATTCTTAACAAAATCTAAAGAAGGGGTCTGCAATGTCATCAATCCTGACCTGGCATCTCGACTTTAGTCACTTTACCACTGCACTCTGTATTTTTTGTGAATATTTTCATGTAAATTATTATGATGAGTTTTTCTCTTTGGTTCATCGATTGCATGAATTTAAGTGTACTATTAGATTAGTTATTAGGGCTCACCGTTTTACTGATTAACTAACTAAACACAACCGTATATTTTATTCTAATAGTTTCTTACATATTTACATTGTTCGGATTGTTGTCTTCATTTTTATTGCAATTATTACGACGTTTCGGCCGTTGTACTCTCCAGCCTTTTTCAGATGCTAAAGATTTCAAACCGAACACTTTATTGCGATCACTGGGGTACATATTTAAAGGAAGATAACTACATGCCTACCAGAAGTTGCATCGCACACGGAATGAAAATGATATACCCCAGTGATCGTAATAAAGAGTTCGGTTAAAAATTCTGAGCACTTGAAGAAGGCCGGAGTATATAACGACCGAAACGTCGTAATAATAGCAATAAAGATTAGGAGAATAGCCTAAACAATGTAAACAGTGTAAATACTACCTCATCTTGCAAATATAGACAAGCACTAATATTTTCTTTTCTCACACTTCTTTCCTATAGAACTCTCTCTCTCTCTCTCTCTCTCTCTCTCTCTCTCATGGTTTCTGGCCTTGCCTGTAATCTACAATCTTCATAAATTAAATGAAACTTTAGTCGCTATCTTCTCTCTTCTTGAAAACTATTATTTTATTGTCCTTTCTTCTCATTCTCACTTTTTCACGCCAAACTGTTTCATTTACTTTCACGCCTCGTGTCCTGGGTATGACGATAAACTGCATCCTACAGCAAGGCCTCTAATTGAGAGGTTGTGAAGAGCATGGAACCACCTCTTAATTGATGCTGTTCTCAGGTCTACCCCGATTCGGAGTGGCAGCACATGTTAGGGTTCGAGCTATGGGGTCAAAACATTATAAAAGTATAAAAACAGACTTTTATAAAAATATATACATAAAAATAGACTTTTATAGAAAAATAAACATTACAACAATACATTTTTGAAGGAAAAAAGTTATTACCATAAAACATTTTTTAAGAAAAGAAAATTATTACCAGCAATACATTTTTTAATATAAAAAAGTAGAAGCTATCTTTAGTTTTCTCAAAGAAAAAAATTAAATATTTCGTCGAAATCTGACTAAATCAACCTTCTTTAGGTCCTGAGTATGACCATAAACTGCATCCGACAGCAAGGCCTCTGATTGAGAGTTTGTAAGGAGCATGGGACCACCTCTTAATTGCTGTTGTTCCCAGGTTCATCTTGACCAGGAGTGGTAGCACCTGTTAGGGTCCCAGCTATGGGTAAATAGTTATTCCCCCAAAATGGGCTCAAAACACTATGAAAGTATAAAACGACTTTTATAAAATATGTACATAAAAATAGACTTTTTATAAAAAACAAATATATACATTTTTGAAGGAGAAATATTACCAACAATACATTTTTGAAGAAAAAAATTATTGTCATAATAACTGTTACAGTTAAATCAACTAAATGCAGCCGACACTTCTACTCCACCAGTTTCTTTTCTCGCAGTTCCCGCCTGTGGAACTCCCTTCCATATACTTGCTTTCCTGACAGCTACAATCTCCAGGAATTTAAATGCAAAGTCAATTCCCATCTCTTATCCAGCTCTTTCTACATCACCCAGTGTATCTTGTTCTTTTTCTTTCCCTCTACCTTTGCAACTGTTTTCACTTCCGTGTTCACATCCTTCTCTTCCCCTTTCTCTTTCACCCCCTTTAGCTGGTTCATCTTTCTCTTCACTCTCCTCCTGCCTAAAACTTTAACTCTCTTATGTAGCCCCCTGCACACCACCTTGCTTGGGGTGAAATGATTAAAAAAAAAATAAATAAGATTAAAATGAATATTAATGTATTACGGAAATTAGACTAGATAAAAAAAAATAAAAACTGTTCACAAAGACGAATCGATACTGCATTTTAGATTGAGTTACAGAGTAGAGATATCAGTTTTATTATTGTGACATGAAAAATGAACCTTTCACTTTGTATTGTCAACACTTAGAAGTTAAAATGTGTAAGACCTGTTGAAATACAATACAAAACCAATTCTGTGCATTTATGCTGTGGGAAAAATGAAATAAAATCGATAAATAAAATAATAATAATGAGTAATTTTAAAAAAAATACATTTACTCCATGATGCTAAGAGCAAAAAACGGGAAATACGATGACTCCACTTGATTTCTTCAAACGCCTATAAAAAAGGCAAACATTTTCCTGTCTCACTCATTTTCTCCTTATTGCTCTAAGATGTGAACCACGTGTTAAGTACGTTCTCCCAGCTGAATGTTAGTTTCCTCGATCCACTAATAACTGAACTATCTGCCCACTTTCTGACGAATTTCACTCGCACGTGTCTTCCAAAAATCCAAACTAAGTAGATCAAACTTTCTCTTCGATTGTTCCAACTCAGAGCAAAATAATGAAACTTATACTGACTAACTGTTACTGTGCCCTCCTACGAGGAATGGACTCTTCCTCTTGATATATAATTACCTGCGTGACTTCCATAATAGGCAGTTAACGGCAGTTAAGTCTGCCTCGCCCATTATCGAACTCTATGGCTTTGAGCGGAGAGTAATAACCCAGTCGAGGCTCCACCGAAGGGTAGAATCTCGTCTAAGGAAACCTAGACATTAATTTTTGTCCAGGCTATATTTTGTCTTAAGTGAGAAGGCAACTACATACTTGTTAACGGCAGTTAAGGACGACAGCTGGTGCGCAGTTAAAACCAGCTAATAGTCAAGCAATACGCAGCGTAACTGTACTTTTCGAATTCAGTTATTTCTAGTTAATTATTACTAAAACTTAATTTGTATATATTGTTCTTGTTATACTAATACACTGTTTTGAACCTACCTGTTGTATTCTGTGTTTTACTTCCGGTCAAACCCGTCACAACAACTTTGCGGCGAAGTTTCGCTATAACAACACTTACCCTAACCAAGAAAAAATGTAAATTCCAACAAGTAGAAAATTTCCTTTGGTTGTTCTGACTATGCGTTATAGTGACTTGAACACGACCATGAATACGACGATACTTGTACTTACCTACCCTAACATGACCAAGAGAAAATAAAAGAACTTTGTTTCACTCAGAAGTGCCATACGTGAAACACGATTGGGCGATCATGTCTCGAAAGAGACATGACTGACTGGGCAGAAGATAATCCCGCAGTAGGTTGCCACTGCTTTCTGCGGTAGACTGGTTGCCGACCAAGGCTATAGAACCCAATCTGTCCTGTTATTTAGCCCATAACTGGAAGATAAGAGACGGATTAATACCTTTCCCAAGGGTACTTGCGCGTAAGTGAATGCAATGAATTCAACTGGAATTCAAACTCGGCTCCCCGATTTCTCGTTCCGAGCCGATATCCACTGGACCACAACGCACATCATTCACTACAGTTACCATAAAAACAGAATAGACGTCCGTAGTATAAACTTCTTTGTTACATAGTCATTTAAAATACGCACAATACTAGCATTCATTTCTATATTGCTGTATCGGTTCACTTTAGTAAACAGTTTAAGTTTCTTAAGGTTCATTTAACAATTTTAATAAGATTAAAGCAAATATTAATGTATTCCAGTTTCACGAATACATTAATATTTGCTTTAATCTTATTAAAATTGTTAAATGTTTCGGTATAATATTATCCATATCACGATAAATCATTATTTTTTTTACCGATATTACGTTCATCTTAATTTCAGTTATTTTTCATCCCAAATCCCAAGTCGTCATTCTATGATTGTTAGTAAATGGAGAATTTCCTTATAGATGAAGAAGAGGAAAAGAAACACGAGGCGTCAGAGATATGGTTCTACCGAGATCATTGGAGAATATCATACACTGAAAATGTGAGCAATAAAGATGCTTTAAATAAAATTATTTCTAAACTGACAGTTATACTTAAAATCAGGTTCTTGAAATGTCTGGGATACATAAGCAGAAAGTGGACTTGAAGAAGTTAAAACTTATAGGATATATGCACAGGAATAAGGAAAGAGGTAAGCATCATGTAACCTTCCTAGCAAGTTTGTGAGAATGAAGCTACAAAGAACAAAAGATGTGGAGAGCCATAATCTGTCATGGAATATAACAGAAAAAGTGAGAAGGGAAACATAGATACTTGCTGACAGGGAAAAGAAAAATAAAAGGGGTAAAGAAGAGAAAAATTCTATCACAAGAGAAGGGGAAACATAGATACTTGCTGACAGGGAAAAGAAAAATAAAAGGGGTAGAGAAGAGAAAGATTCTATCACAAGAGAAGGGCGAGGGGAAACAAAAGAATGATAACACAAAAATAAAGAAAAGAAAATTGATATCTTTCTTTTTTTGTCCTCTTCTACGTGTGACTATTTCTGCTTCACTAAAGTATAAAAGGACCCTATTACAGAGTGGAACTAATTTTGAAACACAAGCTGTAATTGATTGATTGGTTATTTTACCGGCATATCAACTATTTTATGGGTCATTAATGCTGAAACGGTTGGTTCGTTGATTTTCTTCAGCGGCATCACAATCACCATTGGCCACTCAATGCCGAAATCCAAATATTTGTATGGAACATTATGCTTCAAGTACTTGTTGAAGCCATAATATACTCTTATATATATATATATATAATAGTGTCGCCCCAAGCAAGGCATTTTACTGCCACTGTTGTGCAGGGGGTTACATAGGAGGAATGTTAAGAGAAGTGAGAGTTTGCAGAGGGTGTCGGGAAGAGAGTAGGAGAAGGAAGAGAATACTGATGAGTGGGGTGGACGAAGAAAAAAGCATGAATGAGGATGTAAGTTAGTGAGACAAGAGATGACTATTGACTTTACATTTAAATTCTTGGACATTGTAACTGTCGGGAAAGCAAGTTTGCGAAGATAATTCCACAGGATGGAAGTGCGAGTAAAGAAGCTGATGGAGTAGAATTTGCATTTACAATTTATTGGTTTCACAGTAAAAGAGTGGGACCTAGTTGCTAATCTTGTGGTTCGAGGAAATTCATATATAGGGGGTACCAGTTAGCTAAGTTCATCGGAGCAGAAGCCGTGAAAGTATTTGTAGAAGAGACACAGGCAAGCCACACTGCGTCGGTGACTTAATCTACTCTTGTACTCAATTTTATATTTTCAGGGTAAAAGATATTGTTGTTTTTTAGATGTATAGTTTATAGATAATCAAGTGCCGGAAGAAGCATACTTTTTTTCCGTTCAGTTAAGTGCCATGCAGCATACAAACTTGACCGATCATGTTTTGAAAAAGACATGACTGACAAAGAAGAAAATTTTCCCCAGTAGGCTGTTATTACTTTCTGCGGTATGAATTTCTTGACGCAAAGTACAAGGCTCCCATTTTTTGCACCTTTCTCAAGAACTTTGTCGTTTCTCGGGCTGTGTTATTCTCGATAGCGTTCTGTTATTTCAAGTCTCTTCTTCATCTGGGAAGAGATTGTCCGGCATTTACTACCGTGTCGAAGACTGATACTTTCTAACCGTTCAGTACTCTTTTCTTTGCTACATTAGAATAAAAAAATTATTTACATTGTTCGGACTGTTGTCTTCATCTTTCTCGCCATATTTCACGACGTTTCGACCATTGTACGCTCTGGCTTTCTTCAGATGATCGGAATTTCGAAGCGAAACCTTTATTTCATCTAACGGGATATAGTGTTCTAGTTGCACGTACCATGACTCTTCCAGGTGTTTCAGTATCAGTTATCCCCCTTTAACTCAACTATTCAAGTTTTTGTTCATCTCTACTGAAGCCAAATATTGAACTCACTACCCTTTGGGTCAAGTCACTGGATTCGACCAACACTTTTATTCACTGGGTCATGTGTCTTTGAGGAATATGACGATGAAGATGTTTACAACAGTCCGAAGAATGAAAAATAGTGTAAATAGTTGCAATACATCATCTCAGAAATATAGACTATTAGGAAAAAACTTAGTAATATTAAAATTAAGCGTTTCCATACAAGAAATGTTCAGTATTTATTGACCAAACAGCATTGCCATTGGTTGAAATTTATACAATACGAGTTAGCATGTGCTGTCAATAATAACGGCAAAATATTTATAGCGATACGCCGTCTAAAATGACGGCAACATATACATTAAAGTACCTACTATTGAGTTTCTTACAGTCAGTCAGTTAAGTGTCATACGTGATACACGCTTGGGCGATCATGTCTAGAAAGAAACATGACTGACTGGGCAGAAGATTATCCCGCAGTAGGTTGCCATTGCTTTCTGCGGTAGACTGGTTACCAACCAAGGCTATAGAACCCAATCTGTCCTGTTATTTAACCCATAACTGGAAGGAATAGACGGATTAATACCTTTCCCAAGGGTATTTGCGCGTAAGTAAATGCAATGAATTCGGCTGGAATTCGAACTCGGCTCCCCGATTTCTCGTTCCGAGCCGATATCCAATGCACCACAACGCACATCCTCAAACCCTTCCATCCTGAATGTGACAGCAATATATATATATATATATATATATATTCTTAACTACTCAAGAACATAATTATAGCAAAAACAATAAAATAATAAGGCACTGTTAAATAGTAAACACGCAGCAAGAGCTTTTCTTAACTCTAGTGAAGAAAATGAACTGAGCCGACGTTGCCTCGCTATTGTCTTTCTCTCTCTTTCTCCCTCTGTCTCTTTCTCTCTCTCGCTCTCTCTCTCTCTCTCTCTCTCTATATATATATATATATATATATACATATATATATATATATATATTTTAATTCAGATACTTCAATACAAGGGAAAAAAGCAGGAAGGTAAATTCCAAAAAACCCGATCCTAATTAATATTAAAAATTTATTTTAATATTAAAAAATGATACAGGAAGAGAGCTCCATGTAATAAAATATTACAGAGCAAATATATATTAAAAAAGAATTAATTCAAAGATGTTGAATGGCCATTTCGATATGAAGATCCCCACGGGGGACGACACATCACCTCAGCAACAGAAAAAACCTTTCAGAAACTGGAGAAAAATTAGTCTACTTTTCTTTTTTAAATAGATTGCAAAGAAATTAAAAAATAAATAATAAAATAAAATAAAATAAAATAAAAATAAAAATAAAGGGAAAGAAAAAGAAAAAGAAAACGAAAAAGAAAAAGAAAAAGATAGAATAAAATCAAATAAATAAGAAAAGAAAAAAAATTGACATCGTCTGGGTTCGCAAAAAAAAGGGAGAATGTAACTAAAAATTAACAGACAGCCGTGTTAAATCGACGTAAGTTTAAGCAACACGGAAAAAAGGTGGTAAGAGAGATAAAAGAAGGAAGGGAGGGAAAAAGAAAGAAACTAAAGAAAAAAATTTTTTTAAATATTACAGACGCTGGACAAATTCAAAAACCTAATTTCCCCAAAACGTTAAAGTATTAGAAAAAGGCCTTTACTTAAAAAGGCATAATTATTAATAAAAGGGAATAAAAAGATATAGGATTTAAAATAAAATTATTTTTAAAAAATTAGGTCATTTGAAATTAAACTAAATAAAGACAACACTAGGTAAAAAAAAAAAAAAAAAAAATTAATTACAATTATTATATACATACCTATAGAAGTACACACATACATACATATATATACACACACAATTCTACGAATAAGAATACATATATACATACACATACACACACATACATTCAATTTATTACACACTTATATACATATACATGCGTATACACACATATATATGTGTGTACACACCTATATACAAAAAATTCATATACACATAATATACATGTGTACACATACATGCACACATATACACACACACACACACACGCACACACACACACACACACACATATATATATATATATATATATATATATATATATATATATATATATACATATTCCATATGCACTCACACACATACATATTAATGAATATTATGAAAAGGAGCATTTAAATAGCTAAAAAAAATTTTTCAAAATTACATATAGCCCACATACATAAATACATATATACATATATATACATATATATACAAATATGCACATCCACACACAAACATACACATATACATAAAAAAAAAAAATTAAAATTAAAATTTAAAAATTTTTTTAAAATATTAAAAAAAATTATAGAAAAATTTAGAATTTAAAAATTAAAAATTAGAAGTTAAATTTTAAAATCCGCCCTATGGCGGCACTTATTTATAAATTCCCTCCTAAAGTTCAAAAGTAAGTCCTGATGAGGATACTTCAAAATCAGAATCTTCTCCAATAAACACAGACGACACCTATCACGAAAACTTTTAGGAGTACAAGCTGAGCCTATTAATTTCCAGCTGATTATAGGGTCCTGCCCTTCCTCCTTCATTTCCCAGAAACCATCATTTAAGTTAAGGGTGATAACTTAAGGGTGATCACCCTTAACTTAAATGATGGTTCCTACCAACCCTTTCTCAAAGAAAATAGTTCTCCCACCTATATAAATAGTTTATCCAACCACCCCAAGAATATTATAAGACAAATACCCAAGATAGTAAATAATAGGGTTAACCAATTATCTTCCAATATAAAAATTTTCAACGCAAGCAAAGAAATTTACGATAAGGCCCTTCAGAAAAGCGGTTTTGTTAATAAGTTAAAGTATGATAAGCCTGCTATAAACCCAGAATCATCAAAAACTAAAAACACCCGAAAATGTAGAAAAAGGAAGATAATTTGGTTTAACCCTCCTTATTGTAAGCTAACTAATATAAATATTGGTAAGTATTTTCTCAGATTAATCGATAAACATTTTAATAATAATAACAATCCCTTAAATAAAATTTTTAATAGATTCACCCTAAAAATTAGTTATTCTTGCACCTCAAATATAGATAATATAATTAATTCCCACAATAAACAAATTTTAATGAACCTAAATAATACGGAAGCTAAATCCGGAATTGTCGACAAATGCAATTGTTATTCTGTGGATGCCTGCCCGATGCAAGGCAAATGTAAATCCACCCATGTAATTTATGAAGCCCGCATTTCTCCATCTAATAACAAGGACAATTACCGGACCTATATTGGCATGTCCGCGGGCTCTTTCAAACAGAGGCTTTATAATCACAGGTACTCGTTTTCGAACCCTAAACAGAGATTCCAGACGGCACTATCACGTAGGTTCTGGGAAATGAAGGAGGAAGGGCAGGACCCTATAATCAGCTGGAAATTAATAGGCTCAGCTTGTACTCCTAAAAGTTTTCGTGATAGGTGTCGTCTGTGTTTATTGGAGAAGATTCTGATTTTGAAGTATCGTCATCAGGACTTACTTTTGAACTTTAGGAGGGAATTTATAAATAAGTGCCGCCATAGGGCGGATTTTAAAATTTAACTTCTAATTTTTAATTTTTAAATTCTAAATTTTTCTATAATTTTTTTAATATTTAAAAAAAAAATTTTAATTTTAATTTTAATTTTTTTTTTTAATGTATATGTGTATGTTTGTGTGTGGATGTGCATATTTGTATATATATGTATATATATGTATATATGTATTTATGTATGTGGGCTATATGTAATTTTGAAAAAAAATTTTTAGCTATTTAAATGCTCCTTTTCATAATATTCATTAATATGTATGTGTGTGAGTGCATATGGAATATGTATATATATATATATATATATATGTGTGTGTGCGCGTGTGTGTGTGTGTGTGTATATGTGTGCATGTATGTGTACACACGTATATTATGTGTATATGAATTTTTTGTATATAGGTGTGTACACACATATATATGTGTGTATACGCATGTATTTGTATATAAGTGTGTAATAAATTGAATGTATGTGTGTGTATGTGTATGTATATATGTATTCTTATTCGTAGAATTGTGTGTGTATATATATGTATGTATGTGTGTACTTCTATAGGTATGTATATAATAATTGTAATTAATTTTTTTTTTTTTTTTACCTAGTGTTGTCTTTATTTAGTTTAATTTCAAATGACCTAATTTTTTTTTAAATAATTTTATTTTAAATCCTATATCTTTTTATTCCCTTTTATTAATAATTATGCCTTTTTAAGTAAAGGCCTTTTTCTAATACTTCAACGTTTTGGGGAAATTAGGTTTTTGAATTTGTCCAGCGTCTGTAATATTTTTAAAAAAATTTTTCTTTAGTTTCTTTCTTTTTCCCTCCCTTCCTTCTTTTATCTCTCTTACCACCTTTTTTCCGTGTTGCTTAAACTTACGTCGATTTAACACGGCTGTCTGTTAATTTTTAGTTACATTCTCCCTTTTTTTTCCGAACCCAGATGATGTCAATTTTTTTTCTTTTCTTATTTATTTGATTTTATTCTATCTTTTTCTTTTTCTTTTTCGTTTTCTTTTTCTTTTTCTTTCCCTTTATTTTTATTTTTATTTTATTTTATTTTATTTTATTATTTATTTTTTAATTTCTTTGCAATCTATTTAAAAAAGAAAAGTAGACTAATTTTTCTCCAGTTTCTGAAAGGTTTTTTCTGTTGCTGAGGTGATGTGTCGTCCCCCGTGGGGATCTTCATATCGAAATGGCCATTCAACATCTTTGAATTAATCCTTTTTTAATATATATATATATATATATATATATATATATTTAACAAATCTTTTTTATAATAAAAAGAATGTCTCTTAAATCATGTTTTTCAAGAAAATAGGCTTCTCAAGTCCTCTGTTATTACAAAAATGATTACAGAAAACAATTTGGAAAAATGTTTTGCCAGTAATTCGGCGTCATCTGAAGAACAAACCAAGTCTTCATTAGCGAAACGAAATGGGTTTACGTTAAACGTCTAAATCAGGCTCGTCCCGAGGCGTTGGGAGTGTCTAAAGAGACCTAACCTCCACATTATGAAAATTATATGAACAAATTTTAACGCAGAAATTCTTACTTGATGGCCCTTGCTCAGTACACTCTCTAACGACGCCAGAGAATATACGTGGAAATGGCCGTCAATTTAAAGCGATTAGATTTTAACTATTCTCTTTCAAACTATTTTAATTATCCCACATTATTTTAATATCAATTTAGTAAGGAATGGATATCTATTGAAACAGCCTGGGTTTACATTAAACGTAAGGGACGCATAAACCATAGAATTTTAGGAAATTATTCTTGGGGCCATTTTTAATTATTGATCTGAAAAAATGAGCGGTTCATAAGTTATCAGTAGATTCTTGTAATTATGTAGGGTCAGGAATGTATAGGTTGTAGTTAAGCAGTAAGTCTGATTATTACGAAAATGATTACAGAAAACAATTTACTACGCCTACTACTCCAAAGTGGATACCAATCAAATAAACGGTGTACTAAAATGGACGGTTTTTCCATTGACACTGTTATTATTTCTAATACTTTTACTCCTTAGCAATGTTTATTGTTTTAAAAAAAACGATTATTAAAATACTAATAAAATCTTAACGTATCAAAAGTGAAGTTATACATTTTCTTTCTTCTTGAGAATTGAAAGCAAAAATAATAAACACTATTTATTAAATTCTGTGATCTCAATTAGATCTCAATTCGACTTCTCATCATAATAATTCTGACACATTAACGACTTTTGCTTAATTTTCTTAAACAAACTGAACTCAAATCTACTTTTTGATTATTCTATCACAGAATGTGTAACTCTCTTTAAAGATGAAAGATGTACCTCAAAACGATCAGCTGTCCTGACGATAAACTACATCCGGTAGTAAGGTCTCCTATCGAGAGGTTTTAGAACTACCTCTGAATTGCTTTTGTACTCAGGTCTATCCTGCTCCGCAGTGGTAGCATTTGTTAGGGTCCCAGCTATGGACAAACATTTAACTCCGTAACTGCAGTCAAAACACAATAAAAGTATAAAAATACATTTTTTACAGTAAAAATTCTAGCGTTTTAGAAAAATATGTTACCAGCAATATATTTAAAAGCATATATTACCAGCAATATATTTTACCCTCGACAAAAATCCTCTTTACAAAAATGAAAACCTGATCGACAAAGAATACATATTCTATTCATACAAACCTAATCTAAACATCTTTAAATAACCCACTGAGGTTGATATGCCGTAAAACAAAATAAAATGAAACCTGGAAACGGTCAGGCACTCAGCTAAGTACCATACGTGAAACGCGCTTGGGCGATCATTTCTCGAAAGAGATATGACTGACCGGGTAAAAGATGTTCCCACAGTAGGCTGACATTACTTTCTGCGGTACACTGGTTGCCAACCAAGGCTATAGAACCCAATCTATTTAACTCATAACTAGAGGAAACAACGATAGATTAATACCTTTCTAAATGGTATTTGTGCATTTAAATGCAACTAGTTCAACTGGAATTCGAACTCGGCTTTCCGATTTCTATTTCCGAGCCGATATCCACTGCACTCCAACGCACGTGTTCGGACACCAGCCAAAAACAAAAAGTAAAAATAAAAAATATTATGAAAAAATAAAAATTAATTCAAATATTAAGTTTTGTTCAGACATTTGATGATCTACTTTGAGCTAAACGTTGACGGCTTTATTCTTCGTTACAATCGTCAAGATGGCAGCAGAAACAAAATGATAACAACTATATTAATCGGATCATCAGTTCGCTAAATACACAGACAGATTCTCTATTTTGTTCATCTCTAGTGGTGCTTCCTGTCAATTATCGGAACCCAGAGAACGTGTAATTCTCTCTAAAGGGTTACTATTTTTGGTTTTAAATTACTTATCTCTCTCGAGTCTAAACCTAACTAAAGAGGCAACGTATCACAAATTGTTGGTCAGGTGTATAATAGACTATAATGTAGATATACAGTGCTACGCAAAAGTTTACAGCACATTATAAAAATTGTTTTTAGGTATTTCTAATACGGTTACATTAATTAAACTTTTACTGTCCGTAGAACTTTTTTTTTATTCTGCGTATGGTTCAACGAAGAAAAGAGTGCTAGACTGCTACGTGATGTCAGTTCTTCAATACGGCTGTGAATGCTGGACAATATCATCGAAAATGAGGACAAAACTGGAAGCGGCCGAAATGTGGTTCTACAGAAGGATGCTACGGATATCGTGGACTGAGCATACAAGCAACGACGAAGTGTTAGAAAGAATGGCAACAAAAAGGAAATTGATGCTGAGCATCAGGAAGAGACAACTGAAGTTCCTGGGACATGCAATGAGGAAGGAGAGCCTGGAGAACCTGATACTGACTGGACAGATAGAAGGAAGGAGAGACAGAGGAAGGCAGCGGATAACATATTTGCAGGGTCTGATCAGGTGGATGACGGAACGGGGGTTGCCAGGAGAAACAGGAGCAAACATACTAAGAGCCACAAGGGATAGAGAGACGTGGAGATCCATGATCGCCTACGTCCTGAAGGGACAGGGCACATAGAAGAAGAAGATGGTTGAAATCTTGTAATTACGCACACGCATCCTAATATTGTCATTCCTCTATTCTCATTTCTTTTCTCTCTTCTGGCGGCCGTGACGTAGATGGCTACGCAAGAGCCGTGATACAGCGAAATAGATCTGTCTGCTGATGATTATATATATATATATATATACATATATATTTTGAAAACAGTTTCCATTTCTGCTATATGCGTGACTCTTCAGAAATGAATCGAGTTCTCTCGGTGACTGGCGTGTGTATACACTGCTTATATGCAACCATTAAAATTTCCCTTCTCTGATTCCATGCGTTGATGGCTTGGGGAGTAGCGACTCCGACTGACACCAAATCGGTCGAGTTTCGATCTCGGCCAGAAGCAAGTGGATGCGTCTAGTCACACTGATGAACTGTGATACATCCACATACAAGCCTGTTTCGCTGTATCACAGTTCATCAGTGTGACTAGACGCATCCACTTGCTTCTGGCCGGGAACGAATCTCGACCGATTTGGTGTCAGTCGGAGTCGCTATTCCCCAAGCCATCAACGCATGGAATCAGAGAAGGGAAATTTTAATGGTTGCATATAAGCAGTGTATACACACGCCAGTCACCGAGAGAACTCGATTCATTTCTGAAGAGTCACGCATATAGCAGAAATGGAAACTGTTTTCAAAATTTTCTTCTCCAGAGAGCTCAATCATAATGAGAGCATAATATATATATATATATATATATATATATATATATATATATAGTGTATTGAGGCAGCAAGTAATTTTCTAAACATATGCTGTTAAATATAAGAGACAATGAATGTCTATTATGTTTAATCATGAGCCGTTCTAAACGTCGTATTTTTGCTTTAATTTCAGTTAAAAATAAAGAAAAAAATTCTCCAACATTTGGATAATTATTTATTGATTTTCTTCTAAGCTTTCGGCTCACATGAGCCATCTTCAGAGAGGTTGTTTAAACTGAAATATTATAACATCCACCATCACCGACGATTTTATTTTGTGTTGACATAAAACTCCGCTTGGCAACGGCAATAGTTACCAAAAATAATAAACGCAGTTCTTAAATTTGCGATGCGGTTTTATGACGTCACACCGCGTGATAGCGCGAAATGACAACAAAACCATGTAGTCAAATGCAATGTAATATGTTATTTCCGGTTTTAAAGTTGATTTTATTGAGTGTTGGCTGTTTAGATTTGATGTACATGGCCTCCAATATCTGCAGGTTCCTCTTACAGCATATATATATATATATTACACACAGGGAACTTGTAGTAAAAATCTAATATATATATATATATATATATATATATATATATATATAATGGACGTATGAGTGTCTAAATCAGAAATCAGTTTGAATGTTTTATGATGGTTTTGAGATATCAATCCTGCGAGTGAAGCCTTTTCCCCAATAAATACAGTAAATATTTAAAAATACATACATACGCACGTGCACACACATACATACATGTATAAGTTCTTTTTTTCTTATGGCTTAAAGAAAGATACTTAATAGTAGGTACATCAGTGTATATCATTATAAATGTTTTGCTGTTAATTTTGACGGCACAGACCCACTCGTATCAATGAATAACACGTATTAACAAATCAATATTAATTACGACATTTTAAAATAAATCAATAATAATATATCAAAACAATAAGACAATATCATATGAATATTATATCAAATTTATAATACAATATTAATCAATAATAATTACAATGTCATATCTTTAATGCAATAGTAAATCAATAATAAAATATATCAAGTACGCTTGCAATATCAATTCTGTAATAAATATCAAATCAGTAATAGAGTATTAAATCAATAATACAATATCGAACCAACAATATGATATAAAATCCATAATACAATGCCAAACGTATATTGCTTGCAATGTCAGATCCATAAACTATCAAATCAATAATAATTGCAATATCAAGTTGGTATCAAATCAATATTTACATAATAACAAATCAATAATACGACAACAAATCAGTGATACTTTCAATATAAATTCAGTAAATATCGAGCCAATAATACTTGCGATATAAAATCAATTATATTTGCAATCTCAAATCATTATGCTTCTCCAGCTTATTTAAATAATTTTAGTTGACGATTTCAAAATTTCAATTTTATTTAGTCGATATGAACCAATATTTATGCTTGAAATGTGCCCGAACGTCAATGCTTTTCTTATAATCAGCAGTCTTAAGAATGCATTGAATTTTTTTCCGAGATGAGCATAAACATCTTCAGCAGTCGAAACGTCTGTTGGGATTTATGGCCATTCAATTATCACTTAGTGAACTTCCCTGAATTAAAGAATTTAAAGTCAGCTGGAGTAAAAGCTTTGATATTATAGTCTAATGACAACGTTTCGGCAAATATATTCTTCGGATTTCTTTCATCTTTCTTTCCTGTAAATATTCTGTCATAACTTCAGAGCACCTGCGTTTTTTTGTTTTTTTTTTATCTACGTATAGTTTCACAACAGGTACATTTGTTATAGGTTAAATACATCCAACTATGTTTCTTCTTTTCGTTATCGACTTTCTATATTTTGAAACACCCGGTATAGAGATACGAAAGTTGAGCAGTTACTTCCTCTATACACGAAGACAATGGTCGACACTTGAAACTTATCTATCATAAAGGCAAGCATGTAAATGAATAAGTCATTCAAAAAGATGCTTGTACTGACTATTTCACTCGAAGCTTCCGGTCACGGATCATTTCCTTCTAGTTGCGGAACGGAATCATGGCGATTAATGTTCTTGTTGGGCACTGTTATAAATAGTAATAGTTGCTTACACGCACGCTCGTTACCAATGAGCTGTAGACCTGATGACTGTCTCGATTTAGAAACAGACGGCACTTCCTCGTGATTTACTAAGTGCTTTCGAGTATATTTGTACAGTTAGGTAAATGGGAATATATACCGTATACAGATATGGTTGTAAGTAAATATACGAATATCGAGGAAAATGTCCCTAGGAAATTGTTATTTAAATGTTTTCCTAACTACTCGAGTAAAGACCGAATAGACATCTGGAAATGTTATCTAAAATGTCTGTATGAACAAGATAGATAGATAGATAGATAGATAGATAGATAGATAGATAGATAGATAGATAGATAGATATAGAACATTTCTAACTAGATAGATAGATAGATAGATAGATAGATAGATAGATAGATAGATAGATAGATAGATAGAGAACATTTCTAACTAGATAGATAGATAGATAGATAGATAGATAGATAGATAGATAGATAGATAGATAGATATAGAACATTTCTAACTAGATAGATAGATAGATAGATAGATAGATAGATAGATAGATAGATAGATAGATAGATAGATAGATAGATAGATAGATATAGAACATTTCTAACTAGATAGATAGATAGATAGATAGATAGATAGATAGATAGATATAGAAAGAAAGAACATTTCTAACTAGATAGATAGATAGATAGATAGATAGATAGATAGATAGATAGATATTTCGAACATTTCTAACTAGATAGATAGATAGATAGATAGATAGATAGATAGATAGATATAGAACATTTCTAACTAGATAGATAGATATAGAACATTTCTAACTAGATAGATAGATAGATAGATAGATAGATAGATAGATAGATAGATAGATATAGAACATTTCTGATAGATAGATAGATAGATAGATAGATAGATAGATAGATAGATAGATTCCTAAACGAAAGATCAGAGCACATTTCAAAGTGGAAATACGAAAACAAACTCCTACAACCACACTATGAAATAAAAGACTACATAAAATCCAATGACATAAATTTACTACAAACACCAAAGTGTAGAACAAAAGAAAAATACACAAAATAAATTATATAAATAAATACCAATAAATAATCAAAATATATATAACTTAGTATTAGCTGGAAAGAAATAGTAATAATTTGAATATCGCATAAAGACGTAAAACAGACAGTCGGCATACAGTATTGATTCCTATGTCCACACTGTCCACATTTACAAGCACTTCATCTGTCTCCGATACTTATATATATATATATATATATATATATATATATATATATATATATATATACGTGCATAATGATAATGTATACGCTAAAAAGTCTGCCTTCTTCTACCGAACGCCAATAGCCCAGAGGTAGAATCGCCGAGTTTCAATCCTGGGTAAAAAGCAATCGGAGTCTAACGGTATTGATGAACTGTGATACAGCGAAACAGATCTGTCTGCGGATGACTATATCTATCTATATATATATATATATACGAAATAAAGGGTGTTGAAATTTTGATGATACAATCCGCTTCAAAACTAATATCAGAATCACCCCTGCATATATTTATATATGTTTGAAAAGATTCTTGTTGGTACAAAATTTTATTATGACAAGGAATATGCGGAAATTTAATGATATACTAAGAACTAAAACAGGAAACGGTTTCGTTCCAGATCTCCTTAGGTTTTAATTTTCTGGATTACAAAAGTTTTAAAAATTCTAATGAAAAGTAAGGAAGAAAAAAATTAAATTATGAAAAGAGCCAGAATCCAATCACATTCAAAACCAACAAGCATTCTCTCTGTTTGCAGAGAGCAGGCTTGCGAGGTTTGATGTAAATGAATTTCAGAACTTTTAAATCATATATGAAGTGCGACTTTGACAGGATTGTAAAACAGTCGCAATTCAATCTAGCCAAATATTTCCTGCTAGTTATAGCAAGTTGAGTTATATAAGACCCGGATATATTTACTAGTTGACCACTATTTGTGGACGGTCTCAAAATTCTGCTGGGTAAATGCTGTTTAATTCTAAAATCCAGACTCTGAGATGTTCTACCGATGTAGTCGCATCCGCAACTACACTCAAATTTATAAACTTAATGTGATGTGGAGGTAAAACATGCTTGCGAATGGGAGAAAAAATTACTCGAGCATTGGCAGAATAATAACACATGCTAATAGACAATGAAATTCGCCTTGCTAAAGATTCACCTTCTGTACCAATGCAAGGAAAACGTAAATCAATCAAACATTTTTTAACAACATACGGCTTATCCTCACGAAATTTCTTAATGACATTACGCATAATGGAATTCAAAATGTCTAAAGGATATCCATTTTTAGAAAGAGTTATTTTAATGAAATCCAGAAAATTAAAACTTGAGAAGATCTGGGGCGAAACCGGTTGTTGTTTTAGTTCTTAATATGTCAATAAATTTCCGCATATTCCTTGCCACAATTTATATATATATATATATATATATATATATATATATATATATCGAGAGAGAGAGAGAGAAAAGAGAGAGAGAGTTTATAAAGGAAAACTCAACACTTCATTTCAGTTATAAACTACAGCTCATTTCAATGAGTTTAATTAGCTCATATCATCAGACATTTTCGTGTGATGCATTTCGCTATCAGAATTCATCGGACTAAAACTGTTATGTTAATGCGCATGCACAAGATATATATATATATAGTAAAACAAAATAAAAAAGGTTTACTTGTGATGCGTTTCATCTGTCAGAATTTCTTCAGACTGTGTTTGTTGACGTTATATCTACACATGCGCATAAACGAAAAATAAAAGTAGTTTCAACATTTCAAAAGAATTATTTCAGATAATTCTTTTTCAATGTCAACAGTATGATATGAAACAACGTTATATATTTTTGTATATTGCTGTCTCTTGATATATGAAATATATATCGTTGTTTCATATGATATATATATGTGTGTGTGTGTGTGTGTGTGTGTGTGTGTGTGTGTGTGTGTGTGTGTCAAACGAACTTTCCCGCCGTTTTCGGTGTGTTTAGGCCCAGTAGCTAAGTTCTTAGAAGTAACAGAGCTGCCAGGCTGAGTGAAGAAGACTTGTACAAAACCAACCTCACTTTTCGGAGGAACCAAATACAGAGAACAGGTGTGGCACAAGGTCTCCAAACAACCCTCTGCAAGCTTTGAATTCAGAGTTACCCCTTCTGCTAGTATAGTTTAGTCCACCCTACTACTTAAACCATATAGTGTAAAATGAAAAGATGGATTCATATATTTCATAAAGGTATTTGTGATTAAGTGAATCTGATGAACTCGACTAGAGTAAAAATTCGAGTTCTCACTTAAGGCCACTATCCATTACGCCACCCGCACGTCTAAACACGCACACACACACATACACACACACATATATATATATATATATATATATATATATATATATATATATATATATTCTTGTATGTAATGAACGCTATGCATAACTGTCAACTCTTTCATTTAAAGCATAAAGAAATTTACAGTAATATAGCAACACAGTTTTGTGGGTTTTTTTGTTACTACTACTTGTACTCCTGAAGATGATCTTCGAAGGAGATTTAAAGTACTTGAAAACTTGACAAATGGAAAATAAAATCAACTTTAAAAGTTACAGCGCCTTTTTTTTACATCTATCAATTATAATACACGAAAGATTATTCGTTAATATGAACGGATTTTATTAAAAAATAAGCAGACATAATGTTTATAATTTTGTTTAATATGACATGCGTAAAAAAGAATTTGCTGCTTAAATGCACACACACACAGATATATATATATATATACATATATATATATATATATAACGTTTCCCTGACGATCCGTTTAGGAGAAACCTAGGTAGGTTCGTCTGGCTCATTAGGTGCTATATATATATATATATATATATATATATATATATATATATTACAGATATGCACACACACCAAGATATCTATGTGTGTGTGTGTGTGTGTGTGTGTGTGTGTGTGGTCTATTCTGAGAATGTTTTTTGATAGCCAATTGTACAACGTTGACCTAAATTTGCACACAATCAGCGATATAACTGTTGCATTCATTATGCCAATGGATCTGTGCATTTACACGTGTAGTGAAGAGTGCTTTGGAGAAACATGGCATCGCCCAGTTATGACAGTCTTACAGTCTAGATTTGACTACATGCAAAAGATCTTCTACGAGAGCTCATCAAAGTACCCAATACAGTTTAAGTGTATAATAGAATTAAATTACAGATCAAGTAAAATGAAGAATAAAATATTAAAAATAGAATAATAATCGAACGATAGAAATCCAACGATTCAGCTTGCATAACCCAATAAGCTGTTATAAAATATCCCACATTGTAAAACCTTGGAAGGTTTTTACGGCAGCTTTAATCGCCAGTTACCCCACGGTAAATATGCGTCCAGAACATTTTCTGCTTCGTCATACATATATATAGGGTGCGATGAGTAAATTGTCACCATTTTATATTATTAATTTCGCGTATACGCGTTGTTTGCCTTTAATTTTGTTTGCTTCACAAAATAGTAGGGTCAGTTGAGCACCATCTGTGAGAAAAAAGAGCACAATGACACAATTCACTCTGCCAGAAACAGAGATCCGAAGGCGAATTGGCATGGCGAAAGACGCGTTTCAGAAGTTGAGTTGCGTATTAAGAGACATAAAAATCTCGCTAGAAACAAAGGAGAGAGTACTGGATTGCTATGTGATATCAGTTCTTCAATATGACAGTGAATGCTGGACAATATTATCGAAGATGGAGGAAAAACTTGAAGCAAGTGAAATGTGGTTCTAGAGAAGGATGCTGCGAATATCATGGATTGAGCATGTAAGCAATGATGAGGTTTCGGAAAAGATGGAAACGAAAAGAAAATTAACACAGCATCAGGAAAAGACAGTTAAAGTTCCTGGGACATGCAATGAGGATGGAGGACTTGGAGAACCTGATACTAACAGGCCAGATAGAGAGGAAAAGGAACAGGGGAAAGCAGCGGATTTGAAGGGCCTGATCAGGTGAATAACAGAACGATGGTTGTGTGGTGTAACAGGATAAAGCGTGCTAAGAGCCACCAGGGATAGAGAGACGTGGAAAGCCATGATCGTCTACGTCCTGAAAGGACAGGGAACATAGAAGAAGAAGGAGAAGAAGAAGAAGAAGTACTGCTTGGCATACGAGCCGAAAACTCCAAATACGAACATTTCAGAATTTTTGGGTGCCAATCTGAGTACAGTGCAGAGAAATTGGAAAGAGATAGATCAATCTAATGGTGGTTTTGTCACCATAACAAGCGCTTTATTGAGTTAAGAGGGTAACTGCTGAAAACAAAACTCTGAACCATTCCACATAAGCAGAAGAATCCAGTCATGGCTGTCAGACAATATATGTGACCATATCATCCCTTATATCTGGCCATCTAACTCTACAGATTGCAACACACTTTATCACTATATGCGGAGGCGCACTTAAACGAAAGCCAAACAAAAATTCTTGTAAAACCAAAGACGAACTGAACTGAAGGCAAGGATTATGGCAGCATTCGCCAGCTAAAACAGAAAGACCGTCCAGAAGAGTTGCAGGAGCCTCCGAAGACGTCTAGAGGTTGTCCTTGAAGCCAATATCGATTTTACTCTTCAGTATTTCAAGATATTTTGGTAAATATATCTGTCAAAAGGAGATATCAGTGTTATTTTTATTTATGCTTAATTTTGACGATAATGTATCCATCGCAACCTTTATATATATATATATATATATATATATATATATATATATATATATATATATTGTTTAATACTTAAAAATCGCCTGAAGACAACACTCATGGTAGAAACTAAGGTAGCGAAATAACTCGTTTAAAAAGGAAAAATATTCAAAAGTTCTACAATATAATTGTATAGAACACTTTTAATACAAATGTGTACTGGTATAATTCTATTAGGACCAAAAACTAAGTATTAAACAATCAATATATATATATATATATATATATATTCCATTTTTAAAAGAGTTATTTCCGTACCCAGGTATCTACTATGAGTGGTATCTTCAGGCGATTTTTTATAACTGATTTTACCTTTTACTGTTTTTCTTTTTAAGAACGCTCTTGTAACGGTGTTTTATTTGAACGTTCACGTGGCAGGGAACTCATGAACGCGCATTGTTTAAATTAAAACGAATTATGATGTTTTCATCCATGTTTGTATAAACCTAAGAGGTATTTCTTAGTGTGGATGCATTTAGTCATAATTTCTGTTAATTTCATTTCATTTGAACGCTAATCAAAGAAACAACAATGCAGGAATTTAAAATATTACACTCTCTAAAAAACATACCGATACCTAACAGGAAAGAATATATGCTTCAACTACTACAAAAAATTGAACAATTTTTAATAAGGATAAGATGGAAAGCTTTTCACTTTTTGAATAAAATTACAGAAACAAGAAAAGATAAAAATGTAAGTAATTTCAATTTTAAAAAAACGAATTATCCCCCTTTAATCAAGGAATTAATTACTTTGAAAAAGACATGATCTCTTTTTTAGACAATATAAAATTTTAAAAATCAAAAATAAATTCCAGAAATTATTAAATATCGAAGTCAAGAAAATAAAAAAACACAAAACATCCTTATTAAACAAACATCCTTGGAAATAAAGAAATATCAGATTTTAGTCGATAACACAATAATACTCACGCATACACACAGTAAAAAGAATTTTCAGATGGTAGAGGCCATCTACATTAAATCAAAAAGATCCACACCGAATAAAATCACATTTCAATCTATTCCCAACACATTACATTGTATTTAGACGTATGGTTATGTTGTTAACATTTCGGCTTCTTACGTGGTGTGACGACGTAGAAACTCATTATTAATTTACAACCTGCATCTGTTATCGTCGCATAGCAATTTTTTATGTGAACACAAAAAAATATCATCTTTGATGGTGACTGTCTTTAGGTTAACGTACCTGAAACCACTCTGAAGGAGACACATGTAAAAATATCCAAATGTTGGATAATTTTTGTCTTTATATCCACCAGAAATCAAAGCCAAAGTACGATGTTTGGAACTGCTCAAGATTAAGCTTAATAGACATTCATTGTTATATTTTTAAAAAAAAAAAAATATATATATATACGTGTGTATATATATATATTCAAGACCTAATTATATATATATATATATATATATATATATATATTTTAATCTTTTCACCCTGAGCAAGGCAGAAACGCCACTGATGTGCAGGGGGTTACATAAATGTAGAAAGATTAGTTAGAAAAGAGTGAGGAGTACAAGCTAGTTAGAACGGAACAATAGAAAGCTGAGAAAGCAGGTGCAATGACAGATACATGGACGGAGAGAACGTGAAGATTATACAGGGGAGGGGAGAGAGCTAGAGTCCAGTGGTTAGTAGGTGAGCATTAACTTTGCTTTTAAATTTCTGGAGGTCGTAGCCGTCAGGAAAGCAAGAATAGGGGAGTGAGTTCCACAGGCGGGAAGTGCGAGAGAGGAAGCTGCAGGAGTAGAATTGTCGTCTGCGTTTGGCTAACCTGACTGTGAATGGGTATATAAAGGTCACTATTTCATGACACTAGTGGTAAAAACACCAGATAGATATATACAAAATATTTTTAAATGTTAACAATTTATCCACGACAACAATATTTGTCTTCTGCTATTATCGTCAAAGTAACTATTAATAATGCTATCGCTTCTCTGATTTTGACTACTACTTGTAATGGCTTATGATTGTGAGTGATTTGGGAGTTTTGTCCACCGAAACTATTAAGAACCATAAAAATTGATTACAACGTTGAAAATCTCTCACGTTGTCTTCATTAGGACGAGACTGCTCTAAAATGAACGTCACTGTGAATATATAATTAACTGGCATGGATTGAATTCAGTAAATATGTGGGTGTTGTAACATATAAAACATAAAATAATAGAATTCACTAGGTACATGTGAGTTTGTGTGAGTGAATTGAATAAACTAACGTTGTAAATTAAGTCGATTTGTACACACCACAATTCATATATTTAGGGGTACTGGTGTAATTATTAGGATAAATTGTTTTCTAATAATTTCACCCAAGCAAGACAATTAAGCCACTTAGATGAGAGAGTGTGGGATAATCAATAAGATAGTTGATTTTCTAACGGTAGCTTAGACATGGCACAAGGTAGAAATATGGGTCAGCCAATGAGGATCGAACCCACTATTCAGTTGTAATGATGCTAGCTAGACAAGCCTATTAACCATTACACCACGTCGAGGTACCCAAAAAGATTTGCTAAACATAGCTTAGATGTGGCACAAGGCTATAAAATATGGAGCACCCAGTGAGGATTGAACTCACTACACTGTCGTAATAGATCAAGCTAAATAATCTTGTTAAACATTACACCACTTCGAAATGTCATATGATTGATGAGAGAGAATAAAAGAACAGGAATAAAGGTGACAGAAGATGACAATGGACCCTGCATTTACATTTTTGGAAGATCAAATTTGACAGGGAAAAAAACTGGAAAAGAGTACCATCAGCGAGAAATGCGAGAGAGAAAATTGTTAGCAGAGACATTACAATTGTAAAATGATGAAACCTTGCTACCAATTTAGTAGTACGCTTAAAGTTACAAAGTCTATGTAGTAAAGAATAAAACTTATCAGAACAATTACTATGAAAATAGTTAGAGAAATAGCACAAAGAGACACAGTTCCAGCAATGGGAAAGTAATTGGAGCCGAGATGCCCGGTCAGGACAAATAATATTGCAGATTATTCTGTATATTTTATCAGGAATCTCTTAATATATAGCAGAAGCCCTTGACCAGAGGTGTCAGCAACATTCAACGCATAGACGAAGAGTAGACTTAAAATGTATAAGATATATTCTGGCGTGAGAAATTGTCTACCACAACACGTTTTTTTTTCTGGCCAATTTCTGATAATGTAAAAGACAATCATATTCAACATTTCCAGCAACAGACTCAGCAATTGATTTAATATTATCAATACATTTCATGACAGCCGAAAACGTTCGCCCGAGAAGGCCCAAGGAGTCAATCTCTTGGAGGTTAGCATCTTTATATAAAGTATCTTTATCATTGTTATTTTATCATAAAATTTCAGATGATGTGTTCCTGGTGCTTCATCAATTCTAAACTCATTTCCTTGTTTCATATATTTTATTTTATTTTGTCTTTCCCCCAATTCTCAAAACTGAGAGATTCCAAAGACGTAGTTTCTTTTTGGACTTGTAATTTTTATTATTTACATTTTTCCGACTGTTGCTTTCATCTTTATTGTCATATTCGCGGCGTTTCGGCTGTTGTACGCTCCGGCCTTCGAATTTCGAACCTAAATCTTTATTTCGATCACTGGGATATATTGTTCTTGTTCCATGGATCATGTTACTTCCGGTCGTCTTAGTTATCTCCCTTTAACTCAACTCTTCTAAGTTATTTGTTCATCACTGCTTTAGCCAGGTCTTGAACTCACAACTCTTTGGATCAGGTCACTGGATCTAACCAATGCTTTTATTCACCCACTAGGTCTCGTGTCACTGAGGAAATGATGTAAATACTACGTCATCTTAAAAGTATAGACAAATATTGAACTTTTTCTAGTAAATATTTCTCGTTTTTTCTGGCCAATTTCTGATAATGTAAAAGACAATTATATTCTCTAAGCCTTCTTTCCTTATTATGATAACAAGAAACTTTGTCTCCTGATTCTAAATTGAAATGGCTCTGTTTTTAATTGACTTTAAACTTCCTAATTACTCACGTGTTCGGTCCATGGTATACACAGCATCCTTCTATAAAAACAAATTTCTGGTGACTGAAGTTTCTTCTGCATCTGTGAGGAAATTGTCTAGCATTTATTGTCGTATAAGAGGGCGGATATTACTTTACAGTTCAACACTCTTTGTTTCTAACGAAATTGTACTGTTTCTTATTACTTTGCTTAGCTTCTGGAAGGCAAATTTCTCTATTTCAATGTGTGCGTCCTCGGGTTTCGGTAGAACATATTCCATCTTCTGTTAAAACAATTATTTAAACTTCTTGATTTTGATGTCCCCGATTTTTAATTTACATCTCGGGCTGTCCCTTTTGTTGACAACTATAATTCAGTATGTTTTCATAGTATTACATAATTTTGTTTTCTATCACTTTCGTACTAGGAAAGAAATTTTCTTATATTTGAAAAATGCTAAACTTGTCTCTTCGCATTATTACCAAAATGTACGATGTAAATTGTGTATCAAGATTTTTAATTCTGATGTTCTTTAATGGCATCTGATGTGTGCAACCGTTATTTATATGTTTTCATTTTCTTAAAAATACGAGTGGGCCCGTACCGTCTAAAATGACGGCAAAATATTTATATCGATATACCGTCTAAAATATACAGATATATTCATACACCTATTATAAGTATCTTACATAAAGACATGAAAAATAATCCAAAGAACAGCAAGTTTTTTTTTTCATATATATATATATATATATATATATATATATATATATATATAAAATCGAAAATCTAAGTGAGCCAATAACCTACCACGGTTTCGCTTAACAGCTCGTCAGGGAAAATTGGCTAAAGATTTAGGAATTATGCAGCATATATGTAGAATTTCAGCTAAAACAAGGAAGACTCCAAACACAGGAAAAAAGTGGGGTAGACTTTATTAAGAGGTGGGAAAAAAAACAGATTTAGAACAGGGTCTAATTTAGCAAACATTTTTTCATGTGGATAGATTTATGAAGGATTTCAGTTTTTGAATTTAATAGATTCTGCGCAAGTTCAAATAACGTGATTGCTAACTTTTCTTCCCGCATAAATTGCAGAATTTACTCCCCGGCTTGTACTTGGAACATCGCTTTAAAATTTCCCATTTTAAAATAGGATCGGTATTAGTAGAATTTTTAATGTCCCACACGTAGGACGCCAGTGAGGTGTTACGACTATACTTATGGTGTTTACAAGTACTTAAATGGTTGTAAAATCTAATTTTGAACGAATCCTGCGTGGCACCTATATATGTTTTTTTTCTTTCTCACGAATGCTTGACTTTTTGTTCAGGTATTTCGTTTGTTTAACTTTTTTTTTTCTTCCCCTTCTTTTCTCTGTTGGTTAGTTCCCGGTGGGTTTCAAGACGATCTTAGTTGTAGTTTAATTATTAATAATCTTGACAGAATTAGTTCTGTTGTTATTGGTATATATATATATATATATATATATATATATATATATATATTCTTCACTAATCGAAGACATAATTATTGCAAGAAAAGAAAATAATAAATTATGTCACTTCAGGTTGATAGCAATCATAATTCTCTACGAGATTTTACCCTTTGTAGCAGTGGGCAATAGTTGTCTCCTTTTCAAATTCCTTTTCTGTCATCCATTTACGCAATTGTCAGGACGATATTTGATGTTTCCCTCTGCATCTCAGTCAGACCTGTGAGTAGCAAATTTCCCTAGATCCCCTTCCTTATCATGTATCCCAAAAATTTACACTATCTTTTTCTATTTCTAACTAAGTGTCCATCTTTTCGTACGATTAATCTAAAAGCAAATAGAAATTCTCAGAGACGAATAATCATAAACATTGCTACACAGAGGACACTTCAAAAAAGAAACGAAATTCCTTATCATTTTATAAAGGTTGGTAGAAAAAGCAGATTATCATAAAGAAAAAAGATTAAACCATTTCACAAATGAATGTAGTAGACTAGCTCAAAATTAACATAAAACAGGTATGATAGTGTAGGGCCAGTCATGCACTGAAAACTCTGTAAACTTCTTAGGTTCTATCCTTCAAAGAAATGGTAACCGCACAAAGCAGTGACTTTCGTAGCAAATATAAAGATTAATATACACTGGAATTTTGTAATCCAAGCTGAATATCCCATTCTAGCGAGGTGAAAACCTGCGTGATTATAGACCTGTAGTGGGCAAGTAGATAACAGGATGAAATCTAAAGAAAATACAAATTGGAGAAAAAGCCAGGAACTCTCTCCGAACATAAAAGCTAGAGCCGTACTGTTGAACTTAAAACCGCCTCCAAAATATTAGACTCTAGATTAGATTAATTCAATCAGAATACTAGTAAGTCACAAGAAAACAGACATCTAAGATGATACTAGGGAAGGTTCTGAAAATTTGAAGAGACTTACTATCATTCAATCACTTGGCTGTGAATAGAAAAAATGCATATAATACAATGCAGTTGATTTGGCGAAAGTGCAGGAGGAGGCCGAAAAGAAGAAAAAGAATGCATATGTTATTAGACATATACTTTTCATGAAATTTTCCGAAAAAAAAATTCTTAGGAAAAAATCTACATTTCTCAACGGCGCTAATGGAAACGAATACTTTTTAAAAAGCGTTATATTTCATCTCGGTTCATTTCCGCTTTCCAATATGGAGGCTGTCGTTGACAGCGAATGTCCTCCGTCTTATTGAAAGATGGCCGACAGTCTTACATTAAAACCTCTTTCACGGCAGCAAAGGAAGATAATACTTTCCCTCTTCTTCGCTGTGTCCATGATGCTGTCTAAGAATCAGATATGCTATACCAAATATCCTGCAAATTAAAAGAAAATAATTTTTCTCAACAGTGTGGAAGAACATTCAGTCTTTTTATAGTATAACCTTCGATTTCTCTTTCGCTGTCATTTTCTTTCTTTTAACACCGAATTTGCTACCTTATTTTGTTCTTTTTCCTTTTTATTACTTTCTGTTCTCTGCGTTCATTCATTTCTTAACTTTTCTTTAATTCACTTTCCACTCACATCTGATTGTGAGTATGTCTAGATTTAAACCTTTTATTTGAAAACTAATGTAATAAATTATTCTAATACATATTAAAGGTTTAGTAGGTATTTTTCGTCGCAAACATACATAGTTTTTATAATTTATCTTTTTCGTCTATTCTCTTTCTGTATTGCTTTCTGTGCGCATGCGTATGTGAGCATATGCATCCACTTTTTTCTGTTTTTTCTTGCTAGCTTACTTGCTTTCTAATTTCCCGATATATTATACAAAAAAAAAAAGAAAAGAAACGTTCACGCATACGCTATGACCATAATACGTAACAGAGAACCGCGTTTGTATCAGCTCTTCTCGATTTGGATATTTTCTCTAACTTTTAGACAAACGTTTTTTTTTCTTAAATTTATTTGTTTTTTTTGTTTGTTTGTTTTTTTTTTGTTTTTTTTTTGTTTTGTTTTTTTTTACTTTCCTTCCGTCATACCATTTTTGATTACTTTTTCCTTCTATTCATTTCACACATTTTGGTATTTAACGCAAACATTCAACGTTAAATAATGCTACATGTGTTCATAACAGGGGCACCTTGAGGTGGTGTGATGTTTAGCAAGCTTGTCTCGCTAAAATCATTACAACTGAGAAGTAAGTTTGATCCTCACTGAGTATTCCTTACTTTCGACCTTGAGCCACATCTAAGCTACGCTTTGAAAATCACCATGTGTTCATAACAGGAGGACAAAGTTCTTCGTCATTAATAATAATAATAATAATATAAACAGATAAGAGTGCGACACACTTATTTAACATTGCTTAACAACATTTCAAGACTATGTTAGTCTTCTTCAGGTTATGTTTAAAAATTGCATACATGTAAAAAAAAGTATAAAAATCTGCAAAGAATTATAACTTTTTGTACAAACGTTGCTTGTATTGAGAAAAAATGGTTGTACTTGTAATCAACACGTCAAAATGACTGAAACGCAACAAGTGTGAATTAAATGCAACTGAATCGTTATAGTCTATGTTCTTCAAATTGTTGTATTGGTAAACAAGGCGTCGAAATGATTAAATTTCAACTGGCGTGAATAGCCAGCAACTAAATCGTTATAGTTTAAATATTAAAATGGTTGTACTGTTAATCAACACGTCAAAATAAAGGAAACGCAACCAGGGTAAATAGCCTCCAACTAAATCGTTATAGTCTGTGTTCTTAAAATGCTTGTACTGGTAATCAACACGTCAAATTTAATGAACTGCTACCAGCCTGAATGTCCTGCAACTGAATCGTTATAGACTATGTTCTTAGATTTGTTGTATTGGTCATAAAAGCGTCAAAATGACTGAAATGCAACCAGCGTGAATAGCCAGAAACTACATCCTTATAGTCTGAGTCCTTAAAATGGTTATATTTATAATCAACACGTCAAAATTATTAAAATTCAACAAGCGGGAACGGCTTGCAACTACATCCTTATAGTCTGTCTTCTTAAAATGGTTGTCCTGGTAATCAACGCGTCAAAATTCATGAAACCTTGCAAGTGAATCTCTATAGTCGTCTTCTATTTCTTAATCTTTTATTTATTGTCTTTTCTTCTTGATAATAGGTGTTCTCATATTCTCTAACACTCAATAAACACTTGCTTCTTAGTGGCTTTATTGCCTTTCCATGGGATAAAATGATTTAAGAAAACTAAAATGTAATGGCGGTGGATTATCTCAAAATTTTCTATCACTTGTTTAGAGAAATTAATCAAACCGTTTAATCTCATAAAACTCTTCTGTCATTTTGTGCGAGACGTTGGTTTCTTGCATATGTAACCATTCTCATATGTGCGCTGTGGTGCAGTGGATATCGGCTCGGAACGAGAAATCGGAGAGCCGAGTTCGAATTCTAGTTGAATCCATTGCATTCACTTACGCACAAATACCCTTGGGAAAGGTATTAATCCGTCTCTTCCTTCCAGTTATGGGTTAAATAACAGGACAGATTAGGTTCTATAGCCTTGGCTGGCAACCAGTCTACCGCAGAAAGCAATGGCAACCTACTGCGGGATAATCTTCTGCCCAGTCAGTCATGTCTCTTTCGAGACATGATCGCCTAAGCGTGTATCACATATGGCACTTAACTGACTGAAGAACAGTGAATTCTAGATTCATTTTTTTTTTCAGAATGTGCACTTTAAGATGTTCGTCGAAAATACTGACGTTTGTAATAAAACGTTCGGTAATATCCGTTAAAGTCAAATTGTTGCGTCTAGCATCATAGTTGTGACTATTAAATATTTTGTTTAATTTTTCTGTTGTGCAACCAAAATAATTAATCAAGTTTATTTTGTTTGTAGCAGTAGTATAAATAAAACATAGTAGTACCCCTAAAAAACGGTTTTTCGATTTTAAGTTTCTATATGTAGCATAATATTTAATGAATATTGTTATAATGTTCGTATAAACTCTTAGTTCGAGTTAATGATATTCCAAAGGAAAACACTGGAAGAGAAGATTAGTGAAAGAACGGTTTAATCCGTGGATTAATTGTACAGTACAAGCGTAGTTTGTGCGACACTCTTTGCGACTACTGTGCGACTCACTTGTGTTCCGCTTGCGACTACTTTCATAGTCAATAGAAGAGTCTATAGTCAACACTTTAGTTTAGCTAAGATAAGTCGTATTTCTGCACAACGAATATTTAAGCTCATTTCATGTTCAGTCAGTCAGTTAGGTGCCATACGTGATACGCGCTTGGGCGATCATGTCTTTTTCGAGACATGTCTGATGAGGCAGAAGATTTTCCAACAGTAGGTTGTTTTTTTTGTGATAGACTCGTGTCCAACCAAGGCTCTAGAACCCAATATGTCCTGCTGTTCAACGCATAGGTATTTGCGCTTAAGTGAATGCAACGAATTGAACTGGAATTCGAACTCGGTTCTCCGATTTCTCATTCCGAGCTGATATCAATTTCACCACAAGTTTAACTACTATAAAATACACCCGTTGCATTGTTAAACATTCGAACAACAACTTTAACCAAATATTGCAATAACACTCATGAGTATGAATGTGAGTCATAATTTGAAGAAGTAAGAGAGTACAAATGAAAGGATTCAACATTGACAAGTTTTTCATCTCACTGAAACAGACACCCTAGATCATTATTACCACCTTTAATTTCTTTTTCTCTCTCTCTCTCTCTCTCTCTCTCTCTCTCTCTCTCTCTCTCTCTTTTCATTTCTCACTAAAATCAAACAACGTCTCTGATATGTCTTTTCCGTCTTTCTTCGCAATCAAAACAGTATAGTATATTATTTATAAAGTATTCGGTAACTTAATAAGCGAAGTAACCAGCCGAATTATAAAATAATAATAATAATAATAATAATAATAATAATAACCATTCTATGGGATTACACCATCTACACAGACAGAAAAATTGAAGCAAACAGGCCAGACATTATTGTTAAAAACCAGAAGGAGAAAACTTGTCTATTAATTGATATGGCTTGTCCAGCGGATTGTAACATAGCAATCAAGGAATTTCAAAAACTGTCAAAATATAAAGACCTGGAAATTGAAATAGAAAAAATGTGGAAATTGAAAACAAGAGTTGTGCCAATGATAGTAGGTGCACTTGGAATGATAAAAAATGGAACAAAACAACACATTGAAAGAATCCCTGGAAACCCCAGCTTAAGAGATATACAAAAAATTGTCTTATTAAGTACAGCCCACACACTAAGGAAAACTTTATCTATGTAATGCTAGGGATGATAGGGAAGATAGAAAAACATGAAATGGAGCCATAACAACACGCCACTACCTGTCTTAAGTCTCCCCGCAGACTTGGTTGGTAGTGAGACCAAAGCAGAAATCGAAATATGATGAAAAATGACATAATAATAATAATAAATTCCCTGGTGCTGCACCAAACATGGCTTCGAGGAATTCTGATTTTATGTGCACCATAAGATGTTAGTAACACGACAGTAATTTCGCCCAGCATCTTAAGGTAAATATTCAGAAAAATATCCAAAATCTACGGACTTTTTAACCCTTAAAGCGAATGAACACAATTACACAAGCAAACTAACATTTCCACCCCAGGGGAGAATGAACAAAATGAGAGGAGACTTCCATAAAATTTATACTCACGTATTTGAGTAACTGTTCTTACTAAATAAACTAACAGAACATATTTAAATTAACATAACCCCTATCATGTTAAGTTTAAGTTACACGCCATTCTCACGGGCTGCATTTCATTCTCGTTGATTATCAGTGCAACCATTTTTCTCAAGGCAAACGACGTTTGTACAAAGACCTGTATGAAATGCAACCAGCGTGAATAGCCCGCAACTAAATCGTATTTCCATATTTTTACCTATATGTGATTAGTCGATATTATTTGCATCTTATTCAACATTAATTGCTAAGAGTCTCAACATTCACTATGAACTTATAATAAAAATTTAAAAAATATACATTATATGATATGAGATTATATGAGAAAACGGCCTCTTAAACATTTTCAATAATTCATAAAAAAAACATCCAAGAGGAATTTTTCAAAATTCATGTTAGAGGGCAAAAAACAGGAACTATAATCAATAGAATCCGTTGATTTTCAAAATGGTGGCTTCTGATATAAGATGCTTAGAGGAAAATGTCAATACAATGAATCTATCATCTCACAATCTTCCAACAAAGAACACTTACATGTTTTGTTTTGGAGAATGGTCGAAAACGCTTGCAAGGGATTTCATGTCCTTAAGTAAAATTTTTCTTTTTGCCACAATCTCTCTGTTTTAATTTATTTTTCCTTAATTCTTCAGTGACAAATAAAGACGTGCGTCTTGAGTGTACGAATAATCAAAAGTTTAATAAACGGGAAAGGTTAATAAAATGAGGTGTAGCAAAATAAAAATGTATAATAAACTGAAAGTGTCATCAAATGGTGTAGTTGGGAAATTATTAAAAACAAGTTGTTGTTTTTTTTTTGTTTTTTGTTTTTTGTTTTTTTGTTTTTTCAAATTATAACAACACTTCGAAGCAATAAAACTAAAAATACATGTTTATGTTTCAGTAAAATAGTTCAATAAAATCGATAATATTAATAAACGTGCTCTGATATGATCCTGGAAGCTTTTGATAGAGCTTTTCATGATGGCCTTCTGCGTCAGCTACAGGGCTACAGTATTTCTGGACAATTCTTCGATTTAATCCGATCGTTTCTATCAAATCGTGAAATGAAGGTCGTTTTGAACAGGCAAACTTCCAGATCTTTTCATACAAACTCAGGTGTCCTTCAAGGCTCTATTCTATTTCCTACGCTTTTTCTAATCTTCACTAATGGTCTTCCTGATGTAATCAGTTCTCAAGCAAGCATCTATGCAGATGACACCACCGTTTACTCCCGTCTCAGTAAGAAATTTGCCAAGGCTGACATATATGAAATAGACAAAGAAGGAATGGACCGCCAATCTTTATTGGAATGAGATAGGAAATGGCTTGTAAACATTAATGCTTCCAAAACGAAGCTGCACTCATGTAACCACCATAAAATTCTTCCTATCTTCCATCAGTCTCCTAGTAAGCAATAAACTGCCTTATTCTCTCATACAACCCCTAGTGGAATGACTACATGGAATCTATAGCTGCATCTACTACTAGGAAGTTTGGATCACTCTGTCGGGCTAGAATTTTTTTCTTGTCAGATCCATTTTGCACATTTATAAATCTACCATCGTCCGTGCATTAAATATTGTTGCCATATCTGGTCGAGGTTTCCTTCTATTCATCTTGGGGTTCCCGAAATCCATAGGAGGATCTGCAACGTAGTTGATCCTGACTTGGCAACTCGCCTTCAGTCACTTTCTCCTCGGCAAGATGTGGCTTCTCTCTGTCATTTCTACAAATATTTTCAATGCTTCTGCACTGACGAGCTTCTTTTCCAAAACTTAATTAAAGTAATTCAGAGAAAAAAAGAGAATTCTCCAGTTCTTTTACTTTCGAGGTAGTGGTAAATTCCATAACTGAATTCACATAAAATTCAGTTGATGGAATTACCTTTTCTGCTTGTTATAGAAGATACGATCAAATTGACAGAGAAGAATGCAGCGACTAGGAAGACATGGGAAAAAAATGTTGTTGGGAATGTTAGCAGTAATACTAATGTTTGCACAAATAGTAGTAATAACTATCATATTTCAAAAGCGAATATAAAATGAATTTCATACGGACATCCGGGAATTTCAAGGATGAAATCGCTTATGAGAAGTTATACATTTTAGATCAAAATGAATCAAGACATTGAAAAATTAGTAAAAGCCTGCAGAGGTTTTATGTTTGCACAAATAGTAGTAATAACTATCATATTTCAAAAGCGAATATTAAATGAATTTCATAGCGGACATCCGGGAATTTCAAGGATGAAATCGCTTATGAGAAGTTATACATTTTAGATCAAAATGAATCAAAACATTGAAAAAGTAGTAAAAGCCTGCAGAGGTTTCCTCTGGCACCAAAATCACTTACCAGAAAATTACAAACTTGTCTAAAGACAAATACTCCGTGGTCAAGACTGCGCATTTATTTTGCAGGTTCAATCAACAGATCACATTATATAGTGGTAGTGGGTCGCTTTACGAAGTAACCTGAAATTTGTAAGTGCAAAATATCAACTTCCGTGCTTACAATGAGTTTTTTTACATAAACTGTTGGTATTCCGGATGCCATAGTTTGAGATAACGGTGTACAATTCACTGCTTATGAATTTAAAGAATGTTGTAAAATGTTCTCGATTGAATATATCACTACCCCGCTGTATCATCAATGATCAAATAGACAAGCTGAATGGTTTTTGGATACTTTTAAGTGAAATATTTTTAAAAAAGACAAAAAGGGAAAAGAAGGCCCGTGTATTGAATATTGCTGCCATATCTGGTCGGGTGCCCCTGCTGCTCTCCTTGGGCTTCTTGACAAAATACAAAGGAGGATCTGTAACGTGGTTGATACTGACTTGGCAGACCGGCTGCGGCCGCTCTCTCACCAGCGTGATGTGGCTTCCCTGTGCCTCTTCTACAAGTACTTTCATGGCTTCTGCTCCGATGAGCTTAGATCACTGGTGCCGCCTAAGCACGAATTTACACGAGATACTAGATTAGCAACTAGGTCCCCACCCTTTTACAGTTAAACAAATAAGATGTAACCGCAAATTATACTCCAACAGCTTCTTTTCTCGCGCTTCCCGCCTGTGGAACTCCCTTCCACAACTCTGCTTTCCCGACAGTTACAATCTCCAGGTGTTTAAATGTAGGGTCAATAGACATCTCCTATCACACTAACTCACAATTATTCTCAGAACACTCTCATCTACCCAACCCTCATTCTCGGTATCCTTACCCGCCTATCACCCACCCTCTGACATTTCCTATATTTAATCATCCTTTCTCCACTCTACGTAGCTCCCTGCGCAGTAGTGGCAGTGACATGCCTTGCTCGGGGTGAAACGCTTATAAAAAAAAAAAAAAAAAAAAAGAGTGAAAGCGCACTGCAAAAAGCCTTGAGAGAATGCCGGATAACACCGAATCCCAATACACCAGCAACTACATCACCGGCAAGATTGATGTTCACAAGAAAATTTAAATCGTTGTTCGGTAAGTTGCTACCAGGCAGAAAAAGAATAAAGAATAACAAAAAGGACACAAAAATGTTCAAACTTGGCGAAAATGTGTTTTTCATAGTATATAAAAATAGAAAAGAAATGTGAGAAGACGGCGTAATAAGATTACGAATTCGAAAAAGAATTTATATGGTGAAAGGAAGAAAAAAAGGAACGCAAAAGGCATTTGAATCAGTTAAAGAAAATATTTACTGAAGAAAGAACTACAAGAAAGAAAGAACCTATACAAGTACTATATGATATCTTTGACACAGCAACAGCACAAGAATTCGTTGAACGTATAACTATGAGTAGCAAGAAAAGGAAATGTACAGAAAAACTAGTGATTAACCCAAAATGAAAGAAATACAAAGTTCAGTATGTTGCGTACCCGCCAGAAAGAGATGGATAATAAGAAATAAAAGATTTTAGAAAACATATCTCAAAAAGGGTGTGTTGTAGCAAAAATAAAACACTCTTGGTAACACAAATGAATTAGGCAAGACGTCCTTAAATAAACTCAAACAGCTTTCAGAGACTGAGTTTCGAGCAATAAGAGTGTTCGTTAGAGTACCGTTGGAGTCATTCTAGATATAATATTATGACCGTGTGTAGCGAGTTATAACATTTTATTTTCACCAGTTCAGAACATTACAGCTAGAACGTGTTGTGCCATTTCATGTATTCGAACCACACCCATTTTATTCATGTTCAAAATATAAGAAGAAAAACTTTAAAAATTGTTTCCCATAAACTGCCACTTTGTAGAAAAGACTTCCGCCTATGGGCTTCCTGAATACTTCGGGTTTCAGTGTGCGATAGGTAAATCGTCGCTATTTCATTTTATGTTTTTTTATTTCGACACGCGCGTTGTTTGTCGACTGCTGATCCTATAAGAAAGATCAGTTGAGCACCGTCTGTGAGAAAAAAAACACCATGACGCAATTCACTCCGCCGAAAATTTAGAATCAGCATGCTGTACAATTTGGCATTCGCGCCGGAAGCTTCAATACAAACATTTCAGAGTGTTTGAGTGTTAATCTTAGGCCAGTGCAGAGGATTCGGAAAGAGTTGGATGAGCCTAATGATGATTACGAAGGTACGACAGTTCGGAAAACTCACTCTGGTCATTCTGATAAAATAAACTCCCGAATTTGATTGTGGGGGCTACAGTCTCAACACGGAAGCTTACATCAAGTGCCTTGAGAAGGTAATGCTGCTTTGAACCAAGAAGGTGGCTACTGGAAGATTTTATGACTCGCAAATGGACTCTGAACCATACCTCACAAGCAGGAAAACCCGCTCATGGCTTCACATCACCTTCTTACATATGTCTACTAACTCCCTAACCCCTTGATTATTACGTGTGGGGCGCAGTTGAGTTGGAGACCAGCAAACCTCCTTGGAACACCAAAGATGAACTGAAGGCAAGAATTATGACATTATTCACCAACTTAAACAAGGATACCGCCCAGAAGAATCGCAAGAGATTTCGAAGTCTGTGATTGAAGCCAATAACGGTTTTATTGAATAAATTTATTCTTTAATATTTCAAACAAAATGTCTTTGTATAATTTTGGTAAATATATCTGCAAAAATGAGATGTCAATGTGATTTTCATTTCTGCGTCATTTAAACAACAATTTATCCGTCGCACCCTATAATATCGGCTGCAAGGTGTAATTTTTAGGTTAATTATTCTTGGGAAAATTAAATTGAGTCTTTTACTTTTACTTTCCTGACGTTTTTTAATTAAGAATTATCCTCCTAGATTGAATGTCACCCAAGGCTAAAGAATTCGGTTTGCCTGTTATTTTACTAATAGTTTCAGGGAGAAGAGATGGATTTAATTAGGTAGCATCACATAAAACGCGATACCTCAGGTTTGAAATGAATTTTAAAAATTAAAAATATTACTTGAAGCTTTTGTTTTCGTTTTAATTTTGAGCGAATGTTTTAAATTTAATATTTACAATAATAACAAAATACGCTGCTATATTTTAAAACTAATTTAAATTAACTGGAACAAGTTTCTTTTTGTCTATATTGTAATTATTTACGTTGTTCGGACTATTATCCTCATCTGTATTGCCATATTCACGATGTTTCGGCCGTTGTACGTTCCGACTTACTTCAGGTGATTGGAATTTCGAATCGAATCCTTTATTTCAGTTACTGTGGTATGGTATTCTCGGTGTGTATTTTTCTCCTTCCAGATGTCTTAGTTATCTCCCTTTTAACTTTGCTGGCATTGGCTCTTTGGGTCAAGCCACTGGATCTAATCAACGCTTCTATCCACTGTCCTTGAGTCGTTTCTTTTTTTTAAATTGCTGATTAGTCGTTTGTCATAATAGTTTTCTTTATCAAAGAATATTCCAAAAATAAAATCTACTTTTTAAAATCTTTATTTGAGGAATATTAACTGATTTAAATTAGAATTAATCTTATTTGAAACAAATATCATTTACTTTACTTTTAAAATATCACATAATTTCATTTTTTTTTACTTTACATTATCTGTATATTTAATGTGTGAACGTGCTGAAAGTCTAATAACAGATTGTTCTAGGGGGGCTTTATCTGTAAAACATAATTGAAGAAAATGACATGGACGTCTTTTTTATAAAATATTTAAATACGTCTTATAAAATTAGGAAAATATTTTTCGTGCCACAATGTTTTATTAGATTTTAGAAACTTTGACTTTTAATGTACTATAGTCATGGCTCATATTTTTTGATAATGTAGTGCAAGGGCGTCTATATCTACAACAATTGGCAAGTTTATACACATGCAAAAAATTACTTAGTGTGTTAATTTCTACTCAGTTTTTATATTTATGATTTTAATAAATATAGTTTTTACTTAATAATAATAATAATAATAATAATAATATCATATAAAATGGTGAAATTAGTGCAGAGTTTTAATAGATTTAATAATTAATAAATTACTCTAATTAAAAATTAAATAACATGAAATCAAATCTTGTAAAAGTTCATTATTCATCTATTTTTTTTTCTTGAGACAATAGTGTCCTTAATAAATATCATCTATAAAGACAATTAAAAGCTTTTATAATGAAATAATGCCAGAGTTTACTGCATCTTTTTATTTTATGATTCAGAGTAGAATTTCGGTAAATGGTGATTCTGTTTAACAAAAACAAATTCGTGATTTAATTTTCCAATGAGTCCTGCTTTTAACTAATATACATATGAAGTGGGTACAATTTTATTTTTTAGAAATTTCATAAAATTAAGTAAGTGGAGTAAACGACATAAAAAATGTATTTTTACCAAGAAAAAAATTCCAAAACAATTTAATTAATTTGTGAATAAGTTCTTAAAATTTAATTAAAATCCTACAATTATTTGATTTTTTGCGAGGATTTTCAAAACAATGCGTTTTTTGTTTTTTTTTACTGCAAAAAAGGTAACTAATATTTTACTAATAGTAATCTTTGGCTTACCTGCTGACTCAAGTAAAACAAGATTTGTAACAAAAATTTCGATCCGCGAGAAATAATTTCAGAAAATTAATAAAATGATACTTTGGTCTTTCTTCTTAATAATAACGTAAACGCTTTGATGATAACCTTTGTTTTTTATCAAGTTTGGGGCCATTTTCATCATGGCATGCACCGTTTTTTGAGGTTCCTAGATTTAATACTTTCAAAATGCGGGTGTGTGCGGGATAGACTCGATATTTCTTTCTTTCTTTCTTTCTATTCTTATCGGATCTGTATATTTGTTCCTATCTATCTATCTATCTATCTATCTATCTATCTATCTATCTGGCTTGTGTCTGCCTGTTGTGGATATCGGCTCGGAACGAGAAACCGGGGAGCCGAGTTCGAATTCCAGTTGAATCCATTGCATTCACTTACGCACAAATACCCTTGAGAAAGGTATTAATCCGTCTCTTCCCTCCAGTTATGGGTTAAACAACAGGACAGATTGGGTTCTATAGCCTTGGTCGGCAACCAGTCTACCGCAGAAAGCAATGGCAACCTACTGTGGGATAATCTTCTGCTCAGTCAGTCATGTCTCGAAAAAGACATGATCGCCCAAGCGTGTTTCACGTATGGCACTTAACTGACTGACTGCCTGTCTACTGTAGTCTGTTCGTATCGATTTATCTCATTCTGCTCGTATTTATTTGTCTGTTTGTTTCTCTGTGCCCATCTCTGTATATCTGTTCTCAGTGTTTTCATATCTATCTATCTTCCTATCTGTTCTTACCTTTCTATCTATCTGTTTGTTTGTATTTATATTCTCATCTGCCTATCATCTGTTTATCTATATATATATGTGTGTGTGTGTTTGTTATTTTTCCTTATCTTTCTGTCGTCTCCATTAACTGATAGTTTGTTTTTTCTTCAAAAAATTACCTTCAAACTAAATACTCAGTCTATCATTCGACTACGCCTAAAATAATTTAACTCGTAACTAATATTACATTGTCTGCTCGCTTCTTTTTGATAAACTCGATAATAAAATGAAAAAAATGTTTGCAAAATAACATCGAAAAGGCCTTCTGACGATGTCACCTCATTTACTAATAACGTTTTCAAATTCTATTTAATATCTTTTTTCTCCATTCAGGCAATTTAGCTACTTCTTTTAATAATTACAAATTCATCATTTCAAAACGCCGTTTAGCCTGTTTTGAAATTTCGGATTATTAAATAATTTAAGATTATTAAATCTAAAAGAGAAATTAGAAATTAACCATGCGTAAAAAAGTAAACGATTTTGAAATAGACCGCGGCGGCCATTTACAGCAAGTGTGCAGACATGTTTGTCTTCTTCTAATATCTGTCTGTAAGCGACGAAGGGTATGTTTCTATTTAACGAATTCAACAGATTGCATGACGTTTATGTGTATCTCTGGTTATTAACTACTTTTCAATGTAAGATTGTATTCCGTCAATCCTCCTAATAAAGACTCTTTTCCTGTTATAAAAGTGAAAATCAAAAACTGTTCATAAAATTCGATATTTCAAAATTTGGTGCGACTCTCAATATTTCTGCGCTGATTCTCTGTTGTACATATTTACTACTGATGATATTAAATACTTTAAATTGTACGTTTAGGATTAGGTTTCCAGTTCATTCTAAATTCTTTTTCATTCTCTTTCACTCCCAGTGGACACTTGCATCTAAATGGCATTATATCCTTGCTTGGGGTGAATTGATAAAAAATGTACATCAACAAATTTTGCAAACCTGTGCAATTTCAGTAAGTTGTTTGTGCGAACCGTTGAATATGTAAAAAAAAAACAATTACTAAATGTATACCTCTCTCTCTCTCTCTCTCTCTCTCTCTCTCTCTCTCCCACCCCCATTCCCCACCTTTTTTTTTTACAGTAAGGCTCACCTTGTACTCGAGGTAGAGGATTACATTAAGAGTCAGGTTATGTTTGTAGTCATCCGGAAAACATCCTCTTGGGTGTCATAATTATAATATGTCTATAATTAGATATATTTAGTGTATCGAGGCAGCAAACAATTTTCTAAACATATACTGTTATATATATCTACATTAAATTCAAACAACCCACACTTAATAAAATCACGTTTAAATCTGGTCAAAACACATTACATTACATTTGAATATATGGTTCTGTTGTCATTTCGCGCTATCACGCGGTGTGACGTCATAGAACCGCATTGCAAATTTGAGAACTGCGTTTGTTATTTTTGGTAACTATTGCCGTTGCTTAACGGAATTTTATGTCAACATAAGATAAAATCGTCGCTGCTGGTGGATGTTATTGTGTTACCGTCCTTACAACCTCTCTGAAGATGGCCCATGTGAGCCGAAAGTATAGAACCAACTTAATAAAAAATTATCCAACTGAAATTAAAGCCAAAATACAATGTTTAGAACGACTCATGATTAAACATAATAGACATTTATTGTCTCTTATATTTAACAGTATATGTTTAAAAAATTCTATATATATACATATATATATATATATATATATATATATATATATAAAGCCGTCTAAAATCGATCGAGCGTGAAACTCGAGTTCCGACTAAAGCCATTGTTTCATAAAATTTAACGTTGGTAACGTTGTTTGCTCGGTCAAGGCAATCTGGGCTTCGAGCACTTTACTGAGGGGGTAAGTTTGCTTTTAGACCTTTCATTCCCTTAGTTTTTTTTTAGTTTTTTTAGTTTTTAGTATAATTGGTTTTATTTGTAACTGTATTTTGATAAGAGTTATAGGTTTAGTCAATTTGTCCGTTCTTTCTACCAACGGTTTTTGTTTTACGTATATATATATATATATATATATATATATATATATATGTATGTGTGTGTGTGTGTGTGAGAGAGAGAGAGAGAGAGAGAGAGAGAGAGAGAGAGAGATAAAAATATAGTTTTAAGGTACGCTATATTTATGGCTTAAAGTACTCAATATCAGGGATAGAGAGTATTTAAATATAAATGTGGGCATTGAAGTCAACATCCAGCGGAAACATTCTGTTTCATGGCGTGACAACTGCGTTTAAGTATGAAACAGACTGTCGCCACTAGGTGCTGAATTCAGTGTCTGTCTACGAAACTCTGGAATCGGGATGCTGAAGGTAATATCAATCAGCTAAGTGACAAACCTTTTATTTACATTAATTATATGTGCGTGCGTGCGTGCGTGCATCCAAAGAAGTTTTGTCTAATTCAACCGACAAGGCCTGTCCGTATAATTTCTATTGTATTTTTCCGTATACTGCTTGCAATATTAAATACTTGATGAAAGATCTTTTTATATTTCGCTACCTGTTAGCCATTTGTTATTATGCCTCAATGAGGAGAAATCATTATTTGAAATATTATATCAATGATTTCTTGCTAACATGAGTGATCAACTCGCTTTCCAAAATTATAAAAAAATTGTCGACTCACATGATAGAAAATATTTTATATTCTCCTTGTTATTGCTTATAGAACGGGTGCCATTCATGTCAAATTTCCTTCATATTCCAGAACTGTTTGAACTTCCGATTGTTTTGTTGTAATTCTCTAATCTGCTCAGTTTTGATTTTTTTCTTAGATTTCTAATCCTTCTGAACTTTCTGTAAAGTTTTTCGTGAATTCTCCAAGTGCTCCTAGAATTACGGATACCACTGTTTCCCTTCAAGAGCTTTAATTCTTTGATCAGTGTCTCGTTCTGGGTGATCCAAATTTGTGCTCTTGTACCAAACTAAGCTAAGTTTTATTAAATATTCAAGCTCACCTCGGCCAAGGATAATGATTAAGGAACTAGTGGTGCAGATCTTTATTGCTGAAAAATGAGTTCATACCTGACTGGGTTCTCCATATCTGTAACAATGTGCCTAAAGTAATTTAGGCTGCTTCAGTATGTCACAATATCTAGTGGGCTAAGCTAGGTTGACCATTACTGAGTAGCGAGTGCAATACTAGCTGTGTTTCCAATGGTTGTTCCCTTGTGTCAAACTAAAATCAGCATCTTTATAGGTCCCGATGCTAAAAATAAACCTGGTTCTAATGTCAGAGAGACTTTTACTTTGCACCTGTGTGGGGTCAGAGTCAATCCCAGAGGAAAAAAAATGTGTAGAGGGATATGTAATATCTAGCAACACCCGTATATACACGCGTAGGTCCCGCTTTGTTACCTTGTATCAAACCTATAATCGCGCTGAGGGTTTTCTATGTTGATGTCTCTTATTCTGTTTTTATTCTGTTTTATTTTTTCACTCTCTTTGTTTGGACAGTTACATCCCGGAATAAAAAAATATCTTTTTGACAATGGATAACCGTGATTAGATGATCCAACTTAGTCCTAGAGAATTTTATTTTTCATTCTGTAGAACCGCTCTTAATTTGTGAAAATACTATAAATAAAATTCCAGCCGTTTGCACAATTCCCAATGGATACACAATTCTGTCCAGTCTTATCTTCGCTTATTCGTGTTTCATTCGTTTATTGTGCGATTATTAGTTTTATCGTTTATTGGTTCTACTGCATATTCTGGCTGTCGTCTCCAGTGTCTCAGTACTCTATTTGTTATAGTCTTCAATGATTTTGTAAAGATATTCGCGTAAAGACTAATATGAAACTAAATCATTAGTAAGTAAAGTTATTTTTTATTCGCCCCCGAACTTAACATCGGCGAGTGGATACGTGAATATGGGGTTTACTCCGAACTTGGATTCTTCTTTTTATGGGTAGTGTTCTTACGTCTTTTCTCCCCATTCGGTTATCCCACGTGTATATATCCTATTACATGTAATGGATATCGGCTCAGAATGAGAAATCGGAGAGCCGATTTCTATTTCTTGTCGAATTCATTTCATTCACTTACGCACAAATGCCCCTGGAAATGTTATTAATCCAACACGTCTCCCTCCAGTTATGAGTTGAATAGCAGGACAGTATAGCCTTGGTTGATAACCAGTCTACCGCAGAAAGTAATGCTAACCTATTGCGAGAAAATCTGCCTAGTCAGACATGTCTTGAAAGGGCGTGTATCACGTATAGAAATTAACTGACTGATTGATATATCCTAAACGCAGCCTGGTCGACTGCCTGTTTACATAGCGGGTGCAGCCTCTGACATTCAGTGAAGGCGCGATTCTGAACCTGGTGGTTATGTGGTTATCTTCCCTTTCAATTCTATAATGCAACCGCCTTCTCTGAAGCTATGGAGTAACACTGACTACAAAGCCCAGTAGATCACAGATCAACTTCTCTTATAAATCGTCTACTATAGAGTGCGATGAAAAAATTGTCGTCTAAATTACGCAAAAATGCAAATAGCATTAATATCTCATTTTAGCAGATATTTTTACAAAAAATACACAAAAATATCTTTAAAAAATAAAGAAAAAATTTCTTCATTAAAAGCGCTATTGGTTTCAACAACGGCCTCCAGACGACTTCTGAAGTCTCCTGCAACTCCTGTGGACAGTCTCCTTGTTTAAGTTGGTAAATGCTGCCTTAATCCTTGCTTTCAGTTCATCTTTGGTGTTACAATAAATTGTTTTGATCTCTCACTCAACTGCTTCTTCGCATAATAATGAAGAGGGTTGAATTCCGGGGAGTTAAATCGCCATATTTAAGGGGTGATATGGTTGCAGAAATTACCTGACAGCCCCGACTCGGTTCTCTTACATGTGTGGCATAGTAGAGTTCTGTTGCCATACATAGGGTCTTCCAGCAGCCATCCAATTAATCCATGGCAGTATTACCTTCTCAAAACAGCTGATGCTGTCCTGTGTGAAGATGAATAGAGATATAATATCGATGCCACCTCAAACGCCTTCGTAATCACCATTATACTCACCCACCTCTTTCTGAATCCTCTGCACCATCCTCAGATCGACACCTAAACAGTCTGAAATATTCATATTGGAGATTCCGGCGCAAATGCCAAGTAGAACAGCACGCATTTTCCCAATTTCTGGAAAATTTTCCGGGGGGGAGTGTATTGCGTGAGGGTGATCTTTTTCTCACAGACGGTGCACAACCGACCCTAGCATATTGTGCAGTCGACAAAATCACAAGTAAACAACGTGCATGAGTGAAATTAATAAATACAAAATGGCGACAATTTACCCATCGTACCCTGTACACAATAATTTTTGAGTAGACACTATCCTCAGTATGAAACCTGCTGACTTCTTTTTTTTTCTTTTTATTATATCTCGATATAATGTTCGTTAATCATTATATCTCGAATGTAAGGCTTTTTGGCATAATCATCAATTTTCTCTCGAGGCGTCCATGCCTAGTTTGAAATGGGCACTATATATCTTACAACAGAGCCTTCATCAGATTATTCTGCAAAAACAAAGGCGCCAAATTAAACTGTCAGCTTAATTAGAATTAAACCGAAGGTGGTTGATCAATGTCTGATCAATTGGTTGGTGGTGCCATCACTAAACCATAAAATATTTAAACCGTCAATCAAGCTACCAAATAGAGTATAATGAAGTGGTATCTAGTTGAAGGGAGGGAGATTAGGGTTTGATCTGCCCTGATTAGGTTCACTGGGGAATAATATCTGACATTGATAATTGCCGATGATCCCTGGCATCAATGATGACACCTTTCTTCTAGTGCTTTGAAAAATATATATTTTAATTATTGCCCATATGATTATAGTTTCAATAAGTTTTCTCTTGTTAAGTCCCTTCTTCAAAACTATCCGTTTACTCCGATTTATTCGTCTCTTGCTTTCTCTTTTATTTCATTGTTGAGTTGAATGAGCATTCAGTACTCGAAAATGTAATATTTTTCTCTCTTCAATACTCTTGCCAATTGGGCAACTCGGCGTGGTGTAATGGTTAGCAAACGTGTCCTACTAGAACCTATTATAACTGTGTAGTGAGTTCGATTCTCACTGGGTATACTTTCGGCTTTGTGCCACATTTAAGCGGCTCTTAGCAAATCATCAATATTCTAGTAGATTTCTTGTTTGGATGTTAAATCCATTCCCTTTCTTCGCTCTCTTTTGTATATCATGAACATTACACATTTCTCGTTCTCGACGTCTACCTCATTGCATAAATGCTTTTAATTCATATTTGTGCTAGTCAAATATATTCTAGCTGATAATTTTTCTTGTCACTGTGTAAACCTAAAGCGTATTCCACAGTTTCGCAATTTAAATGTACTGTCATAATTACGACTGTGACAAAACAAGCCCTGGGCATTATCAGAACACCCATAATGTGGACGGTAAATTATTATATCTGGCCTTGAAGTCTCTGATTTTTTATAAACAACAATAAAGTCTATATATGTTAACTTCAAAGCAACCACCTTTTTACTAAATAAGTGAAAGCATTTGGGATCAAGTACCACTCGATCGAAGGATTGGAATTCTGGTCTTGGGCCTATATAGTCAGAGCACATTCTAACAAAATCGTTCAGAAAGAAACCGGCTCTTAGAGAATATGATGCCGTCCGTCGTGATGTAGAATCGAATGAAGATGGAATTCTCGTTAGCCGAAGTGGGGATTTAGTTCATTAGTCTGTCGTGAGAAAAGACAGAAATAGCAGTGAAGATGTTTAAAATGTCAGCTACCCATCCCCATACGATGCCAGGTGAATCCTTGAATAAATAAACAATATATATATTGGAAAAGAAATTCTTAATTTCTAGTAGTTTCCGTTTTCTTGTTGAATCTAAACCGGGATTTACTGTTTCTCTTTTTTTTTTCCACGGACGTAATGGAAATTGAAACTTATCGTAAGATAAAACTGTTTAGTCGATGAAAACTGAGCGATGTGTGTGTACACAATGTTGGTAGTTACATGCGCAAAAAATGAATCAGCGAACCAAATTCAAATTCCGATCTATCCTGTTGCATTAGGAAAGACATGGATCAAATTCTTCTTCTACCAACAATGGGTTAAACAGCAGGGTAGAGGGAGCTCCCTCGCCTTGTGTGGCAATCATTCTAAAATGAAGAAAGTACTGAATACCAAACCGTGGAGAAAGTGAGTTGTACATTCCATTTACTATTATTTTTTCCTCTCACTTTCCACCCTTGTCTTAATTGGTAGGTTACACTGGAGATTAACAGTGAATACGCCAGCACCCTCCTCAGTATTCTAAATATCATTGTCAGGGCAATTGAAATTTTTCCTTGGATTTCCAGTTCTTCCAGCTCATGAATTCTGTGGGTACGCAAGAAAAGGTCAATGGGTACGAATTTAAGACTCTTGCACAATTGTCTTTTCACAAATGTTAATAATTAGAAGTTGCTTCTTTATGTTTTTTTCTGGGAGGTATTATTTAATCAAGGCAGTAAAGTCACTAAAACGCAAAGGGTTACTGAGTGTAAAAGAATGCGAGAAAAAGAAAACATTAAGGAGAGATGCCAATAAAAGAACGGAAATTAAACAGAGAGATGACGATTGTCATTGTATTTAAAATTTTGAAGATCAAAATTGACTTAAATGCAAGAAACCAAAAGAGAGTTCTGTAAACGAGAAGTACGAGAAAAGAAACTATTAGCATAGAACTTAAGGTTACATCTTTTACATCTTTGCCAAATATCCTTCCTTTATCCCGTCAGAAACGGTCGATTTGATTTTACATTGAGCCTTGGTTCACCAACCCTCCATACCTATCTAGGTTCACCATCCCACAAAACATACACGCCCCTATTGTGTTTCACCACCACCATCCACCATACACTCATACCTATGATGGTTCTCCCACCACCATATCATGAAATGACCTATCTTAGTTCATCACACCCACCACTAATATAAAAACACACGCCCCTATCTTACTTTACCATCTCCAGCATACATACATGCCCCTATCTTATTTCACTCCCATCATAACACACTATAATGCTTCACCACACCGCTCTACACACGCACGCCTCTATCTTGGTTCACTACCAACCTACACTATACACTCTCGACACTATCTTGGTTCACCACCACCCCACACTATACACACACACGCAACTATCTATGTTCACCACTACAACACACTGTACGCACACACGCCACTATCTTGGTTCAACACCATACCACACTATACAAACACACACCTCTATCTTGGTTCACCACTACCCCACAATGTACACACACACATCCCTATCGTGGTTCACCATCACCCCACACTATACACACACACTCCCCTATCTTGGTTCATTACTACCTCACACTTTATAAACACACGCCTATATCTTGGTTCACCACCAACCCACACTATACACACACACGCCCCAAGCTTGGTTCACCACAACCCAACACTGTACACACACGCCCATATCTTGGTTCACCACCACCTCACACTCTATACACACACGCTCCTATTTTGGTTCACAACCACCCCACACTATACACACACACACGCCCTTATCTTGATTCATCACCACACCACACTGTACACACACACGCCCCTACCTTGGTTCACCATTACCCCACACTGTACACACACACGCCACTATCTTGGTTCACCACCACACCACACTATGCACACACACGCCCCTATCTTGGTTCCCCATCACCCCACACTGTACACACATACGCCCCTGTCTTAGTTCACCACTACCCCACACTGTACACACACATGTCCCTATCTAGGTTCACCACCACCCCACACTATCTTGGTTCAACATTACCCCACACTGTACACAGACACACCCTTATCATGGTTTACTACCACCCAACACTATACACAGACATACTACTATCTTGGTTCATCCCCACCTACCCACACTATACACATACACGCTCATATATTGGTTTACTAGGACCCCACACTATACACACACACGCTCCTATTTAAGTTCAACACAACCCCACACTATACACATACATGCCCTTATCTTGGTTTACTACCACCCACACTATACACCCACACACCCCTAACTTGGTTCACCACCACCCCACACTATACACACACACGCCCCTATATTGCTTTAGCACCACCCCACACTATGCACACACACACGACCTCATCTTGGTCCAGCACCACCTATGCACACACACGCACCTATCTTGGTACACAAACCACCCCATACTATACACACACACACCTAACTTAGTTCACCACCACCCCACACTATACACACACACACGCCCCTATCTAAGTTTATAACCACCTCACACGTACACACACACGCCCTTATCTTGGTTTACTACCACCCCACACTATACACACACACACCCCTTTCTTGGTTCACCACCACCCCACACTTTACACACACACGCGCCTGTCTTAGTTCACCACAACCCCACACTATACACACATACACGCCCTTATCTTGGTTTACTACCACCCCACACTATATACACACACGCTCCTATTTTGGTTCACTACCACCTCACACTATACACACACACGCTCTCAACTTAGTTCACCACCATCCCACACTATACACACACACTCACCTATATTGGTTCACCACCAACCGACACTATACACACACGCGCCATCGTCAAGGTTCAGCACCACCTATGCACACACAGGCCCTATCCTGGTTCACCACCACCCCTACTATACACGCACGCGCACCTATATTTCAATGTTCACGGCATTTGAATTTGTACTTTATAACACCGGACGTTTTCTCAAATAGAAAGCCAATACTTATTGGACAAAAAAAGTTTGATAATACAAGCTGTACCTTTTTTTTTTTTTTTTAGGTTCTGGGCCGTTTCCAGTTCTCTATCAAAGATTATCACAACTACCAACTTTATCTTTCAAAATTTCATCAGTTCTTTAATGTGGTTTTGATACAATTCACAGCAAAATTCTTTATTATTATTGCTATCATTTTCATCATAATTCGATTTCTGCTTTGATCACACTACCTACCAAGCCTGCAGGAAGAGCTAAGGTAGGTCGTGGTGTGTTTTTTATGGCTACATTTTATTTTATTTTTTATCTTCCATGACATCACTAGCTTTACATAGACAAAGTTCTCTTGGGTGTGTGGGCTGTACTTAACAAGGTATTTTTTATATATCTCTGAAGCTGGGGTTTCCAGGGATTCTTTCAATGTGCTGTTTTGTTACATTTTTTATACTTCCAAGTTCGCCTACCATCACTGGTACTATTCTTGTTTTCAATTTCCAATGTTGTTATTATTATTATTATTATTATTATTATTATTATTATTATTAAACCATACCTATGGTGATGATGATGATTATTTCCGCCATTGTTGATAATGATTTCTAAATAGTATTCTCATTATTATGATCATCTTAAACGTCAACATTCTTATTCATAGTTACTCAATTAGTGTCTCATCATTTCAAGCGTACTGACCTGCATTAGCGTTCGAACCGCTTTTGTTCTTGCTCGTCCGTCCAAAGGAGTGGAAAGCACAGACCACTTCACACATCGTGCTTCTTTTGAACAATAAGAACAAGCAAAACATTGTCCGACATCATCTTGCTATATAATTCCGCTGATTTCTTTCAGATCCTATTTTCTTTGTATCATTCTCTTCTTCTTTTCTTCCACCTTTTGTCTTTCTTTCTTTCTTTCCTTTTTCGTTTTCTTTTCTTTTTCTTCTTTTCGGATGATTCTGGCTTTATATAATTTTGTGTTTCTTCGTCAGCTTTTCACTTTTCGTTTTTTCTTTTGGAATGGTTCTGACTTTCTTTCATATTTTCTTCATTTTTTTGTTTCAAACAGTTCTAGCTTTCCTTCAAATTTTCTTGCTTCACTTTCTTCATTTTTCTTTTTCTTCTTTTCAAATGGTTCTGACTTTTTTTTTCATATTTTCTTTATTATTCACTTTTCTTTGTTTTTCTTTTCTTTTTCCTTCTTTTCTGAATTTCTTTTAGTCGTTCTTATTCACCTTCTTCATATTTCATTGCTTCTTTTCGAATGGTTCTGACTTTTTTGGGTTTTTTTATTTATTTTTTCTTTCTTTTCGTTTAGTCCTAGCTTTCTTTTATCTATTTCTTTCTTCATTTTTTCCTTTTATTTTTCTGACTTTTTTATATATTTTCTTTCTTTTTCACCTTTCTTCGGTTTTCTTTTCTTTTTTCTTTTTTTTTTTTTTTTGAACGGTTTGGCTATCTTTCATATATTCTTTCTTCTTCAACATTCTTCAGTTTTCTCTTTTTTAACGCCTATCATATATTTTTCTTTTTCCTATTTGTCCTTGGATTCTAGTGGTATGCTTTATTTTTATCATTTTCATAACTTTTCCTTTTTTCTTTCTTGATATTATTTTCCGTTTTTTACCTTACTCCTCCTTTCTTTCAATTTTCCTTTTTTTTCTGTTCAATTAATTCTTTACTTTTTTCATAGTTTTATTTACCATTTTTACATTCTTTATTTTTTATTTCTCTTATTTTTTTCTCATTTATTCACTTCGTTTTTCGTTTTTTTTTGTTTTTGTTTTTTTGTGGGTAGGGTACATTTCGAATCGTCTTACGCAATTATTTTCTTTTCCATTACGTGCGTCTCTATAAAATTCTTATTTTTCTTTTTATTTCTTTTTTTTTGGCTTTCAATTTTTTGTTTCTTTATTTCCTCTTAAATATTTAATCAGTTTTTCTGATCCACTTTTCATCTGTATCCTCATTTTCCAACCTTTTTTCATGGCCTCTTTCACACTTTTTCTCTTCTCTACGCGTTATTCCGTTTCGCCTCCTTTCAATGTATATTTTTCTATTTTATTTTTTCTTTATTTTCTAGTTTTTTCTTCTTTCTTTTTCTTGTCTCTTTTTCTTATGTCTCTCTCTCTCTCTCTCTCTCTCTCTCTCTCTCTCTCTCTCTCTCTATCTATCTATCTATCTATCTATCTATCTATTTATCTGATCTGTTGACATGATGCAGCCATTTGTGGCCCGTCTTACGCGTCAGTTGAGACATTATGGTATACACAAATTCTTTCTTCTTTCATGAACACATTTACATGGCTTTAACAACCTTTGTAACTGGATATCATCTCATGTGCATTCAATATGCAACCAACATCATCAACAACAGACAAACTAAGCATCTCCACGCAAAACGCTAACATTCTAACTATCCTTTTCTCAGGAATTACAACAAGCAAAGAACAAAAAACTTATCTTTAATAACAAAACATCAATATCCATCATCATAAGACAATAATTTACTATCACAAATAAATATTATACGTCGAAAATGTCTTAACCATTATTTTTGTATTTCAACAATTTAGGATAGAACACTGTTTAAACAATAATCCTTAATATAAAAAATATTTAAATGTGCTTCTAAACTGCCTCTTACTCTATCGAAATTGTACAATAAATGCATTGTCGCTTCTTGATTTTCTGGAAATTGTTGAAAATCTTCTGTAGTTGCAGTCTTTAAAACCTCGGTGAATCATCTGATCATTCTAACTACCGCTCTGTTTTATCCTTCTACCTCCTTTTGGTAAAGTACTATGCGTTATCGTCTGCTTATCTTATGTTGTTCAAATTACGGCCTCCGTTGACAAATCCAGGCATAACATCTAAGGTTTTCAAAATATTCTCACTGTACAAGTTAAATAGATCCGGTGAAAAAACACAGCTTTGTCTTACGCCCCTTTCTATATTTGTATATCTGCTGAATTCGTTACTTGTCCGTATGCAGGCAGTTTGCTGTCAGTAGAGATTCTTAATTACCCTAATGTCTTTCTTAAATATGTCGAGGCTTCTGAGCATCTCTATCAAATCTTGGGGGCGTATTTTGCCGAACGCCTTCGCAAAATCGATAAAGCACAGGTACAAGTCCTTCTTCATTTGTATTGCCCTTTCAGAGAGCATCCTAATCATAAGTATGGCGTTTCTTGTCCAGTTGTTTTTGACAAACTCGCACTCGGAAATTACAAGACCTCCTGCAGAAAGTAGCTGAAGAGAGTGACAAGAAAGGACTACAAATAAAATGCAAGAAAACAGAATGCATGGTCATCAGCAAAAAGAGCAACCTAAATGCCAAATAAAGGTAGGAGATATTAAAATCAAGCAGGTACAAAAAATTAAATATCTGAGAAGTGTTCTAACCGAAGATGGAAAGTGTGACATAGAGATCCAAAGGCGAATTGGCATGGCGAAGGACGCATTCCAGAATATGAGTAAAGAATTAAGACGTATTAAGACACAGGAAACTTTTACTAGCAACAAAGAAGAGAGTACTAGATTGCTATATGATGTCAGTTCTTCAATATGGTAGTGAATGTTGGACAATATCAACAAAGATAAAGGGAAAACTTGAAGCAGCTGAAATGTGATTCTACAGAAGGATGCTACGGATATCCTGGACCGAGCATGTGAGCAATGACGAGGTGTTAGAAATAATGGAAACAAAAAGGAAATTAATATTGAGCATCAGGAAGAGACAACTGGAGTTTCTGGGGCATGCAATGAGGAGGGACGGCTTGGGGAACCTGATACTAACAGGCCAGATAGAGGGGAAAAGTGACAGAGAAAAGCAGAGGATAACGTATTTGAAGAGCCATAGTAGGTGGATGACAGAACGGGGGCTGCGAGATGTTACAGGAGAAAGCGCGCTAAGAGCCAACAAGGATAGGGAGACGTGAAAGGCCATAATCGTCTATGTCCTGAAAGGACAAGTCACATAGAAGAAGAAGAACTAGTCGTTATAATCAACTCTGAATTGGGATTTTGTTTCAGATAAACGATATAGCTTTTGCTTCTCTAGGTCAATTGCTGATGTGTTAAATGTTATTGTTGAAAAAGTCTATTGAGCTTTAGATAAGAATGATGGATATTGGATATCTCGTCTGATATATTGGTGTTATGGTATTTCTGGACAAATATTTGAACCTATTCAGCCTTTCTTATCGGATCCGGAAATAAAAGTTGTCTTGAATGGCCACTCTTTAAGATCATTTTTCCATTAATGCAAACGTTGCCTAAGGCAATATCTTTGAATATACGTTGTTCCTAATTTTCATAAACTACCTTCCTGATGGCATCAGTTCTCAACTCAGTATCTATGCTGATGACACAACCATTAATTCTTGCCTTAATAATACATCTGAGCGGTTCGATAAGGTCAAATTGGCAGCTTATCTCAAAATTGTCTATATTTTCTTGTGGTGCAATGGATATCGGCTCGGAACGAGAAATCGAGGAACCGAGTTCGAATTCCAGTTGAATTCCTTGCATTCACTTACGCGCAAATACCCTTGGGAAAGGTATTAATCCGTCTCTTCCCTCCAGTTATGGGTTAAATAATAGGACAGATTGGGTTCTATAGCCTTGGTCAGCAATCAGTCTACCGGAGAAAGCAGTGGCAACCTGCTGCGGGATAATCTTCTGCCCAGTCAGTCATGTCTCTTTCGAGACATGATCGCCCAAGCGTGTATCGCGCATGGCACTTAACTGACTGACTGAACTTGTACCAGAAAGAGAGCAGTTTTGTATTGGAGACGATAAAATTAATATTTTAATGCCTCCAAAACGAAACTGCTCTTTTTGTCTGGGAGAAGTCTTTTGACCTTTCATCAACATGGCCGATGCTTATCTCTAGGCAAATTACTCGTTGCGCCTTTTCTTACTAACGATGAAGTTAAAAGATTATATTGAATCATTCACTAGGTGCGCTGCTCAGAAAGTTAGTTACTTGTGTCATGCTGGTGATTTTTTTATACCCAGACTCTATCTTGCATATTCTTGAGTTAACTATTTGTCCTTGTTTTGAATATATTTGATGTGGTGTTCCTGCTATATATTGACAGGAACGTGCTGACATGATTCCTGTGACAATACCAACAAAATAGAGACGAGGGGACAGCGACGTTTACTCTGTGAATATAAGCACAAACTCATTTCCAAGTTGGTGTAACCGTATTAGACCTGTGGGATCCTAACTTCTATGTAAGTACGTAAGGATAAGGTGTCTCTTAGACAGATTTTGTCTATGGTAGGTTATGTACAACACGAATTGGCTAAACGGTTAGCTGAATTGCTTCAGCCAGTCTCTGATCTATTTTCCACTGGGTTTTCTAATTTCATTAGAAACTCTAAATTGTGTTCTGAAAACAAGCTTGTGGTGTCACTTGATACTGTTATTTTGTATACAAATGTGCCCTTGAAGACATTATACAAATTCGTACTGACGCTCTTTATAGACGTCACCTATGTCCCGATATAATTCCAGAAAGTGTGTTTTTGGAGTTTACGCGCATAGCAACAGAAGTGGGTAATTTTAGCTTTAATAATACCATGTATGACCAAACTGATGGAGTTTCGATGGTCCGGTATTAGGTAATATTTTCTTGGTTTTTATGAAAGCCTTTTGTTTTCTTTTTTTTTGAAAAAGACTGTAAGCCCTCGTATATCTACATATATATATATATATTTGATTCCATTAACAATACTGTGGCTTTTCATGTCTAACTCAATTCCCTTCACCTTCACTTCAGTTTACAATAAAAGCGGAAAATAAATCTACTTTGCCATTTCTGGACGTACTGGTTGAACGTAGAGAAAGCTTCTTTTTTTTTCATTACAAATGTTTATCAGAAACCTACGTTCACGGGTTTGGATTTCTTTTGTCCCTAAGTCTCATCAGATAAATCTGATGTCAATCTTATTCCATTGCGCGTTGTTGATTTGTTCTCTTTGTACATTTCAATGGCGAGCAGTCATCATAATTTATATGACAAAGAATATTCTGATGGTTAAGCGCAAGATTAAACATCTTAAAGAACCGGTAGTTTTTGGTCCCAGCCTTTATCCTATTTATTTGAAATTACTGCGGTTAGGTAGGAAAAGTTAAAAGTCAAACATCGCTGAGAGAGTGTCGACTTGTATTATATCAGGTTTATCTACTATTAATTTATGTGTTGTTTCGGGACTAATTCAATATTTCCCTCTTTTCCAAAGCAGTTCAACTCTGTGTACAAATTCGAATATCAGTGTGAGGCTGAATACATGGGACGAAACAATTAGAGACTGGAAGCCCGAATTTGTCAGCACGTTCTGCTAATATAAAAGTGGGTAGTGTGAGTCACTCTTTAAGGACGACTCCGTCTGCGCATGATTTGGTCATAGGCCAGCACTTGCTTGACAGATGAGACTTTGTAAGTAAATATGTAAATGATTCCATTTTTTACTCAACAATTTATTATTCTTTTATTCGTATATAATTTTACTAATAAATTTGTTTTACTCGTGTCTCATAGTTTTACCTTTTCGTCTATTTCTTCATTTCTGGGAAAATTGTTCCTTTTGTCGCCATAATTAGCGCCAAAGTTTTTTTCTTCCGAGGAAAGAATTTCGAAAGAATTCGTAAAGAAAAAATGCATTCGTAACTTTTTAAATTGGTATTCAAGTTATGTGGTATGAAATGCTTTTTCATCTCTCTCTCTCTCTTTCTCTCTCTCTCACTCTCTCTCTCTCTCTCTATATATGTGTGTGTGTGTGTGTGTGTGTGTGTGTGTGTGTGTGTGTGTGTGTGTGTGTGTGTGTCGTTTTAGAAAAGGATGTTATACAGAGAAAACTAAGAGAATAAGTTTGTAACAATAATGGATACATCAACCGAAATGCAGTCTAGACAAGGGTTTTGATCGACTGACACTCTTACCGTTAAGATTGAAAAAATAAATCATGTATTCTTCAAAAATATAACCTTTTTCAAATTTAAAGTGGATCTCTATTCTGATCAGTTTAACTGAACACACACATAATTTTTTTGTCTTCCCACATCCATAAATAACAAACCTATTGTTTTTTATATTCAAAAGAAAATCGTTTTCACAACAATGAACTAACATTGCCTGATGACGAGGTAAAAATATCGAAACATAGAAATTTCCGTGTCACAATGTAAACTATGTTAATTAAAAAAATTACATATATATATGATTTGCTTTCGTTTCGGCATAGCCCGTTCAACGTTGTTGATTCGACGTCAGATAAATAATTGGACTATTCGGCGTAGCCGATTCGACATTAGAACCTTTCGACGTCAATGTCTTTAAAAATAGAATAATATATTTGCAAGGAAAACATTAATTTACAACAGCAGCTGGTGACTCGAGAGTTGCAGCACATTTTTTTCAACACACTTGTTTATATTTTTTCAACCTTTATGTTTGCTGTAGAAGCATCATGGCTGCGTGTCTTCAACTAGCAAATAACTTGTCTATTCTTCATATACAATCTCACTTTACATTGATAACATCTCCAGAAATTTAATTCAGGGTCACTTTTCCTCGTTGCTTTAAAAATAAAAAGGTATCCATCGTGTATCACTTTGTTTCTTCCACGCTTTGATAAAATATTTGCTGCCATTTTGAATGATAAGTTTTAAAAACACTGAACCAAGCTTTAAATTCTGTGCAAATTTCTAACGATGGACTAACTGGAATATTTGACAATTAAAACTATTACAAATAGAATATCTGGTTTGACTATTAAGAAAGAGAGAGTTAACGACAACAAGCCAAACAAAGTTATCTTCTTAGTTACTAATCCGACACTAAAACGTCTCTCCGCCGAAAAAAAAAATCCCGCCTAAATGGCTACGCTAAATTGGCAAAGCCAAATTGGAAACGCCAAATCAGCTACGTCAAAACGTCCCATTCATATATATATATATATATATATATATATATATATATATATATATATATAAAGCATAGTAATGATCCATGTTTACTGTCTTAATAATATGTATAGGAAAAACTACTAAAAAGTTGTATGTTTAAAAATGTATTTCTTTGACAGTATTTATTTTTATTATTATATTTGATATTTCAGACCGTCCTCGGCCTTTCATCAGAAACAAATGATTTTAAAATTTAAATTAGAAACGTTTTCGCGAGGAGCGTTCGTCGAGAGATTGTTTACATCACGTGACACAGAAAGCGACAGATTTTTTTAATATTTGTAAACGTAAACCTATCTTTAATAATACTTATAAATGTTGTTTTAAAAAAAAGATTTTCTTTAAAACAACATTCATAAGTATTATTAAAGATAGGTTTACGTTTACAAATATTTAAAAAAGATCTGTCGCTTTCACGAACGCTCATCACCAAAACGTTTCTAATTTAAATTTTAAAATCATTTGTTTCTGATGAAAGGCCGAGGACGGTCTGAAATATCAAATATAATAATAGAAATAAATAATTACTGTCAAACAATACATTTTTAAACTTACAACGTTTTAGTAGTTTATATATATATATATATATATATATATATATATATATATATATATATATATATATATATTTTAATTCAGATACTTCAATCCAAGGGAAAAAAGCAGGAAGGTAAATTCCAAAAACCCGATCCTAATTAATATTAAAAATTTTATTTTAATATTAAAAAATGATACAGGAAGAGAGCTCCATGTAATAAAATATTACAGAGCAAATATATATTTTTATTTTCTTTTTTAATTTCTTTGCAAATCTATTTAAAAAAGAAAAGTAGACTAATTTTTCTCCAGTTTCTGAAAGGATTTTTCTGTTGCTGAGGTGATGTGTTATCCCCCGTGGGGATCTTCATATCGAAATGGCCATTCAACATCATTGAATTAATCCTTTTTTAATATATATATATATATATATATATATATATATATATATATATATATATATATGCTATTAAATATAAGAGACAATGAATGTCTAACACTCAATAAAATCAACTTTAAAACAGGAAATAACATATTACGTTGCATTTGACTAGATGGTTTTGTTGTCATTTCGCGCTATCCCGCGGTGTGACGTCATAAAACCGCATCGCAAACTTAAGAACTGCGTTTATTATTTTTGGTAACTATTGCCGTTGCCAAGCGGAGTTTTATGGCAACACAAAATAAAATCGTCGGTGATGGTGGATTTTATAATATTTCAGTTTAAACTACCTCTCTGAAGATGGCTCATGTGAGCCGAAAGCTTAGAAGAAAACCAATAAATAATTATCCAAATGTTGGAGAATTTTTGTCTTTATTTTCAACTGAAACTAAAGCAAAAATACGACGTTTAGAACGGCTCATGATTAAACATAATAGACATCCATTGTCTCTTATATTTAATAGCATATGTCTAGAAAATTACTTGCTGCCTCGATATACTAAATATATATATATATAGCCTTTGAGATTTCAATTTAATTGATTTCAACTTAATTGCTTTACTCGCCCGCGATCGATTAAAAATCTCGCAATGAAACGTGTTCCTTCAAATATAGAAAAAAAATCTGATTCCTTTTACAACACAAAAGTGTGTCATTGAAGATTCACAAGTTACTTAGAATGACCTACACTGACCTTTTATCGCTCCGGTCAGGGTAAACATTCATTTAATTAACGCTTCCAGAGTAGAGCCAAAATGTCCCTGTCGCCTAGATTAAAGACGGTCACTGATTTTTAGAAACTGATTTTTAGAAACTCATTTAGAAAAATATTATCCTTGACTGAACATCTATATTTTCTCTTCGCTTACGAAAAGTAAAAACGAACATTTGAAAGAAAGAAAAATAATCGCGTATTTCTTTCATCCACGCAACAAAAAACAAATTATCCAAGTAATTTTTTTATAGAAAATCGTTGAGAAAATCAGATTTGTTATCTTTCTTTTTTTTATTATGAGATGGAGGATGTATTCAAACAGAAGAAAGAAACTACGAATTTAGGTAGCTCCACTTAACTGCCCCCCAAATAAAACAACAGCATATCATGTTGTTAAAAGGGCTCACACTTAATAAAACAAAGTTTTATCATCAAAATGTTTATGCTATTATTAAGAGGAAAGATTAAATTTTGTTATTATTTTATTTAATTTTTTAAATCCTTTCTAACACGTTCGTAATTTTAATTAAAATTTCATTTTTTTGTATTTCGGCAGCGATTTATGCTATGTTAACCTAAGGCAACTATTAAGAAAATGGAGTCAGTCGAGTAAAATGTTTTGCAGGCGAGTAAATTTTCCCTCGCTCTCGACCGCCGGTTGAGTGATTTCTTTTTCAAATCTCAAAGGCTATATATATATATATATATATATATATATATAGCCTTTGAGATTTATATATATATATATATATATATATATATATATATATATTGATTGTTTAATACTTATTTTTTGGTCATAATAGGGTTAGACCAGTACACATTTGTATTAAAAAGTGTTCTATACAATTATATTGTAGAACTTTTGAATATTTTCCATTCTTAAACGAGTTATTTCGCTACGCAGGTTCCTACCATGAGTGGTGTCTTCAGGCGATTTTAAATAACTGATTTTACCGTTTATTGTTTTTCTTTTTAAGAACGCTCTTTTAACGGTGTTTTATTTGAACGTTCACGTAGCAGGAAATTTATGAAGCGCAGTTTTTAAATTAAAACGGATTATGGCGTTTTCATCCATGGTTGTATGAACCTAAGAGATATTTTTAGTGTGGATGCTTTTCGTCATAATTTCCGTTCTTTCATTTAACAGTTCGTTTTTATTTGGGAATATCATAATTTCTAATTTTTCTTCTTGGCACAGTCTACATATTTTTTCCACCTTTTAAGGCTTGGCTGTTTTTACAATGCTCCACGTTATGTCTAGGTCTTTTCCATATTTTGATTTCAATTTCCACACGTGGCTAGCCAATTCTGTATTGTTTTTTAATTTTTCTATTTTAAATATAGACCTGTGATTAAACCACCTGGTCTTAAAAGTGTTTTTGGTTGGGCCCAGATATATTTTGTTTTGGTAGAAACCTGATAGAATATATTTTGTTTTGGTAGAAACCTGGGTAGCGAAATAACTCGTTTAAATATAGAATATATATATATATATATATATATATATATATATATATATATATATATATATGAAGTATCCGAACAAAGTATATAAGTTGAAAATCTTGCAAATCACTTGAATATTTGAATATTTGTTAACGCTTTGCCCAGTAGAATAAAATCTAAAAATAATTGTCTTGAAAATCAGCATTCATGATTTTAACCTGTAGTTTGTCTTGAAATGCTGTCATCAATAACCTCCGTTTTTTATATTTCTCAGAATGGATATGTTTTTATTTCGCAAATTTCTTATTACTGAAATTAAGAAATTTAGACGAACATACTGAGATAGATAATATTTGGCCATTTTTATCCGAGGATGCATGTTTACTATGGCGGCTGGACACCTTCCCAGGAACATTTGCGCAGTTTGTTCAACAGGACAAACACTGTGGTTTATACTGCAACTATCCTGAGAGGACCATAGTTACACCTTCTGAAAGAGAGCGCGTTATCTAGCGTGATCAACAGTCTGAACAAAGGCAGGACGCTTTGTCACGATGACTTATGATTTCGTGCTGGCACAAACATCGACATCTCCCAAAGGGTTCACAGTTTTACTCTGAAAACTTGGGTCAACCCGTGGGATGGTTTTCAGGCATTTTCCAAACATATCGTGCGCTGGAATTGCCTCCTCCAGATAACATCAAGAAGTAACCATCCTGAAAAATCTACTGTGGTGAGATTCGTGGATCTCATAGTCAAAAAGCGAACATTTTAACCACTCAACCACCCGCCCATACTTAGATACACGAAAAAGGTCATTGTCGTGCATATATATATACACTTCACTCTGAACCTGCGAGGCTGGGACTTGTGCCATTCAAAGAAATCCATGTCCATTAAACCATAATAGTTAGCACTGTTCAGTTTAAATTCTTCATCGATTTGAATGGCCCAATAATGTTTAGGATTAATCAATAACTGCCGCCTCCTTAGTTCTTCATTTTAACCCCCGTTCCATCTGCATTCGATAAAATCCATCATTAAAATTTCAGCCGAGATTCGTCCAGAAAATTACATTGAAAAATTCAATTTACATATATTTCTTGACATAATAATTTCGGTCAGTCCATTTTCGTAAATTCCAAATATTCCAAAATATAACCATTCAAATGGGAAACCATTTAGTTAGACATTTTACTAAAAATAGAGTTATCTAACATCCTCCAACTAAGACGAGATGTGACACAAGGTCGGTTTTTAATGTGGGAAAACCCGAGCGCGTACGCTCAGGCCGCTGGTCAAAATTTACCCAGACCCCGCTTACGATAGTAAGGTTGTCTTAGCTGGTCACAGCCTGTCCTTCCCTCGGCAACCCAACACACCCGCCACCGGGTGGTGGGTGAATACTTTACTAAGGGTGTATTTACCCTGCTTCTCTAGTGGAGCGAGTTAAAGTGAGTGTCATAAGATCGGTTTTCAATGTGGGGAACTCGAGCACGTACGCTCGGGTCATCGGTCAAAGATTACTCAGCGCGCACATACATAGTAATAGGTACTAAGTTTGTCGTTTCCTAGCCATACCTACACGCCCGCCACCATTTGGTGGGTGAATATCTTACTTAGGGTAGAAAATGAATTAATTTAAATTTAATAAATACTGGTTCTGGACTTTTTTAGTTATTGAAGTACATGTGATTTACACAATAATTTCAGATGGACTGTACTATCTATCATGCATTTAAATTATGAATTGGTTGTCGTTATCAATCATATAAAATTAATTATTATTAGCTTTTCGACCTGTCGATGACTAAAACGACTCGGGAAATTTTGCAAATTGATAGTAAGCTATCGGCTGATTCACAATCAAGCAAAAAAATTCAACTCGCTAAGAATAATACTTGATAATTACGCAATTAATCGATATTCTGTCAAGATCTTTTTACAGAATAAATTAGCTCTTCTAAATAATGTGTTTATGTTATCGTAATAAAATAAAATAAAATAGAGAGAATAATGAGGGAAATTAAACAAGCAGTAATCAGTTAGATAAAAATTAGTTAATGATGTTGAATTTAGTAAAAAAAATAAGAGATACGGTGATCCGAGTTATAATGGTGTGTAGGGTGTTTCTTTTTTAAAAGAAAAAAAAAGGCTTGTGTCTTAGGCTTGTGTCTTGTATTCGAAGATAAAACCCTATATATATTTGTGACCTAATGAGTCAAGTGGAGTTTTTAGATCTAAAACGCCGGCAGTTTTATCCTTATGTAGACAGTAAAATCTAGAAATGTGATCTCTAAAGCAACCATCTACTGTCTACAAGTAGAGTAAAAAGAAAATAAATAAAAACTTTTGGAATCAAGTAACACTTAATCGGAAGATAGGGACTCCCTGTCGTGACCTTATATAGTGAAGCCGCATTTCAGAATCGTCGATTATAAGTATAGGTGGGTGACATTGTGAAGGGAGGATGGCGAGAGATTAGAGCCGCCAGTCAGACGCAAGTTACAAACTTTCCGCCGATATATCAAGTCAGCTGCTATCAGAGATATGCATAAACAGTATTTCCTGGTTTTCACTACTTATTTCCTGATTTACACCCACTACTCCTATTTTCTTCTTCTTCTTCTTCTTCTTCTTCTTCTTCTTCTTCTTCTTCTTCTTCTTCTTTGTGCCGTGTTCCTTCAAGACGTAGGCGATCCTGCCTTTCCACATCTTCCTATCCCTAGTGGCTCTCAGCACGCTTTCTTTTGTTACCCTACCCAAACCCCACTCTGTCATACATTTACTCAAGCCCATCAAGTGTGTTACGCGTTGCTTTCCTTTATCTTCCAATTTGGCGTGAGGTGGTAAGTGATCGGAATGTCTCTCCATTAAAAGTTAAGGTCAACTTCGTTTATCTGGCTTAGATCACCCGTGTACAATTCTCGCCACGCTAGAAGCTAGGAGATGCGATTCTGTTGACTCTATACTTTCACCTGTCAACTTTAAATACAATTACATCCTTCCGTGGGTGGCCTTTTTCAAATATTTACCTATAATTTTTTCACTTTCGGCCGATCTTTTATTTTCTTTCTCTGAGAGAACGAAAGGAAGAGCAACAGACAACAAAGAAGAAGAACCAGGTTTCTCTCCCTTTCGCAAAGCCATCTGTATTTTTATAAAATTGTTATCATATCAACAATGACATCTCGTCAAAAAAACAAAAAAAAAAAAACACCAGCCATTTGGCTGGGGGTTTTTTTTGTTTTTGTTTTTGTTTTTTTGCCTCTCCGTTTCGCTCGGCCACACCAGTGCTTATTTCCTTCTTCCTCTCTCCCTCGGCCCTTCCTACAATAAAGAAAAATTGATTTTTCTGGGAATAAAAAAAATGTATACACAGAGAGATATTTTCCAAATATCTATTCCTGGGTTCAAATCCAAGGTAAGGTCGATATCCGTTTAACATGTGTGCAAAAGGAACACCTACAGTATAACATACTCAACCTCTTCGAAGAGAAGACAGGTTTTTGTCTTACACCTCTTTCTATCTTTGTATATCTGCTGAACTCGTTTCCTGTCTGTATGCAGGTGGTTTGCTGCCAGCAGAGGTTCTCATCCTTCAGATTCTGAAATGTTGTTGGTTTGTTGAGATAACCCCAAAGGAAGAAATGTAAAGGCGTCAAGTTGCACGATCGTGCTGGCCAATTGACATCAATGTTTCCAGAGATGATGCCACCTTGGAATTTCTCATTCAATAAATCTATTGTTGCATTGGCTGTGTGGCATGTGCCGCCGTCCTGATCGAATCACAAATCTTCAATATCCATAGAATTCAATTCAGGTCATAATTTCCATGACTCAAATAACACGATCCAATAGTGAAATCAATAAATTTTTTACCAATAACGCTGTTTTATTTACTGCTAACTTTGATCCGTCTTAATAGAACACACTTCAATTCCTCTAAGACCAAGCTCTTGTCTGTCAACCATTACAGGCAACCTCTTCTGCCTCCCATAAGCATGGACCAGGTGATTCTCCCGGAGAGTAATACACTACGCCTCCTCGGACTTACCCTGTCCTCAGACCTCAAATGGAACCACTATATTGAATCCATAGCAAAATCAACTGCTAAGAAGATTGGGTCACTATGTCGATCCAGGATGTTTTTTCCACCTGAATCTATCCTGCATATATACAAGTCAACCATCCGTCCGTGCATGGAGTACTGCTGCCATTTATGGTCAGGTGCCCCTGCCGTTCTCCTCAGTGTTCTTGACAAGCTCCAAAGGAGAGTCTGTAATGTGATAGGTACTGATCTGGCGACTCGACTGCAGCCACTTTCCCATCGTCGAAATGTGGCCTCCCTCTGTCTCTTCTATAAATACTTTCATGGCTTCTGCTCGGATGAGCTTAAGTCACTGATGCCTCCTCAACAGGTGTTTACCCGTACAACCAGACTGGCAACTGGGTCCCACCCATTCACAGTCAGGTTAGCCAAATGCAGACGACAATTCTACTCCTGCAGCTTCCTCTCTCGCACTTCCCGCCTGTGGAACTCACTCCCGTATTCTTGCTTTCCTGACGGCTACAACCTCCAGAAATTTAAATGCAAAGTTAATACTCATCTACTAACCACTGGACTCTAGCTCTCTCCCCTCCCCTGTATAACCTTCCCTTTCTCTCTACCTATGTATCTGTCATCGCACCTGCTTTCTCAGCTTTCTATTGTTCCTTTCTAACTAGCTTGTACTCCTCACTCTATTCTAATTAATCTTTTTACATTTATGTAACCCCCTGCACATCAGTGGCGTTTCCGCCTTGCTAGGGGTGAAATGATTAAAAAAAACAAAAAAAAAACACTATATTATCCTCCCAAAACGCACATCCGTTTTTGATAGTGTTCTCATTTTTTTATCAGTTCTCCAGAAAAGTGTGGCAGATTCTGAATAAGATTTCACAACCAGAATTAAATCAGATGGGTTTAGTAGACTAGTGATTCAGTTCTAAAATGGAACTGTTAGGCACTCATACGTCGAAATCGACAGTAGAATCTACTATATAGATATTAGAATCTGTTTTATTATTACATAGATTTTCGTCATGAAAGTAGTGTAAAATATTACCTATAAATAAAATAGAGTAGTAAGTAATTATTTACATTGTTCGGAGTCTTGTCTTCATCTACATTGCCATATTCATGACGTTTCAACCGTTGTACGCACCGACCGTCTCCAGGTGATTGGAATTCAGTTCGAAATTCTAAACATCGTGAATATGGCAATAAAGATGAGGACAAGAGTCTGAACAATGTAAATAATTACAAAACCTCATCTCAGAAATATAGACAAATAGTAATAAGTAAATTTATTTAAAATATTTAGCGATCCTGGACATGACGGTAAACTGCATCCGGCAGCAAGGCCTCTGATTGGGAGGTTGTGAGGAGCATGGAACCACCTTCTAATTGCTGTTGTTATCAGGTCCACTCTGACCCGGAGTGATAGCACCTGTTAGGATCCAAGCTATAGGTAAATAGTTACCCCCCCAAAAAAAAAATTGGAGTCAAACCACTGTGAATGTATAAAAATAGACTTTTATAGAAATATATACATAAAAATAGACTTTTATAGAAAAATATACATTTTTTTACGGAAAAAAATTATTACCATGACACATTTTTGAAGAAAAAAATTATTCTCAGCAAAATATTTTTGAATCCAAAAAAAAAAAACACATTTTTAGTTTTCTAAAATAAAAATAAAACAAAAAAATTCATTAAAATCTGACTAAATCAACCTTCTCACTATAACCGAACATTAAAAAATTACCTTAAAACTTTTTGGCATTAAATAACCTACAGAGATTGATATGCCATTAAATAAAACACAAAATATTTAGCGACAAGGGATATTTTTTAAAAATTGATACAAAAAATAATCTGTTTCCGTCGGAAGAAATGAAAAAAATAAAGAAAAGGAGGAAACAGAATTAAACAAACACTAATGGCCTCCTCCTGTCGTGAAATGAAATCCAGTTTGTTTTGATTTGATGCTGGTTCCGTCTACTTTCAGAGTGATGAGGGTGTATATATTCAAGGAGCGAAAAATTTAAATTTGTCTTTTCCTTTTAACTCTTGTGGGAAAACCCCAAGGCTGAAAAAAAAATATCAAGAAAATTTTTACACATGGTTTTTCTGCCACAAAAGCCAAATTCCTGAAGGCAGCAAAAAAAATAAAGCAACTGTAATTTTTTTACGTAAACGAAGATAGCGGAAAAAACTAGATGAATTAGTCAACAAAAAAAAAATCTTTGCAGATTTCAAAAGTTAGACAAGATTCAGCCAGATTTCGATTCTTCTCTCCGACAGAACAGGAAAGCTTTTCAAAAAGCGACGAACTGTATGTTAAAAAAAAATTATGTGGTTTATTAAGTATCTAATTTGAGATTTCTGATACAATACGTGCGAAATGTTTGAAAGTGAAATTGGAAGTTATGTAAAAGCTTTTTTGTAAAGCCCTAGAAATGCAATATCCGTGTTATTATAACAATGATTTTTATAAGTGCTGACATTCCTGTTAATTTGGAATTTGGAATTATTCCCATGTATTTCGAAACAGTTGTCTAAAACAAGCATAACTAAAGCAAAGCCCATTAAAGTGAAAATTATTTACTATAGCAGTATGAGTTGTGGTGCAGTGGATATCGACTCGGAATGAGAAATCGGGAAACTGAGTTCGAATTCCCGTTTAATTCCTTGCATTCACTTACGCACAATTACCTTTCGGAAAGGTATTAATTCGTTTCTTCACCTCCAGTTATTGGTTAAATAACAGGACAGAATAGATTCTATAGCCTGGTAATCAGTTTACCTCAAAAAGCAATGGCAACCTACTGCGGGATAATCTTCTGCTCAGTCAGTCATGTCTATTTCGAGACATGATCTCCTAAGCGTGTATCATGTATGGCACTTAACTAACTGATTGATTATTGATGTTAAGAAATCTTTGACGCAACAATAAATTTGTGCAATTAATTTAATATAATTAAATTCAATTTTAATATAAAGGTACTGAGTATGAAAAAAATGTATTGACTCATTATATTATTTTTATTCATATGTATATAAAAAAATAACTAGACTTTCCACTCAAATACGAGTATCCATTAAAAAAATCAATATGTAGGCTAATGCCAGTTTCGCAAATTCTCTGTAATATGTATATATATATATAATAATGTTAAACAAATAAAAATTCAAATACGTAGGCTAATGCCAGTTTCGTAAATTCTCCGTAATATATATATATATATATATATATATATATATATATATATATATATATATATATTAAACAATAATAATGTTAAACAAATAAAAATTCAAATATGTAGGCTAATGCCAGTTTCATAAATTCTCCGTAATATGTATATATATTGGGCTATTGTGTTTCATTTTCTTTATTTTTCTAGATAATATATTATTATTATTATCACTTCAAACGTTATTTTTAGCAGATATTCATGTTTGAAATAGACGCCTTGTTTTTATTTTTAACAATGCATATCACGTCTATCGGCCTGCCGCGTTCGAAATAACTTAATAAAAACATGCACTCTCAGGCAGTATTCGAACCTGCATCTGACTTCCGGAGTGCTTTAACCCGCTCGACCACAGAGAGCGTCACAACCGAGAAATTTTATTTACCCTTTTAATAAATGCATACTCTCTCATTTAGATTTTCTTGGATGCTCATTTTCATACCAGAAACGTAAGCAAAACACTTTATTAAGAAATGTTGTAAATTTTTTGTATTTGTCTACATTTCTGAGATTAGGTAGTTTTTACAGTATTTACATTATTCGGACTATTGTCCTCATCTTTGTTGCCATTTGTACGACGCTTCGGCCGTTGTACGCTCCGGCCTTCTTCAGGTGCTAGGAATTTCATTAAAATCACTGGGGTATATGAACTCCATTCCTTTCGTAAAGCCTCGATTGAAGTCATGAGTTATCTCCCTCTAACCCTGCAAGTTACTTGTTCACCACTGCTGTAGCCTGGTATTGAACTCACAAGGAATGAGAATGATATACCCCAGTGATTGTAATAAAGGGTTCGGTTCGAAATTCCAAGAACCTGAAGAAGGTTGGAGCGTACAACGGCCAAAACGTCGTACAAATGGCAACAAAGATGAGAACAATAGTACGAATAATGTAAATGCCGGAGATTTTTATTATTTCAAACGTAATTTTTATTGGATATCCATGTTTGAAATAGATACCCTCCCATATATATATATATATTAAATTATTTATAAATGGAACTTTGTGTGTGTGTGTGTGTGCGTGTCTGTGTGTGTGTACCTATAGACTCCGAAACGGCTCAACCGATTTTCTTGAGAATTTACACAGTTGTACTATAAGCGTCCGCGAATGTTCTTAGCTAGGTTTTGTGTCGAGGTACCCCCGATAAATATCGAAAATGAATAATAAAAATCGGGTTATAAAAGGAGTGGTCCGATTTTAATCAAATTTGATGCACTCATAGACAAAGACATAAAAAACAATATTCAAAAGTTTCAAGGTTGCAGTTCTTACAATAGTGCAGAAAATATATATACATATATATATATATATATATATATAAAAGGCAAGATGTGTGTGTGTGTGTGTGTGTGTGTGTGTGTGTGTGTGTGTGTGTGTGTGTGTGTGTGTGTGTTTATCTGCCTGTATGTCTGTATTTCTTCAGCCATTTTATTTTATTTTTTGCTTCGGATTTGGCTCTAAGTAGGTATAATTGTAATTCTTAGTCTCAGCCATGATACCATTTACTCAGAGGACTTAAAAAAATTCGAAATTCAGTTTACAACGAAAAAAACTTATTTGATATCGATACCAGGAAATCAAAATTTGACTTACATCCATTCATTTTTCTTTCAGTTTACGGTTTCACTTTAACTGGAAACAACAATTGCTTTTTAGTCTTTCGTGCCAACGTCCAAAGAGTCTAAGCTCCAGGACCATGGATTAGTTTTAAAGCTTTCATTACACCCGAGCAACGCCGGGCTATACTGCTAGTATATATATATATATATATATATATATATATATATACTTACCGGCAGAACGACTGGGAGTTTCATGCATAAAACAATATTCCGGTGCTGAGTTAAGCTACACCGTTACATAATTAAATTTTGTTAAATATATCTGGTCATCGCAATGATGAGGCAGCCAATATTTTATACAAGGATTTGCTGTTTTTGTTTTTAATTTAGTATCTAAAATAAAAGAAACTAAAAGATAATGTGAATTTTATATGTAAAATAAAGAGAAAGCCACACACGTATCATCAGAAATTATTTACTTCAAGTTAAAAAGATAGAGATGAAACATAATAAAAATATTCACATCTAAATATTTATAAACAAAACAAAAAAATTGTATGTATACACACATGCAAATATACACGCACACACACATCGACAGGGTGCCATGGGTAAATTTTCGCCACTTTATATTTTGGATTTTTCGTGTTGTTTGTTTTTTTATTTTTTCGACTGTACAATATAGTAAGGTCAGTTGGGCACCATCTGTGAGGAAAAAGGAACCATGATGCAATTCTGTAAAACATTTGTAAACAACATGCAGTACTGTTTGATATTTACACCAGCAGTTCGAATACGAACATTGCAGTGTGTTTGGGTATCCCTCTGAGGACAGTGTAGAAGATCCAAAAAGAGTTGGATGAGTAATAATGATTACGAAGGTGTTTGGAGTGATCACTAATAATAGCGACGTTATGCCTCCATTCATCTTCCCACCAGAACTCAGACTCAACACGGAGGCCTACATCAAGTACTTTCAGGACGTAGTGCTGCCTTAGGTCAAAAAGATGGCTACCGAAAGACCCTAGATTTGACAACAGGACTCTGCACCATGCCATGAAAGCAGAGAGAACCAAGTCAAGACTTTCAGACAAGTTCTGCGACCACATCATCCCTTATATCCAGTCACCTAATTCCCCAAGCTTATACACCCTTGATTATTATGTGTGGGACGCAGTTGAGTAACAGACCAATAATACTCCTTGTAACACCAAAGATGAACTGAAGGCAAAGTTTATAGCAGCATTCACTAACTTAAACAAGGAGATCGTTCAGAAGAGTTACAGAAGATTCCGAAGTCGTCTGAAGGCTGTAGCGATTTCATTAGATAAATTTATTCTTTAGCATGTCAAAATATTTTCGGGTAATTTTGGTAAATATATCTCATGAAATGAGATGTCATGGTTATTTTTATTTATGCCTAATTTACACGACAACTTATCCATCGCAACATAGATAGATAGATAGATAGATAGATAGATAGATAGATAGATAGATAGATAGATAGATCAGAATATTTTACTCAAAGGTCAATGAGCGTAATTTCTGATATTTGCTTTTAGCCAAGACGTGAAACTTTGCTTATCCCCAGAGCCAGTATTCTTCCGTCATCACGAGTCACTCACTTCTCAAACCCAAATCGTTTCTCTACTTGCCTCTTTGCTCATTGACTAAACTTACAGACTGTGGCTCCAGGGTTGGCATCGACAACGACCCAACCTTTAACTCTTATCTCCTTGTTCCAACCTTTCTGATCAAATTGCTAAAGTGTCAGTAATAGCGGCAGCTCACGCTCGACCCGCTGGCCCGATCCGTGATCACTTCTTTTGTTCTGGCCACGAGCAAACGCAGCTCGGGGCACGTAATGGGTCACAAGAGTGTATCTTGAGGATCACGGTTTTGCACGACCCTATCGATGTTCTCTAGTCTGTGATAACTTGTTATTGATCGCCACTGTGTCGATTATACTGACTTTCGGATAGAGTACAAAATTCAAAGACAGTTGTGGAAAATACTCGAGCAGGAGTATATCGGTGTAATTGTTCCTTTTATTAAACAAGCATAAATATCCAATAACTGTTCGACTATCATAATAAACAGTAAGATATAAGCTTTTTGTTTCCTGAATGGATTAATCTTGAAAATTAGAGTTTGGCGTTCGAGTCTAATTAAAGGTTGTACAATATCAACTACTAAAATTGATGGTAGACATGTCGCGGCTAAATTCAAGGAAATTATTAACATTAGATCTTTTTGAAAAGTTGGTACTTATATGAGAAGCGCTTGGGAACACAAAATACTGAAAACAATCTCCTACAGCCCGAAATATGTTTCGGCTTTAAATAACTTTCAGAGGGTCGATAAAACGTAAAAAAAACAACAAATCAGTTAAAAGGTTTTTGAAAAGTTCAATGGAAGCAAATATTGACTCGTTACAATTTTTAGCCTTGTGCCAAATTAGACAAAGTTTAGTAAATAACAACTTACTAACATGCTTAAAACGAATTTGTCACTTTGCAGGTTAATTTAAGATTGGTTGGTTGATTTTGTTTAGCGGCATATCAAAACCTCTATGGGTTATTTAATACCAAAATCTACATATTTTGAACACGATTTTATGACTTCAGCTAAATATATTTTAAATGCAATCGTATGCTCTCAACTAAGATAAAATGTATTTCTGGCTATTTTGCTTTAAATATGTATTGTAGGTAATTTTACTATAAATAAGTATTGTTTGTTGGTTGATTTTGTTTAGCGACATACCAACTTCTATGGGTTATTTAATGCTGAAATCTAAATATTTTTTACATAATATGCTTTCAACTACCGATATTTTGTACACAAATTTATACTTTCAGGCTAAAGCTATGTTTTTATAGATATAGTTTGTAGGCCATAAAAGTGTATTGTTGGTTATTTTACTATAAAAATGTATTTTTATATTTTTATTATTGCATTGGTTGTCATTTTACTATAAAATATATTATTACTCATTTTATTATAGAAATATACTGTTGATTGTTTTTGAAGGTTTTTTATTTGCGCATAGCTTGGACACTAACAATGCTGCCACCCCAGGTCAGAGTGAACCCAGGAACCACAACAGTTAAGTGGTGGTTCCACACTCCTCAAAATGTCCAATCTCCTAATCAGGAGCCTTGCTGCCGGATGTAGTTTATCGTCATATCCAGGACGTATTAATTTAAAGGAGTGAAGAAAGTTCCTTTTTAAGAATTATGACATCCTTTGTTAAATCTAAATTCTTAAACTAAATTAGTCGTATCCGACGTCATTTTTGTGCCGCATCCTTTCAGAACATATGGGATTAATGCCCCCCACCACAATGTCCTATCATTTGAAGCTCTAATTAATGTTATCCTTTTACTACCGATCATTGTCTTGCTATTAATTAACACAAAATTAATGAAGTTATTCGCTACACTTCTTAACTTTAATGTGTTCCGTTAACATCAAATTTCCGAAGCCTTTTTCTCCCTTATGTGTTCCAGAATCTTCAACTGTCTCTTTACAGTAAATTTCACCCTGTAAAAGGCCAGAGAACTACTCAAGGTAGTGGGTCGCAAAGCAAACGGCTGTTTATGCAGAACGGTTGACTCTAGACTTGAATAGGTTAAGAATGTCGTGAAAAGCATTTTCTTGGGAGTTGATTCTAAAGAACAACTGTTTGCGGGAAGAGGCTGCTCAGGAGGAACTTACTTCTCACCGATGGAATGCAGAGGGAATGGGGTGGTTTGCTACAATGTAAATAGTATGGCGCGTCTTAGCCGTGAAAGTTAGGACTGGTGGTACTAAGGAATGTAGTTTGTCTGAAAATCTTCTATGGAAATAGCGAAAGAGCAGTGAGAGGATTGCAACGCTTCTTCTGTGATGAAGGGGTTGTAGAGCGGGAAATAATTTGTCACCCCTAAGGACACGGAGACACTTTTGGAAAGTGAGAACTGGGCAGATCCTCTCCAAATATGACTCGATTTTAGGCCTGATCTGGCTCTTTAAAAGGTAGAGGATAGCACAAGGATTTACGTACTTACTGGATCTGTACAGGGAACCGATCATATTTCCAGCGTCTTTAGCGATGGATCGTATGAACAAGTTCCACTTTAGATCTGGGTTGAGTTCAAGCTCAAGGCATAGGGTCTCTCCTAGGGAACACCTATTCATCATGACTGGTGTTAGTTCAGGGTTCTATCTGCAATAATGAAATGTAACTATATGTTTGTTTTTCTAGCTATTGAATGTTACCAGCCAGTTTTTGTTTCGATTTTTCTTAAAACTTTCTCTTTGTTAAATGTTCCATTTGTTGTATCTTCAGTATCTTTTTGTTTTAAGTCATCTCTGTTGCTTCAAATCTCCACTTCATCTATGAGGAAATTGTCCAGCATTAATTATCATATAAAATGATTAATATTACATTTCAGAAATGTTGGTTTCTAACGATATGACGACATTTCTGTTCGTTAGTTCTTTTTTAGTCTTTTGACCGCATTTTTTGCTATTTCAATAGACCTTCGTGCTAATTTCCATGTCACAATCTCCGTTGTCTGTTAAAATACTTCACATTAAATTTCTCTTTTGTGCTTGATTTTGACATCACCAGCTCATAGTTGGCATCTTTGACTATTCCTTTTGCTAACGACCATATATTCTGTCTTCTTACAACTGATGCTTAGTTCTTGCTTCTCACTTTCCTTTACTGCATTGCCTTAGATTTTATTCCCTTCCCTTGAGTCAAATATTCCACTGCTTCAAATGCGGTTTCCAAAATATGTTTTGATCTACTGACATGCCACGCACCTCCCATTTCGACTTGTTTGTGGCTTTTCTTGTTTACAATTTAATCCTGCTCAGTCGGATAACAATAACCTTGTTACAGCTTCACTGGTATTTTCAAGGCATAATAGAAAAAATTGGACACTTGTTACATTTTCTTCAAGTGTGTAATTCTTAAACTATTCCAATCGTTTTATAAAAGAATTGTTTTTTACTGAAACTTAATTCTTTCCTGCCTCTTTACTAAATGTTTTAACCCTGTCGTCTACTTTCCTTCATTGCTTTGAATATATTGAAACTCTCGCGCCTAAAGCACGCTCTGCAAATTAATATCTTAAATTTTGTTTGTGAGATAAGGATGTTATAACCATTTAGGAAGACATTCTGTTATGTAATAAAAAGGCAGTTAACAAACTAAAACTGTGGGGAGTTTTCTTAATATTTCGATATTTATTAACATTATGCAATTTATAGTTAACTGGTATCTCAAAAAACTGATCACAATATCTAATTAATAGTTACATACGACATACACTTGCAAGAACACGTTCTGTTTTTAAACATTATACAGCGAAACGGGCTTTTATGTGGCTGAATAATATATTATGCTCTCATTAATATTGAGCTCTCTAGTGAAGAAAATTTAAAAAACAATTTCCCACTTCTGCGATATATGCATTACTCTTCAGGAATGAATTGAGTTCTTTCGGTGACTGGCGTGTGTATCAGTCAGTTAAGTGCCATACGTGATACACGCGATCATGTCTCTTTCGAGACATGAATGACTGGGCAGAAGATTATCCCGCAGTAGGTTGCCATTGCTTTCTGCGGTAGACTGGTTGCCGGCCAAGGCTATAGAACCCAATCTGTCCTGCTATTTAACCCATAACTGGAAGGAAGAGACGGATTAATACCTTTCCCAAGGGTATTTGCGCGTAAGTGAATACAATGGATTCAACTGAAATTCGAACTCGGCTCCCCGGCTTCTCGTTCCGAGCCGATATCCACTGTACAACAACGCACATCCCGTGTGTATACACTGCTTATATACCACACGTTAAAATTTCCTTCTCTGATTCAAGAAACAAGTGGATATGCCTAGCCAAACTAATGAGCTGTGATATAGCAAAACAGGCTTGTATGTGGATGACTAATACACACACACACACACACACACACACACACACACACACATATATATATATATATATATATATATATATATATATACAGTAAACTAGCTACAGTAGCTACTCTAGCATGTACGCATCGCTCATTCAGTAATGAATTAGAGCACTCTGGCTACTGGGCGTATATAATGATAATATACACGCTAAAAGTCTACCTTCTTCTACCTAGTGCCTATAGCCCAGAGGTAGAATCGCCGATTGACGCCAATTCGGTCGGGTTTCAATTCTGGCTTATAAAGCAATCGGAGTCTAACCGTGTTTTCTAACCGTAGTGATGAGCTCTGACACAGCGAAACATCTATCTACGGATGACTATATATATATATATATATTATAACGTGTTTTCCTTAAGAATATCTATAGTAATACGGTTTGATGATGCGCTAAAATAAAAAAAAAATGCAATAAAACTCTGATATTGTTTAATTTGATAAGCTTTTAATTGCTTGAATAAATAATAAAAATTAAGGACATTATAGTCTGAAGAAAAAACATTTTTCGATGACTAATGAAATTTTAAATGATTTGTTTTTATTTTTTTATAATTATAATAATTTATAAAGTTTCAAAAATTGTTTTTAAAATACATCAAAGATTTGTTGCGGTTAGATTTTGAAGTTAATAATTGAATAGTAATAGTAAGTACAATATTGCCTATCGAAAATTAAAAGTTTAATACAAATCGTTTGGCCTTCATATTTTAAAAATAATTTAACTTTTTTTGTGTGTGTGTATTTGAAGTTTATTGTTTTTGTTTTTGTTTTTTTGTTTTTTGTGTTTTTTTATTTTTTTGTATGGTAATTTCTATGTGAAAATTAAAAGGTCATAGTATCCTCCCTATTTCTTGATATACGATGGACAGGTCAAAAAAGTTCAAATCCGTGATTAAGAAATAGAACGTGTTCTAAATATTCAGGTGATCGAGTATTTAACAAAACATTATTTGAAAAGAGTAGATGCCTTTAATGTCAGATGCTTCTATAAAAAACGTTAAAAAGATATCATCATTTATTATTTTATAGTTTAGAATATTCTTGACAAAAACATCAAACATATTTCAAGTTTATACGAGTCGGCTGTGGGATACTTCGTCATGACGTTGTGTAATGGCTAGCAAGATTGTCTCACTAAATGAATTACGATTGAATAGTGTGTTCAAGCATCACTGGGTGCCCTCTACTTTCAACCTTGTGCCAAGGCACTTCGATGTGCTATAACCAATTCTGGTGTAAGGTTAGCAATCTTGCCTTGCTATATTACCACTGAGTAGTGAGTTCGATCCTAACTGGGTCTTCTTTAATCTCGGCCTTGGAATGTGATCAACTGAAGTTTAGTTTTCAACAGAAGTCCACACACTTCTTCCATCAGTGTTGCAATGCTTGGATCCAACTGATGAAAAACCTTTGATTCTCTTGGTCAAAAAAATCAACAACAACAGATATGACGTCATCATTGCAGTGATACTGGTTCCCAGCTAATTGCTTTTTCGTGTCGGTGAACAGATGATAGTTAGATCGGACCAAATCAGGAGAATATGGAAGGCGATCAACCAGTTCAAAGCCATAGTCGCGCACAGCAGCCATTGTAACCTAGGACGTGTGTGGTAGGCCATTGTCATGATGAAACAAGGCCCCATTCATAAGTTTTTCTATATATTTGGTCTGTACAGCCTTCCATAACTGCTCCAGCAAGTTGGCAGAGTAATCTCCATTTTGAAGATATTCAATAAACACAATACCTTTTGCAACTCAAAAAGCTGAAGCCATCACCTTCCCTGCAGATGAAGCGATCATGGCCTTCTTTGAAACAGGTGAGGAGGGGTGTTTTCACTGAATGGCATTTCGCTGGCTCAAAATGGTGAACCTGACACTCCTACTAGGTTAAGAAACGTTCAACGAAACTAGATGAATCTCCCTCGGATAATGTCAGATTTTCCCGTAGAATGTTCAGTCAGGATTCGCATTTGATCAGGTGCCAGTAAATGTGGCACGCACCAACGTTATGTCAAGTTCATTGTGCATAATATTCTCAACTCTATCGCGGAATATGTTAATAGCATTAGTTGTTTGTCTTATTGCCAATCGATTGTCAGTGGGAAAGATAGTAAAAAAGACTAAAATTGATAAAACCTACAAAAGTGAGGAAGCTGTGAACAGCGATGACCACCCATGATGTGAAGAGTCACAGCACATAGAAAAAACTCATGATAAACAATTTGTTTAATTGAATAAAGTAAAAGAACCATAATTTAGATAAAATATTATTTCCACTAATTTCTGAAATTAAATTATCTAATCAAAAATATTCCTTTTGAATACTAATTGTTAAAGATTTATCTTGACAAGGTTCGAGAAGAAGGCAAGATCGTGAAGGAGATTAGGCTAGAGCTTTTTTATGCATGTCTCATGATGAACCGCCAACGAAACTGCGTGTTTAGTGGCAACAGGTTAAGGAACTTATCAGTTTACAAATATATAGTTATTATCAAGGGCATAGAATCTCTCTCTCTCTCCCTCTCTCTCTCTCTCTCTCTCTCTCTCTCTCTCTCTCTCTCTCTCTCTCTCTCTCTCTCTCTCTCTCTCTGCTTCTCTTTCTTATTTATTTGTTTTGTTTTTCATCAAGGTTGTTAATAAACTGAATTCCATAATATAATGAGCTTCGGGATTTTGCATATTCCCTACCAGTCACTTATTAGCCTGATTTGAAAATTATTTTCAGAGGATTTTCTCAAATAACCAATATCTCTTCCAAAGCTAGAAAAAATGGCGTCATTTTCTCTTTTTAGTTCGTCTTATTTTAATTTTATTTTTTTTATTTTTTTGCTGCTGCGGATGCTGCTGCTGCTGTTGTTGTTGTTGTTGTTGTTGTTGCTGCTGCTGCTGTTGCTGTTGTTGTTGTTGTTGTTGTTGTTGTTATTATTATTATTATTATTATTATTATTATTATTATTATTATTATACTGTGCAAACGAGAGTGGAAGTGAGAGTGTGGAGATTTTTCCACACGGTTGCCATCTTCCTCCAGTATGTTGAACAAGGATTCTTTTTTCTTTCTTTCTTTTTTTAGTTCTTCATTTTTTTTTTTCTGTTTGTTCTAACTGTTTCGCCTTATTATTATTTTCTCCTTATTATTATTTTCCTTATTGATTCCATTGCGTTTTAGCACTCCGATAGCAATGGAATATTCGCGAAAATAATGTAAGAGAAACAAAGAAGAAACGTGGTCAAAATCAAGTGCGTAATGATACTGTGTAACAAAGAAATGCGTTTCATTTTACATGCGCAAAAAATGAAGTGTTGACTGTTTATGAAAATAAATGAGCTTTGATTCTTTTACAGTACACCCACTTCCACCCAATCTTAAAACCTAGAATATAAAAAAAGTTTCGCATTGATTAATGACCTCTCCAGGATAAGAGTTTCCTGTCCTAAATGCATTCCAGATTAACGAGACACTTTCGTCCATCTGCTTTGATTTCTACCGCCCCTGACAAATATTTGTATCTCGCCCAGTGCTTGCCACACTTGCCTTATAAACAAACTGAATTTTGCCCTACCTAACACTACGTTTCAAAAATGAAAATTCTTCAGCTTACTCGGAAAAGACTAGCAAATTCGCAGAGCCAACTCTGTTTGTATATTTACTTACATTAGCAAGTAATATATTGCTAGAAGATCAAACAAAATGCTGATCCTAAAATTGACGTTTGTTGAGCCTGAATATGGGAAAGAGGTAAGAACTTTTAAAAAGGATAACTGAGTAAAGTAAATAATTTTAGACCTTCAAAGAGTGTCCACCTGTAAAGTAAATGCTTTCAGTTTTAAATATAAACTTTCAATATTTATCTGTCTATATTCTGAGATGAGGTAGTATTTACATTATTTGAACTGTTGTTCTCATCTTTATTGCCATTTTCACAACGTTTCGGCCGACTTCAGATGATTGGAATTTTATCAACTTGGCCATAAAAGCGTTGGTTAGATTCAGTGATTTTACCCAAACAAAGGTGAGTTCAATACCTGGCTACAGCAGCGGTGAATAAATATCGTAAAGAAATAAAGGGAGATAACTTAGACAGCTGGGAGTAGCATGGCTCACGAAACGAGATTAATATACTCCAGTGATCGAAATAAAGGATTCGGTTCGAAATTTCAACCACCCGAAGAAGGCCGGAGCGTACAGCGGCCAAAATGTTATGAATATGGAAAAAATGAGAACAACAGACCAAACAATGTAAATAATGCCATATTTAACTCTCTCCAAATCAAGTAAATGCTTCAGATATAAATGATTTCAGATCCAGATATGATTTCAGATCCAGATATAAATCACTAATATTTATCCATCACTGAACCAAGTGAATGCTTATTGACTCAAATATAAATAATAAATATTTAGCTATCCCCGAAACAAGTAAATACTCCTTTTATATGCCGTATCTCAAGACGTTGGCGATCATGGCTCTTCACAATTTCCTGTTCTTTGTAGGTCTTAATATTTTTGTCTTTTTTTATTACTTCTATTTTGAGAGGCTGCTCTAAATGACAGTTTAATAATATTGGAGTTTTTTGTAGTATCATAAGGCGCATGGATGGGTGTCCCTGCAAGTTCCTCCAGTGGGCAACCCTGAGCCACATTCTGCTGCAGTTTCCTTCCTACACATGTTCCATTTTGCATTTGACGACCGACTGATACTACTACTCTAGGCCCCTCTTTACCAAAAAATGTCTAATTATGACATCACACAAAGTAAGAATTAAAACTAAACTAGGTAAACAAAAAAGCACTTAAACCCATTAACATCTTTTTCTCGAACATCCGTGATATTCGTACCAACATTTGCAGCGTTGAATACTTCCTACACGTAAACTCTCCTGACATCTTAGCTCTCTGTGAAACTAAACTTGGCCCTTCTATTCCTTCCTCTGATTTCTATATGTCTAGTTACATTCCCCTCTTTACGAAGGACTTCAGTGTCTATATTCATGGACGTTGCTTTTATGTAAGCGAACATCTGCGTCTAGCTAGAGTTATTTCCCTTGAATCTCCAGATCATTCCTATATGTATCTCTGTCTCTCTACTAAGCTCGGTTAACTATATTTTCTTTCACTACCACTACCCTTCATCTTCTGACTTTTCCGTACTTGATAGTATTTCGAACAATATAGATAAGGACATTTCCTCTCATTTGTTCGCTCCTATAATTGTGTTTGGAGACTTTAATGCTCACCACGACAAGTGGCTGGAAAACTCTGTCATATATCTTGCTGCTGCCCATACCATAAACTTTTCAATCACTCAGTCCCTTACCCAAGTGGTGGAGTTCCCCACGCGTTTCTCTAATAACTTTAATAGACCTGACTCACTACTAGATCTCTGTTTCACTTCTATCCCTGACTCTTGCCAAGTCATGCAGCTATGCACCCCCACACGGCAGCTCTGATCATGCTGTCGTTTCCGTCAATACCTCCTTCCACTTCCCCTCCCTCAGAAATCTCCGATCAGCAGAATATCTTACTGCTGCCAAAGAGCAGCCTGGGAGTCGTTCCGCGATTTTCTGTTTGATGTCCCTTGGAACAAAGTTTTTAATCTTCCTGTTGAAGACTGTACATCCGAGGTTCCCTCCTGGGTTAAAGCTGGCATAGATTCTTTCATCCCAGTCAGGAAGTTACGACTTAAACCCCATTCATTCCCCTAATTCTCCCCTGCTTGCTCGGCCGCTATTGCCTACAGGAATCACTTCTTCCGGCCTTATCAGAGCAACGCGTCTAACCATAATAGGCGCTTTTTTGCCTCTGCTCATAATTAGTACAAGAGGATCCTTAATGATGCTAGTCTGTTGTTTGTTGACTGAATGAAGCAGCGTATATTTCCGCAATTTCGGTCCCAAAGACTACTAGCAGCTCTGTAAAAATGTGTTAAACAACAGCAAGCCCTCAGTATCCACCCAACCCGCTCTTTAATCAATAAATCTGAGGTTCTCACATCTTCAACAGATAAGGCCAAGTGCTTTGCTCGCAGACTCTCTACTAACTCAGACTGACGTATCTGCACCGGACTTCCCACCTAGAACTGAGTTTCAACCTAGTGATGTTCCCATTACCCCTCGCTTGTCTCTAACAATATTTCAAATCTTGACCCCCATAAGACGAGCGGAGGTGACGAAATCCCAATCATTGTCCTGAAGAAATGTGCCTCTGTCCTCTCCAAACTCTACACTACTGCCTCTCTGTTTCTTGCTTTCCTGCCTGCTGGAAGTCCTTCTCTGTGGTTCCTGCATTTAAGAACTCTGGACAACCCTCAGAATTCTCAAATTATTGCTCTATCAGAATCCTACCGATTTTTGGCAAAGTGTTCGAGGCTAATATCAAGTAGTTCAACATATACCCTTCAACGCATACCCTTCGATAAACAGTATGGTTTTCGCTTCACTAGTTCTACTGTTGATATGCTAATGACCATCACAGAGTATATATACCTAGCTCTCGATGAGAACGGCGAATCTCGAGCAGATGCCCTTGATATTTCCAAAGCATTTGACATAGTCTGGCATGCTGGCCTTCTACGCAAGCTTCAGGGCTATGGTATAACTGGACGCTTGTTTGATCTAATCCAGTTGTTCCTTTCAAATCTCGCATTGAAGGTAGTATTGAACGGGCATGCTTCCGGATACTACACACCTTTCTATCTTCTGAACTAGTTTCCTGTTTGTATGCAGACGATTGGCTTCCACTACAGGTTCTTGATTACTCTAATGGCTTTACCGAATATTTCAAGATTGCCGAACATCTCTATCAAGTCTTTGCGGCGTACTTTGTCGAATGCCTTTGCATAGTCTATAAAACACAGGTACACGTCCTTCTGAATCTGTAGGGCCGTGTCTGATAGAATTCTAAGCATAAATATCGTTCTCCTTGTTTCAGTGTCCTTAATGAAACTACACTGTTCTTGCCATATCTCTGGTCTGATTCTGCTGCGCGTTCCATTCATGTGACTCATTAAGCTGATTGTTCGGTGGAGTTCACATTCCTTTGCGCCTGGATTCGTAGGCAATGCTATGAAAATCGATCTTCTTAGGCCTTCCGGTATATCGCCACTGTTGTAAATTTTATTTATTATTTGTGTAATTTTGTCTACGCTGAAATCGCCTCAGCATCTTTATTACAACGGCGTCTGGTCCTGCTGCTTTGTTCCTATTCGGTTTGGCCAGTGCGGCTTTTATTTCCGATTTTTATATAATTTAGTTGGTATTTCTGCGTATTATCGGTTATTCTCTTTTGTCGTAGAAGATGTTCTCCGATATATTCTTCACATCGCTGAACTATACTTGATTTTATACATCTTTGGGCTGTTAGTTCTCTTATTCTTATGCATGCGGCCCTTAAATAACCAAATTAGTATCTTTTATCGGGCATCATGTTTGATATGATTAATATCCGATCAAAACCAAATTAGTAGCGCCTATGAAAAATCACCGTCTTTGTCTTCATAGTCTATTCTTTCCAGTAAATATTAATTTACTATTATTTTTTTTCGAAAACAAGCCAGCACACCCAGATAACAATGTTATAAAAAATTTTAGGACACAAAGCAAAAAGATATTTCGATGTTAAACAAACATTTTTTCTCATACTTATAAAAATTGATTTTTGAAAGTTTCTGTAATGCCTAGATGTGTGTGTCGAATCATTTATATTTTGTTTCTTCAAAAAGTAATTTTTAACAAGTCTCCAACAATTTTGTTTCTCTTAACTTTTGCTTCTTTCATAATTTCTGACAACTTTCTTTGACCTGAATCTATTTTACTGATCTTCTATGCTCTTCCGCGCAATTAAGGCATAAAACGAAAAATTAGTAAAAAACGGAATCTTAAGGGAAAAACAGTGCATTTTTTAATATTGCTTCTTTCCTTTTTTTCCTTTTTTAATTTTTTATTTTTTTTCCTTGTTAAATATCATTTCTACTTCTGCTGCGTTATTTTTGTCTCAACACAGAGAATTCACTCTTTGGCATAAAATGGCTGTTAACAAAAACAAAAGATGCTTCCAAAATGTCGAAACGAAAGTCATCAAAGCTATACAAATGCAAGTTCATTGATTCTACAGTTATTGAAACTGAAAGAAAACAGTCATAAATAAAAAATGCATGACATTTATGTTTATTTATTTAGTTATCTATCTATTTATTGTAAATATTTACTGTTTCTGTTTCTTGCATGCCAAATTCAAATGCCGGAACGATTCAAACATTTGCATAAATTCCGCACCACCACCCCGAAAAGAATGCTTATTATTAATCACCAAAATCTCGGATGTGTATCATTCAGTTTTGGGAATTTTTATCAGTAAAACAAATTGGACCAAAAAACAAAGCACAATATTTTCTCAGTTTTTAATATTCCTACACTTTTGATTCCAGGCCTTAAATTTAAAACAAATTACAAAGTACAAATGCTGGCACAATTGTCATTAAAAGTTTCTGATTGAATGTTTATTTAAACCGGCAGAATCAATTTAAAGTATTTAAAGTGTCGAAAGATTTCCATTGGAATCTGTTTCAGATTGCACTCATATTTCGTACAGAAGAGCACCAAAAATGTTTAATACGAAAAGAAATCAAATTCAAGGGGGATTTTAGTTTTTTCAAACCATGTAGTAGTCGAGTCTGCGAGGATACTGTGAATGGCGCCAGAGACTAGTGATTTGCCCTCAGTCAGTTAACTGGGTGAAATAATAATAATAATAATAATAATAATAATAATAATAATAATAATAACAGGCCAGACATTATTGTTAAAAACCAGAAGGAGAAAACTTGTCTATTAATTGATATGGCTTGTCCAGCGGATTTTAACATAGCATCCAAGGAATTCGAAAAATTGTCAAAATATAAAGACCTGAAAATTGAAATAGAAAAAATGTGGAAATTGAAAACAAGAATCGTGCCAGTGATAGTAGGTGCACTTGGAATGATAAAAAAAAGTAACAAAACAACACATTGAAATAATCCCTGGAAACCCCAGCTTCAGAGATATACAAAAAATTGTCTTGTTAAGTACAGCTCACACACTAAGAACTTTGTCTAGAGATGATAGGGGAGATAGAAAAAACATGAAATAGAGCCATAACGACACACCACGACCTGCCTTAGGTCTTCCCGCAGACTTGGTAGGTAGTGCGAACATAGCAGAAATCAAAATATGATGAAAAATGACAACATAATAAACGCGCGCTTTGAACAGTTTCAAAGAAATTAAATTTGAGGAAGGACTAAAGCCACCCCAAAATCAAATTTGTCAGGATATTGAGGTGAATTGTTTTTACTTGATCTTAAATGAAAACTGCCAGATGTGGCTGGAACGGTGGGGTCTGGAATTTAACGACGACAAAGTTATAAAGTTATAATAATTGTCTTTATAATGACTGAAACGTTAATGATGATGATGATGATGATGATGATGATGATTTTCTTGTCAAGAAATTAGAATTAGTGGAAATCTTGGTATCTGTTCTAAACCCCGCTCCGCCATCCATTTGCTCAGACCTACCAAGTACGTCTTCCCCATTACATGTCCCAGGAACCTCATTTGTCTCTGCCTGATAATTAGTATGAATTTTCTTCTCCTTTACATCTTTTCGAACACTTCATTGTTGCACACATGCTCAGTCCATGGTATTTTCAGCATCCTTCTGTAAAACCACATTTCTGCTGCCTCAAGTCTCTCCTTCATCCTTGATGAGATTGTCTAACATTCACTTCCATACAAAATGACAAAAGGACATAGCAATCCAGCACTCTTTTCTTTGTTTCTAATGAGATTTTCCTTTCTTTCAGTACTCTGGTTGGCTTCTGAAATACGTCTTTGGCCATGTCAATGCGTCTTTTGATCTCTATATTGCACTTTCCATCTTCTGTCAAAACATTTCCTTGTTTGAAAAACTCATTTTGTCGTTTATTTTATTTTTCAGGCAATCATTTTTATCCGATATTTTGTTCTATAAAAGTTGAAAAAATCAAAACAGACGACTAGTCATTGAATATGAATCAAAAAATCTTCAGTAAACTTTTATCCAAATGAAAAATTCCTGTGGAAGAAAAGAAAACCGGACAATATTAGAAAGATATTTTTTTACTTGTTTTATTTTAGTTTCTCCGATTTGTAGTTGGCATATTAGGCTCCTCTTTTTACTGATGACTGTACATTCAGTTTTCTTGAAGTTTATGCTCAGTTCTTTCTTCTCACTTTCTTTTGCTACTTTCTGTACCCTTTCTAAAAACAGAAACGGGCCCTGATACGATAGAATTGATCAGTTGGAAATTATTTAAACCTTTGTTGTTTGTTTTTACTATTTCATTAGTATTATGTCATCGCATCAGTGACGCAGAATTATCAAGCATCACATTTAAATATTATTATTTAGTTCTTAATTTTCATGTTATATATTGTTTTGGTTATTCTCTCTAGTTTTTATAAGATAAATAAAAATGTTTTCTGTTTCAAAATTTAAAATAAATATTTAAAATTAGGTTTCATTTCATTTTCAGGAAGCAAATAAAACTGCTAGTAATCCACATAAATCCCGTCATGAGTCCTGTAACCCATTAATGCCGTAAAAACACCACATTTACTTCAGCCATACTAGCAGTGTTGTATATAAATCAAGATGGCCTGATGGGCTTGTTTTAAATTTAGGTTTCTTTCTCCTAGACTGGTTGTCAGTCACCTCAAAGCAAGATAGCCCTGCTGTAGATAAGAGATGGATTCATATCTTTCCCAAAAGTATTTGTTCAAAACTAAACGTAACGAACTCGGGCAGAATTTGAACCCGGGTCTAAGATTTCTTTCCGAATTGCTGATCATTACACTACTTATACATCCAAATTGCGCAATTATTATGACTAAAACCAGGAATTCTTTGGAGTTACTTAATTAAAAAAAAGTTTTACTTTGAAAACTCGAACTGAATAATCAACATTTTAAAAAATGATTTTGTAAAGTTTCAAAATTCAAATATCCCAAAATGGATGTCATGGCTTTCGCTTCTCTAGGTCAATAGCTGATGTGTTAATGGTTATTGACGAAAGAATCTATTACGCTTTAATTAAAAATGGTGAAGCTCAGGTTGTTGCTTTGGGTATTACAAAGTAATTTAACAACTATTTGTCGATACTTCTAAGATTAGGTAGTATTTACATTATTTGCGCTGTTCGAAATGTTCTCCACATCTTTATTGCCGTGTTTACAACGTTTCAGCCCCCGCCTTCTTCAAGTGCTAGTATTTTCAACCGAACACTTTATTTCGATCACTGGTGTAATTTTTAGGAAGTTCTGTAGTTTTCCTGTCCGCTATCAACACTGTGTCATCTGTATATCTTATATTGTTAAGATTGTGACCGCTGATCATGAATCATGGTAAGATTTCTAGTTCTCTCAGAATTGCCTTGCTGTATAGGTTAAATGAATCCGGTGAGAAGACACATCTTTGTCTTAAACCTCTTTGTAATCGATGAATTGATTTCCTATCCATATGCAGGTCGTTTGCAGCCAGTATAGGTTCTTGATTATTCTAGTGTCTTTCCTGAATAAAAAAAAAATCCACTAATTATGAAACTTTGACATGCCACGGTAAATCTTAAGGAAAAATATTTAGCACAGGATTCAAGCACGCCACAATCTTGACGGAGAGTTTTAAAAATGCCAATTTAATGTTATTTCAAAATAAATCAAAAGAATAGGGAAATAATGATGGTCATGCGTATAAATCGTTATGCTAAAAAATCTTGAACAGAAACCGTTTTCAGCACTAATGTCCTCGTAGCTAAAGCTTTAAAAAATGGTCTGTTGTCTTTAAATTTCAAAGGTTTGAATAAAAATATTCAAGTTCATTTTGTTTTAATTGAAATGCTGTCTGTTCTTATTTATCAATGATTTTTTTTTCTTTATAAAAAATAGTTTCTTGTTTGAAAAACTCATTTTTGTCGTTTATTTTATTTTTCAGGTGATAATTTTTATCCGATACTTTGTTCTATAAAAGTTGAAAAAATCAAAACAGACGACTAGTCACTGCATGTGAATCAAAAAATCTTCAGTAAACTTTTATCCAAATGAAAGATTCCTGTGGAAGAAAAGAAAACCGGACAAGATTCGAAAGATACACACGAATAAAAGCATTTGTGAAGAAAGAGAAACTGAGCGCGAGGGATAGCAATGTTCCGACATAAACACGAAGAAAAAGAGAAACAAAAAATGCATAAACAAATGATTTAAAGATACAGACAAACACACTAATGATTTAAATAAAGAAATAAATAAATGAAAGGAAAAAAAGAAACTAATGATTTAGATAAACAAACAAACAAACTAATTATTTAAAGAGACAAAGAAAGAAACAAATAAATCAATGATTTAAAGAAACAAACAAGATTTAAAGAATAAAACGATAAAACAAGAAATGATTTAAAGAAACAAACAAGATTTAAATAAAGAAACAATCAAATAAATAATGATTTTAAAGAAAAAAATGAACTAATAAACAATGGATATAAAGAAAGAAAGGAACAAACAAATAAACTAATGATTTAAAGAAAGGAAGAAAGGACAACTTTCTTAAAAGTGATTCGTCAAAATTCAAATTAGCACAAAAAAAGGAAGATTGATTTATATTAAGATGAAGGAAACTAAAAAATATATAAAAAAATAAACCCGAACAATTTTATTGCTTCTAAATATTGAAATGTTGTCACATTCTTAACGGACATTAGCGTGGGACGTAGTTCAAATTTCAGATTTACGATTAACGTTTGTTTCTATGAAATGTAAATATGAGATTTGATAATAATTCAGTAAATTTATCAAACAATCTAACAGGAAAGAATTTTTTATGCGAAACACTGGAGTCGGTCAATGAGATTGAACGTTTATTGCATTCTATATACAGAGTGTATTAAAAATACTTTCACAAACTTTTGAATGAGTAATCCTCACACTAAAACAAGGACAAAAGTCCATATAAAGATATGTCCGCAAATCCTTCATTTTTGAGTCATTAAGTTTAAAGAAAGTTTACGGTAGATGACGCTGTGTTGCCGTGTAGACAAGGTTACATTTCTCATTCGTGTACATTAGTGGCAACTCTTCAGCGTTTAATATGAGTAATAGTGAGTTGAGAAGTGTTTCGTTTAACAATGGATGGATATATCATAGCGTGAGCAAGCAGATATGATTTTTACATACGGTCAATCAAATGGTAATGAATGTGAGGCTGCAGGATGTATCAAATTCGGGTTTCCAGACCGAAGGCCGCCTTACCATCAAAACCATTACTGCAGTTTATCGTCACGTAACTAAGACAGGATCCGTAGCACGACAAACTATGGTGATATCGGTGACGATCCGGGTATCAGCACGCGTCAACTGACCTTAGCATGCCGTATATCTCATAGTATCACAGGAGCGTATTACAAGAAAATCTCGTCTATCATTATCATCTGCAATGTCGTCCTTTGATCACTCACCACGGAAGAACTTTTGCCGATGGCATATTGCACAAACTGCAGACCCATTGCTTTTCCCTTTTAGTATTGTTTACATTTTAGCTTGTTTTGGTGTCAGAAATCTGCCCCCAAAGTTTGTAAAATAATTTCTGGATTGTATCTTAAGCTCTCCATTTAACAGCGTCTAACGTAAACTTAATAAATCAAAAACGAAGGACTTGCGGGCATATGCTGATATGAATTTTTGTACTTTATTTGTTGTCAGAGACCCGATCCCAACCTTTGATACACCATATATATATATATATATATATAATTTATAATTTTTGATACACCATATATATGGCGTATAAAAACTATTTTTACAGATCTTAGGGACGGGTTACTTGCACCAAAAGAAGGATACAAGTCCATATAAACATATGTTCGCAAATCCCCGATTCATACTTTGTGGTACCACGGATCCTATCTCGGCAACGCGACAAGAAACAGCATCAAAGTGTAGATGATTCGACTGACTTCGGTCTAGAAACGCAATCTGATACAGCCGTGTAGACTCGCGTCCATTACCATTCGCGTAGGGGTCTACAAATATCATATTTTTTTAACTTAATAACTCAAAAACGAAGTTTTTGTGAATATATGTTGATATGAACATTTGTCCTTGTTTTGGCGTGAAGAAACCGCTTCCAATAGTTGTAAAAGTATTTTTGCTGCAGTATATATACATGTGTGTGTGTGTGTGTGTGTGTGTGTGTGTGTGTGTGTGTGTGTGTGTGTGTGAAATATCAGAAACACTACTCAATCATAAGATAACGTCGAAACAAAATAGCTACATTTGTAGTAATATTTATGTTATAAATTCTAAAGTAATATTATATATATACATATATAAGCTCAAAAGAGAGGATTAAAATGAACAATAAAGTGTGAGTGTAAAATAAAAACAAAAACGATGAAAAAGACAAATAACCACATTCTACACGTATGAGCAGATGGGCAAGTGCACTATAAAAAACTTACTGTCATGAAAAGTACATATAAAATAGAAACAATCGACAAATATAAACAGTCAATTGGTGACACTTTTTGAAGATGGGCCGGTGTGATTCCCAGGGGGTTTGTCCACGAATCTCTGGAGTCGGGATGCTGGAAGTAATATCAATCAGCATAGTCACAAACCTTTTACTCGTATTAATTAGATCACTAAAATGTGAGGAGACGAACTGTTTATTTTATTAAGAGTATTTTTATCTAGAGGTCTAAATAATATATATATATATATATATATATATATATATAATTTCATTCAAAACGCAGTCATCAAGCATATAGAAGTTTATACTTAATTTCACGCGCAGGAATCTTTCAGTACCACTGTGAAATATAAAATAAGCATATAATTTTTAATATATATCTTAGCTGTGTTTTCTTACCTGGGCACTCTTTTTCATCTCCCACCATTTTGTTTTATATTACATTTTACATACATACCTATACAGAAGGACAGACATCACATAGCAATCCAGCACTCTTTTCTTTGTTTCCACTGAGGTTTTACTGCCTTTCAGTACTCTGGTTAACTTTTGAAATGTGTCCTTGGCCATGCTAATGCATATTTGGATCTCAACATCTCACTTTCCGTCCTCTGTCAGCACGCTACCCAGGTAATAAAATTTCTTTACTTGGTATATTTTAGTTTCTCCGACCTGTAGTTTGAATTTTGAGCTCTTTTTCTTTTTGCTGATGACCATCTATTCAGTTTTCTTGAGTTTATGCACAGTCCTTTCTTCTCACTTTCTTTTGCTACCTTCTGTAGGCGGTCCTGCATTCTTCTTTCCGTGTCTGCTATCAGCACTGTGTCATGTGTGTATCTTACATTATTGAGATTATGACGAATCCTGGCAAGGCTTTTATTTCTCCCAGAATTGTTTCGCTATATAAGTTAAAAAGATCCGACGAGAAAACACATCCTTGTCTTATGCTCCTTTCTATTTTTGTAAACCTGTTGGTTTCACTTTCTATCCGTACAGAAGCAATTTGCTGACAATATATATTTTTGATCATCCTAACGTCTTTCCTGAAAATGTCAAGGCTATCGAGTATCTCTATCAGTTCTTTGTGGCATACTTTGTCAAATGCATTTGCGTAGTTTATAATGCACAGACAGAGGTCCTGCTGCATTTCTATTACTCATTCAGATAGCATTCTGAGCATGAATATCGCATTATTTGTTCCGGTGTCTTTAACAAAGTCACACAGTTCTTATCCTATCTCTGGGCTGATTCTGCTTCACGCTCGGTTTTTCAGAGACCGAATGATGAGTTTTGTTATGTGGCTCATTATGTTCGGTGGAGTTTACATTCCTTTGCACCTGGCTTCTTAAGTAGTGCTATGAAAATTGATCTGCTTAGGTCCTCCGGTATATTACCGCTGTTGTAGATTTTGTTCATTTCTATGAGCCTGTCTATGTCAAAGCTATCTAAGGACATCAACATCTCTATCACAATCCCATCGAGTCCTGCCGCTTTATTTCTCTTCAATTTGGCCATTGCCGATTCCACTTCTGTTTAAATATTTCTGGTCTATCCGTATTTTTGTGCATTTTTGGTTGCTCTCTTCTGTCGTGGAAGAGATCAGCAATATACTCATCCCATTTAGGACAGGGTCCGAAAACTCGTTATCTTCTCTCTTATAAAACCGCTTGCCCTTTTCAAAATGATAAAATGACATTCTCACTTAATGAAATGACGCCCGTAACACGTATATAAAAACAAAAATAGGCAACATATCTTTTATTCGCTCTTCAAGTGGCGTGGTTGTGGACTAGGAGGTGGTGTCGAAGGTGTCACCACACACGCCCCGAGAGTTCCAGAGGCCGCGTTCGTCCGCGGTTTTCCCTGTGTTTCACTCGGTCTGACTTCCAATCTCAACTCCTCATCGACTGACCGATTACTACTAGTAATCTGTCTCTTATATAAGCAACTACGTCATCTTTTGACGCACCGTCTACTACAATTTTATGACCCACATTATCCGCCCTTGGCTACGCTGGTTTCAAAACAATCAAATATGTTCCTGATATGAGAATTTTCCTGCATTCCTTACTTTGACAACAATCAAATATTTATCAAAACAATGTCTATTTTTCTTCTGTCAATCAGCTTGCATATTTTTGCTGTTTCATAAAAATGCACTTCTTCTCAAAATTAGGCACAAGCTCAGATAATTTACAACACAAGTGCTTTATCATACGGCTCTCTCTGACCATAGCTAAATTAGATCTTATTTAAATACACATGAAGACCTATCAAACTCTCTCCTAATATATTTGATGATAATAAAAATATAATAGAATTATCCACATCTAAAACAGCTAAAAATAATAGGATCATTATTAATAAAAAAAAGAAAAATCTAGCACGTAATATCAACTATGAACATGGCAACAATGTACTCACTGCTTTCGAAACATAAAACATAATCATGACTATACAATATACATAAACACATTAGTTATTCGGTTAAAAATAAAATGAAATTCATCCTTGATAATGACTAAAGGTATAGTCAAAAGTGATTAGAGAAATATAACATGCGGACAATTTTTGCATAGTTTATGTCCTGAAAAAAATTATAAGATCACGTGAAAACTTATATAAGAACGTAGCCATCACAACTTGTGCATCATTGTTAATAAAACTTGCATGAAAGAAAGATTGCTGCCTAAATAAACAATATATATATATATATATTAAAAAAAGAAATAGGGATTGTTTCAACGAGAGAAATCGGTATAGAAGAAAACAGTGCAAGAAACCGAGAACATTTTGTTTAAAGTGTAGATTTATTGTTATTATTATTATTAATATTGCGTCCAAAGGTGACTCTCTTCTCTTTGGACTCGAAACACGTGTAGCGACACAAATAACATTTTTCTTCTTCTTCTTCTTCGTCTTCTTCTTCTTCTATGTGCCCTGTCCCTTCAGGACGTAGGCGATCATGGCTCTCCACGTCTCCCTATTCCTTGTGGCTCTTAGTATGTTTGCTCCTGTTGCTCCTGGCAACCCCCGTTCCGTCATCCACCTGATCAGTCCCTGCAAATATGTTATCCGCTGCCTTCCTCTGTCTCTCCTTCCTTCTATCTGTCCAGTCAGTATCAGGTTCTCCAGGCTCTCCTTCCTCATTGCATGTCCCAGGAACTTCAGTTGTCTCTTCCTGATGCTCAGTATTAATTTCCTTTTTGTTGCCATTCTTTCTAACACCTCGTCGTTACTTGTATGCTCAGTCCACGATATCCGTAGCATCCTTCTGTAGAACCACATTTCGGCCGCTTCCAGTTTTGTCCTCATTTTCGATGATATCGTCCAGCATTCACAGCCGTATTGAAGAACTGACATCACGTAGCAGTCTAGAACTCTTTTCTTCGTTTCTATTGAGATTTTCCTGTGTGTTAGTATTTTGCTCATCTTCTGGAACGCGTCCTTTGCCATGCCAATTCGCCTTCGGATCTCCGTGTCGCACTTTCCATCTCCTGTTAGAACACTTCCTAGGTATTTAAATTCTTGTACTTGTTTGATTCTGTTATCCTCCACCTGTATTTGGCATTTTGGGTTGTATCTTTTGCTGATGACCATGCACTCAGTTTTCTTAAAGTTTATTTGTAGTCCCTTCTTGTCACTCTCCACTGCTACTTTCTGTATGAGGTCATGGACACTTAATATATTATATAAAAAGCAAATAATAATAATAATAATAATAATAATAATAAATCTACACTTCAAACAAAACATTGACAGCTTCTCACACTTTTTTTCCATACCAATTTCTCTTGTT
>JBBBDQ010000224.1:2832500-3030000 GCA_037127315.1 Ascarosepion bandense | reverse complement strand
AAAAGCTCAGTGGTAATTACGACGACTTTCCTGTCCTGGGTATGACGATAAACTACATCCGGCAGCAAGGCTTCTGATTGGGAGGTTTTGGGGGGCGCGGAACCACTTCTTAATTGCTGTTGTGCCCAGTTCCACCCTAACCCAAGATGGTAGCACCTGTTAGGGTCCTTGCGATTGGCAAATAGTTATTCTCAAACTGGGATCAAAATATTATGAATGCATAAAAATATATTTTTATCGTAAAAATACTAGCAATACAGTTTCATAATAAATTCTAATGTTGTAAAAAATAAATAAATAAAAATTACTAGCTATGCATTTTAAAAAAATACAATATTAGCAGCAATGGATTTTTGACAAAAAATAACCAGTAATACATTTTTATAAAAGAAATTATTAATGCTTCTAAGAAAATTAAATTTCGTCATTGAATGACGCATAAGGAGTTAATAAGCCTCTAAGATAACATATGACAACTCACTGACAAAACAAAGAACTATTATTTCTGTGAGAAATAAGAAAATAAATAAAAGAAATGATTGTTGTTGATTGTGTTTAACGGCATATCAACTACCATGGATTATTTATTGTAAATATTTTGGATGCAATTTTATGGATATATATATATATATATATATATATATATATATATATACGTAAAAAAATCACAAGATCGCCAAAACCTACCGCGGTTTCACACAACGGCTCGTCGGTTTCACACTGACGAGCCGTTGTGTGAAACCGCGGTAGGTTTTGGCGATCTTGTGATGTTTTTACGTGTCTTTGCTCTACATTGCTTCCTCTTTGTTATTCCGCTTTGGTTAGTTCTGTATCGAGCACTTTTTCTTTCTTTGTGGTTGGTTCCGTTTGGGTTTTTTTTTTCTTTACTGCGGGGTATTGTATGTATTGTCTGTATTCCGCAGTTTTCTTTTTTTTTTCCCTCTTGTCCAACGCCTTATAGCGACGGACAGTAACGGAGTTAAATTCTGTCTGTTATTTATTGTCCTCAAAGTTTATTTTCGTATAATTTTAGGATTTAGATACTTACAGAGTCAGTCTTGTTATTATATATATATATATATATATATATATATATATATATATATATATATATATATATATAGTATTGTAACTAAGTTGTAGAACTCGTTGGTTTTTTAATCTGTTGTTCATGCATTTACTTTTATAAAGAGTGCTCGAAACAAATGTAGAGCGTTATACTGCAATAGTTGTTACAATGGTTTATAAATTCATAGTATCACTACACAAATATTTTCGCGTATATATATATATATATATATATATATATATATATATATATATATATATATATATATTGAACTCAGCTGTATGCTTTCAACTACAGATAAAATGTATTGTTGGTCATTTTATATAAAAATCTATTGATGGTATTTTTACTAATGTACGTTTATACTTTCATAGTGTTTTGTTTCACTGTTTCACTGTTTGCCTATTGGGCCCTTAGCAGATGCTTACGAGCCCGAGTCGGGTGGACCTAGGAACAACAGCAATTAAGAAATCGTTTCACGTTACTCGAAACCTCAAATCATCCGATCAAAGGCCTTGATTCCAGATATATATCATCTTCATACCCAGGATTTTAAAGGTAATGTAACAAAAGAAATTTATTTTTGATAAACTACGTATGTTTTGTGCTGGTTCTATTAAAGTTATATTTATTAACTATTTTATTCAGTTTATATTTCTGAGATGAGGTATTGTAACTATTTACACTATTTACATTGTTTGGAGTGTTGTCCTCATCTTTATTGGCATATTCACGATGTTTAGGCTATTGTACGCTCCTGTCTTCTTTAAGTTGGAATTTTAAACCGAACTCTTCATTTTGTCGACGGCGGTAGATTGTTCTAATTCCACATGCCATGCCTTTGGATATCTCTGTTTTTATTTAATTCGCCTTGATAACTCAACTCTCTAAGTTTTTGTTCTATCTGGATCATTTCAAAACAAATTGATCACACTCACAGACACACTCATATACATAACAACTTGACCATGAGAGAGCTGCGTATATGGGAGTATATGTACTTAAAGTATGTGATTCCCTAAGATAATATATAAAAAATTGTCTCTAATTTACAGATAATCAATAAATGTATATATTCACAAAATAAAACCTTTATTAAATGAATTACAAACACTTTCAAGCTGGAATAAAAAGAATATTAATTAAAATTAAGATGCGCAAAAGTAACTAACTCTTTCTTTTGAGGTAACGACATCGACTAGTTTTTTTCTATAAATTTTCTGTCAGTAGTAAGCTTCAATTTCTTGGCAAAAATTCTACAACTGTTCGATGTTACTTGGGTTTATTGCATGTACTGTCTTTTTTAATTTGAACTAGAGATTTTGAATTGGGTTTAGATCAAGACTTTGCATAGGCCATTCCAAGACTTGAAATTTCTTTTTTCGAACCCATTTTTCTGGATTTACTTTAATGTTTTAGAAAATCAAACCTAAACCCAACTTTCAAACCGAGGGCAAGATATTTTCGTTTCAAAATGCAGGGTCCATTATGCCATCAATGCATACTATTTTACCTGTTTCAGCTACAGTAAAGCTTCCCCAAATAATACTGCTGCCGCTGCCACGTTTAACAGTTGACCTCAAATTCAATAACCCTATTAGGAGCTCGCCAAACATACCGCCTATCATTCCTCCTAAAAAGCACTAGTTAGTTCTCATCCGACTATAAATCCTTTTGCTAGAATGTTTTATAGCTTATTAATATGAGCTTTGGTATACTTAAGTCGATTTTGTTTGGGCTTTTTCATAAGCAATGGCGTTTTTCAAGGCAATCTGCCATGAAGACCGACATCGTTCAAAATTTGTCGCACTGTAGACGTATGCACATAGATTCCGACATTAAGCAGAAAGCCTTCAAAAACTCTAGTGGTCACAGCAGGATTCACTTCGGTTTGCCACACCATGTGTCTACTTGCTCTTGCAGTTATTTTCGGGGATGGGTATTTCAGGATTACAACGTCGTCATATCAAAAGCTTTCCGTTTGTAAATAATTTGTCGCACGGTGGGAACGTGCACTACAAATAGTTTTGATAGCTTTTTGTAGCCTTCTCCATCATTATAGGCATTAACAATGCGATTTTTTAAAGCTTCAGGAAGTTCTTTTGATCTAGGCATATTTCATTTTTAAATATCTATCTCTTCTATTTCTTTCTCTGATTTCTATATCCCTGGTTACCTTCCCCTCTTTAGGAAGCACCCCAATGTTCAATTGCATAGACTTGGTGTTTATGTCTGTGAACATCTCCCTCTATCTAGGGTGATTTCTCTTGAATCTCGCAGATAATTCCTACATATGTCTCGGTCTCTCTACTCTACTACTCTCGGCTAGCTATCATTTCTTTCTCTACCGGTCCCCTTCCTCGCCTGACTGTTCCATACTAGACAGCATCACGAACAATATAGACAAGACCATTTCATCTCATCCGTTTGTTATTATATTTGTGCTCGGAGACATTAATGACCACTACACCAAGTGGCTGGAAAACCCTGTCACATATTTTGCTGGTGTCCATATCATGAACTTTGCAATTACTAAATCTCTTACACAAGTGCTGGCTTCCCCCCACACATTTCCCCAATAACCCTAATGGACTTGGCTCACTGCTAGATCTCTTTATGACTTCTATCCCTGACTCTTGTCATGGCTTGCAGCTTTGCCCTCTTGGCAATTCTGACCATGTTGTGGCTTCCGTTTAACACTCAAGACCCCCGGGTCGAATACTGGCTATCACGGCATTATATATTTAACCCTTTTTGTCCTCGGATGGTTATCCTGGTCACGAGACCGTATATCTAGCACTTCCACTCCATGGGCCTATTCCGGTCAACGTGCACCAGACTTAACGCTTTCAACTTCAGCATTACGACGTGCTTATATAGGAAACGGAGAGTCACAAGCCAGGCCATTAACGTGCTTAACACAAGTGATCACGAGTGTTTGTTGCTACAGCCAAAAATCATGTGACCTATAAGCGCTATTTCGATTCCACTTGCAAAAATTTATTTTCGTTCATTTCCACCCTTCTTCGATGACCCAAATTAAACGGCACTCAACTCAGATTTCACCATTAGTAAACAAGATACATCCCAATGTTCAATCTACTCCAAAATCCTTTTTATCAAAAATTATTATTTCGTTTATCACCATTGTTTTCTGATGACCTAAATATAATGGCCTAACTTTTGTTTAAATCAAATTTCGCTACCGGTAAACAATTACGCTGGTTTATTTTAATGTTCAATTTAATATTGCCACACTGGAAGTAGAAATTTTCTTTAGAAAAATTCTAAATAGAAATTAAAAGAAAGAAACGAATAATATGACGTTTCGACCGTTTCGGCCTTCTTCGGGTGCTAGGAACTTTGAACCTTTTCAATGTGTGTATGTGCTTATGTCTCTCTCTCTCTCTCTCTCTCTCTCTCTCACACACACACACACACACACACACACACACACACACACACACACACCGTTAATATCTCATTCCATTCCTCTTCCCACCCAGGAACCTCCGATCAGCAGAATATCTTACTGCTACCAAAGAGCAGAGTGTGAGTCGTTCCGCGATTTTAAGTGTGACGTTCTTTGAAAGAAAGTTTTTAGTCTTCCTGTTGAAGACTGTGCATCTGAGAACTCCTCTTGGGTTAAAGCTAGCACCAATGTTTCCATCTCAGCCAGACTTTTCACCTAGAACTGAGGCTTAACTGAGTGACGTTTACATTACCCACTCACTGGCCTCTAACATAATTTCAACGCTTGATCCACATAAGGCGAGCGAAGGTGACGGAATCCCAGACAATGTCATGAAGAAATGCACTCCTGAACTCTCCACTGTTCTCTACAAACTCTACAACTACTGTCTCTCTGATTCTTGTTTTCCTGCCTGCTGGAAGGCCTCCTCTGTGCTTCATGTTTGTAAGAACTCTGGAGAACTCTCAGGCCCCTCTAATTATCCCCCTATCAGCTTCCTACTGATTTCTGACAAAGTGTTCGAGCTTATTATCAATGCTAAAAGGTTTCAACATCTCTCAGCCCACAACCTCTTCTCCGATAAACAGTATGGCTTCCGCATTGCCAGGTCTACTGCTGTAATGCTAACAACCATGATAGAGTATATATACCAGGCTCTCGATAAGAGCGGCGAACCTCGATCTGTTGCCCTGGATGCCTCCAAAGCATTTGACAGTTTCTGGCATGCTGGCCTTCTGCGCAAACTACAGGGCTATGGTATGATTAGGCGCTTGTTTAATGTAATCCAATCTTTCATATCAAATCGCGTAATGAAGGTAGTGTTTAATGGGCATACTTCCAGATCCTAGCATACAAACGCGGGTATCCCTCAAGGCTCTATTCTAAGTCCTGCGGTTATTTTGATCTTTATCATTGATCACAATGATGTAATCAGATCCCAAGTAAGCATCTATACTGACAACACCACCATTTAATGCCGCCTCGATGAGAAATCTGTTAAGGCTGACAAGGCAAACTTCGCTGCAGATCTTGAAAATAACCTCCAATCTGTGGTGAAGTGAGGTAAGAAATGGCTCGTAAATTTTAATGCTTCGAAAACAAAGCTGCTATCCTTTAACCACCATAGACAATCTCTACTTCCCTCCATCAGCATGGATCAAGCTAGTCTCCCTGAAAGCCTAGTTCCCTCAGCCGACCTCGTAGAAATACTACATTGAATCAATAGCTAAATCTGCTGCTAGGAAGGTCGGTTCACCGTGTCGGGCCAGGAAGTTTTTCTCGCCTGAATCTATCTTGCATATATACAAAACTACCATCCCACCGTACTGCTGTCACATCTGGTCGGCTGCCCCTGCTATTCATCTCGGGGTTGTAGACAAAATCCAAATATATACTATAGTCATCCGCAGACAGATCTGTTTCGCTGTATCACAGCTCACCAGTACGGCTTAGACTCCGATCGCTTCCTAACCCAGGATTGAAACCCGACCGAATCGGCGTTAGCTGGCGATTCTACCCCTAGGTTACGAGCGTCCGGTAGAAGAAAGCAGGCTTTTTATCGCGTATAAACACGCCCAATAGCTAGAGTGATTCAATTCATTATTGAATGAGCGATGCGTATATGCCGGATTAGCTACTGTTTACAAAGTCTCCCACTCTTCCAGAGTGCTCAATCAGGGTGTGAGAGCGTAAATAGGGTGACTCTCTATTTTATGTATGTGTGGCCAACCAGGAGTCCTGACTAAACACATTGTGACTTTTTTCTTTGGGGTCAATTAAACGAGCAAATCTACTATACCAAGACAAAATTTTGGAAGAATTTGAAGGGCGAATATAAGAAGTTTTGTCTTTCATACATTTAAATAAAACATGCTAAAAGCTCTTCTCTCATATTCACTTCTTGTAAATATTATAGCTAATAAATATAAGTATTTTGAAATAGGCAGTTACTTTTCAATCAACCTGTATATACTGACTATGAACAAATATTTGCGGTTTTAAGGGAATCGCAAAGACAATATTTAAATTTTGTATAGATTTAATCACTGATACAGAATTTTGTTCCCTTTACCCATTTTCGATACATCTTCCTGATTATTTACAGCCAGAATTTGGAATCTTTTCGGCCTAAGAGGTTTTTACAGGCTTGTGTCGTTGTGTTACGTGATGCGTTGGACTTGTCAGAATTATATATATATATATATATATATATAATTCAAGGCTTCACGTGACCACAACTGAGTTATAATATTACAAACAAAATAATATATGAGATAATATGAAATAAACAGTAAACAACGATAAATTACTTTAGTATATATTTCAGAAAAATGACCGTATATTTTAACTAGCATATATGTATACAGAAATAAAGAAATTTTGCTTAGCTGACAACATATTTCGTCAAAAACATTCTTAAACGACTGCTTAATTCGGCAATCGAATTCAAAAGAGAAAAAGGTTTTAATTTTTGTTTCTTTGGGCAGTGAAATACCTATTCTGATGCATCATAGGAATATTCTTTATTTTATTCGACTTGTTTATTATCTAACTTTTTCTTTCTTTTTTTGTTAAGTAACATTCTTACCTTGTATTTTAAAGTATTTCTATTGCTTAACTTTTGATGTTTCTATTTTTAATTATTTTAATTCCAGACTACTACATAGTCTACTAATAAGTTTTTCGAGTAATTATTTTATTGCTATCGCTACAGATTTTTTCCCATTAAACAATTTTGTTGAAATCAAAACATGGTACAGGTCACGTGAGTAAGCCATATGTAGTAGAAAATCCCAGGCAATTTGTACCAACTTCTGATCTGACGTTATTTTTATGTAAGTTAACACCCTTCCGGTTAGCCAATTTTGGGCGCTTTTCTTAGATTGCTACCGTAAGTCGGTCTGCTTGGGGATAGTACTTATTTAAATTCAACGTCTGATTTTGCGAAAAGAGCTTGTAATACGTACAGTGCTCTTCCAAACGCTATCATATACACAGTACTGATTTCTTCAAATGCTGACCGACGTTTTTCGCTACACATTGTTGTAAACAATCTATTTTTCATTGATCGTTGCATTAATCTGATTATCACGGACGCAATGTCACTTATAATTTTTTTTCTATATAGCACTCAGGAGCAAACGTACATTTTAGAAAGACACGCATGCACATAACAGGTTGTTCAAATATAAGCAAAGTCATATCGAAAAATCAAGATGGCATGCTATTTTCTCCTCGTTGCAGTTGGAAATTTTGAAAAAATATTCAACGCATGAACGAATCAATAACAGATCGAAGTCAATGATTAATCAGCTCTGTCAGTAAAATGTCATATCATGAGATTTAAAAACTTTTTTTAATTCCGACATAGGTCGAGGGTGGGGAGTAAACGGGATTGATACTTCGACCAGTCGTCTTTAATCATCTCGATAAATCGACCCGTTCTTTGAGCTTGTCCGTTTCGCACCAAAATAGTTATTACGTAATAGATGGGGAAGGAAGCTAATCGATTGCTATAGCAACAGAAAAGGGAGAATAGAAAGATGGAGACGCTAAGTTCTGAATGTAAGAAACAATTTAAAAGAACGAATAATTCTGAGGACAATGATCGCTGACCTGAAAAGAAAATTTTCGGGGAAAAATGAAGGAGATTCTTTTTCGTTTTGTTTTGTTTTGTTTTCAGAAAATTGTAATGTCATAGTATTACGGCAATTTTAATGGTTCTATTTCAAATTTATTTTAAAAGTTTTTAAAGTTTCCTCTTTTGTTCTTTACTGTTTAATTTCTTACATTATTTCGTCGTTTCTGAGAATAGTGGGTGGAGTAATTCTAAATGTTGATATTAATTAATATCTCTTCTGGATTAGACGGTAGAAATATAGAAACAGGTAAAGACTGGGCTTCATAAATTTGATATTTACTAAACTCAGCCTAGTAAGGTACCCGGTCAAAGGAATAAAATAGAATTAGTAAGATTCTGTTTCCCCTCTCTTTTTCTCCTTCTCTCTCTCTCTCTCTCTCACTCACACACACACACACACACACACACATTCTTTCACACCCTTTCTCTCTTTTAAAAAAAAACTCTCAATCGACTCTCGATCGATTGATTCTCGCTTTCTCTCTTGATCGACGACAATATTCTGAATGTTTGTTGCATTTTTCTAAATAAAAAAAAAAGTGGGAATGAAAATTTACCAATCGCATTGATATATTAACCGGAATTGAACAAATTGATCAAGGCTAGCCAATCAGATTTAACTAACTCGATACTAGTAAAAATGAACTTGGGTTAAATTGCCCTAAAAAAATATCTCTTTACTTTTTCTTTATAAAGTAATCTTCAGCCCTGATTGAAAACAATTTCCGGCTTAAATAAGCATTCATAATGGCAAATCATCGGTTTTTACATTTGCCTGCTTTGACTTAATTCCATTTAACCTTTATTCTTCTTTAGACTTAGAGTATCACAACTGAAGAAAAAAGATCCGCTCGTAAAAACTAAGGAAACATTTTTATGGTACTTTTTTATTGATTCTCCTTCATTAGACGTTCTTCTACCCAAGATGTTTGTCACAATCGAAAAATATTGATTTTTTTATTATCTTAGAAGTGGGCTCCTTTTCCTAATATAAATACAGTTTTAAATCGATCCTTGACTTTTTAAAGAGTTATCTTTACTTTGTTTTTATTTACAAATTCAAAATTGAAACTATGCCAACGTCATTAATAATCGCATACTGCTGATCATGTCTTTTTTATTAGGTATTTCCCTCTCCTGTTTCTTCTTTCATTTTCTTTTATATGCCGTGTCCTTTCAGAACGTTGGCGACCATGGATCTCCACAATTTCTTCTCTTTTGTAGTGCTTAATAAATTTTCTCTTTTTGTTTTCTTTGCTCTCTTTTCAGTTTTTAATAAATATGCTCTGATGAAACAGATTCCTTTTTATATTGGTAGAATAAATTTAAACGGTGTATTTTTTAATGTCAATGTATTCCAAGGAACTATGTTCCTTAGTTCCACTATCGCATCTAAAAAGTGCCAGGCTATGCATATTGTAGCAATCTGAAAGAAAGAAAGAAAGAAAGAAAGAAAGAAAGAAAGAAAGAAAGAAAGGAAATATTTTAATTAAAACAAATAAATTTTTAGGAATAAATAAAGATAGGAGGCAAAATTTGAAAGAAATATCTTAAATAAAAAGAAGGAAATGTTTAAAGAGAGAAAGAAAATATTTGAAATAAAAAAGGAAATATTTAGAAATAAATAAAAGAGAAGTAGAAAGAAAGAAAGAAAGAAAGTCTTATAAAATTTGCTTCATCGAAAAAGTAATCAGCGGAAAGTTGTGTTCAAGAAATGATTTCGTGCAAAGAAGTTAGAGGCGAGATGCCTCATTCAGCCAATCAAATCGTTGCATCGACTCAGTGATCATTCGTCAGTTCAATAAGTGTAACTTTGTACTTAGTGTGAAAAAGATGAGATGTGAATTCACGATGTTACTGCCGTGTGCGCACGAATTTGCACATTATATCTCAATTAGATAATCTGTCCTCGTTGTTTTGGTTGTTTGCTGTACTTTTTATGTCTCTCCATTTGGTTGAAGTCCGTGAAGAGGTGTTACCGTTGTTGACTTGTTTGTTGTTATCTCACTCTTTTATTTGAAAGAGTTATTTTCTCGCAAGACTTGTATAGATTTCCCCAAACTAAATTTTCTCTATAGGAGAAATGAACTTACAATTTTTTCCTATAAATTCGCAGGTGCAAATCACCTGAGAATTAGATTCAATTGTCAAGATCGCGACACTAAAACCAATTGAAAGGTCTGAGGCTTCTTGTTGGTTGGGTTTATTGCTAGGCAGTATCCTAAAAAAAGAAGGGCAACTCCGTAAAGGATCAAGAGAAATAGAGTAAGTGCACAAATAAAAAGGCATGTTTGTTATTTAAAACTAGTTCGGTTTCAGTCTCTTCACTGACAGCAATTTGATAAAATTTTATATTTGAATTGTTTGTCCATTTAAAATACTACATTTATTTAAAAATATATCAGTTTAAATACGGAAGTCATAAAATGATTTTAGAGGTGTAGCCAAGCAAAAAGAGAAATTAGGCCTTGTGATACTGATGTTCATTTAAAGTTTATTCAAATCGTTTGTGTATGCATTTTGGAGTCTGCGCATTAACATTTTAATTCAATGGTAGATCAAAAAATAGTTCTATAAAATTTTAAACATTAAAAAATAAATTCTATTTATTTCCGAAAAGTTCAATAAAATCTTATAATTATTTGATCTTTTTAACTTAATTTTTGGTGGGAGTCTTAAGGAATTGCCTTTTTTTAAGTCTCCGACTTTATGATAAGCTTTAGATGTATTATTCTAATGTACTATTTCAAACTCAATCAAATTATGTGTATCTGTGGTATATGTGTGTGTGTGTGTGTGTGTGATTGTGTGTACATTTAATGGTGCAAACACATGAGCACGCCACACACTAGCATATATATTGCATGCAAAACTCCTTCACAATGTTTGACGGACAAAGAACTAGTTCTTTCTTTTTATCATAGATTTTTTTCTAATAGTGTCAAACTTGAAAATAAATATTACAGTAATTATTAGATAGCATCTTTAATATCTCCGGGAGAAAAAACAAGGGTTAATATGTTCTCAGTAAAGCCGTTTCTGTAAGTTGTACTCAGGAAGAATAATTGAATTTGTCTCATCCAAGAGAAGGAACTAAAGGCTTTGTTTGTCGCACTGAATGATAACATGTCATATCTGGATTGCAATAACTTTAAGAGATCATTTAAAATTGACATGGAAATTATTGCAAGAGATCATTCTGAAAAACAAGTATTGTCCTGTTAAAGTTTTTAACAGAATTTAAAAAAAGAAAAATAAGAAAAAAGACAGAAAAAACAATAACAAAAAATATAACGTTGTGTTAGATAGATAGATAGATAGATAGATAGATAGATAGATAGATAGATAGATAGATTAGACCAACTGGAGTTGCAGGGTGAAATCAATTTCTATTTTTTCCTCAGATTAGGTCATTTGCAGTCGTGTGCAGTAATATAAATCTATTTTCGGGGTGTATGATGGAATTTGTTTGGCCTTCAATAATATTGCGTCATTTGTAATTGCTCCAGATTTTTATGACCTCCAGACACTATTGTCTCGACTGTCGATTAGTTGTTCTAAGTCCATTGTGTCCGGTAGCCATTACTCCAAGAAAGCGTATGAAAATTATAACGCTGCACGAACACAATGGCAAGCCTTACAGCCTTACTGCAAAAAATAACAAGATTCTACTTATTCTATGTGCCGTGTCCCTTCAAGACATAGGCGATCATAGCCCTCCACATCTCTCCATCCTTTGTCGCTCTTAACGCCCCTTCTACTTAACACCCCTTCTCCTCACTTCAATCAATCCCCGCTCCATCATCCATCTGCTTAAGTCCATCAGTTATGTCGTGCGTTGCTTTCCCTTGTCCTTCTTCTTTTCTAACCGTCCCGTGAGCATCATGCTTTCCAAGCCCTCTTTCCTCATTACTTGTCCCAAAACTTCAGCTGTCTTTTCCTGATGTTAAGTATCAGTTTCCTTTCTGTGTTCATCCTCTCCAAAACCTCGTCATTGCTCGTGTACTTCGTCCATGGTATCCTTAGCATCCTTCTGTAGAACCACATTTTGGTTGCTTCAAGTCTTTCCTTCCTTCATCTCTGAGGAAATTGTCCAGCATTCGCTGCCATATTGACATCACATAACAGCAATCTTTTCTAGTAATCTTTTCATTGTTTCCAACGAAATTTCCTTGTCTTTTAATACTCTACCCAGCTTCTGTAATGCATCCTTGGCCACTCTAATACGCCTACATATTACTAAACGGGTGAAAACCTCCTTGGAAACATTTAAAGAGGAAGTCCTACTGAACCCGCCGTATTCACAAGACATTGCCCCGTCCAATTATCACTTGTTTTCTAACTGAGCAGAACTTTCAATTTTATGAAGATGAAAAAATGGGTCAACTCAGAGAGATGAAAAAACGTAGTGGCTGCCAATGGGCAATACTTTCAGTGACATCTTTCTTAGTAATTTTTGTAAATAAAATATTACTTTAATTAAAATCAGCGAAAAATTATTATATATATATATATATATATATATATATATATATATATATATATATATATATATATATATATATTTATATATATATGTATATATATATGTATATATATATATTTATATATATTATATATATATATATTATATATATATATATATATATATATATATATATGTATATATATATATATATATATATATATATATATATTGTGTGTGTATTTTGGCAGCATTTTTTCATTAATGCAGGTTTCATTGAATAGTATAGACAAGTTTTGTCTATTAATTTTGTGTAGGATCCGTTCATACCGTCTGATATACTTGATGGTGATGTCGTTGAAAGACAACAAAAAATCACAGTATTTGTTGAATTTTTTATCGGGTCTAAGCTTTCGGCTCACATAAGCCATTATCAAAGAGTAAATATTAACACACAGTAAACATAGAACATTTAAGCTATTAACAATAAAGATAATTGAATTGAAAATATAAGTCCATCCCTACCGTGGCGGATGGCCGAAGACAGTGACAAAATAGTGGTGTTATGGTCCCTGGTCTGATTACAGACATTTGAGTACGTTGTTGGAAATATCGAAATTGATTGTATTCAAACCAGGTTTAAATTGTTTAATGTAGAGTGCTTCGAGGGTTTTTAATTTCTGCTTATTATTTTCTTGTTTGAGTATGTACGTGTTATCAACAAGCGTTTTTCTCAGAAGTGTGCGTTGATAACCGTGTTGTTCTAAATGACGGAATATATTTGAATTTTTATTTAAGTGCAACGTCAGACGCCGTGAGAGCGAATTTGTGGTGTGGCCGATGTAGATATTATTGAGGTTGTTAGAGATACATTCTCTAAATGGACATATGAATTTATATACTACATTGGTTTTTTGCAAATCACTAACGGTGGGGGAAGAGTCGTTGCGGACAAATGAATTAGATGTAGTGGATTTAGTGTAATATATAATGAACTTAATTCTTTTGTTAGAGTCTGTCGGAGAAATATTAGTATTTATGAGTTTTTTTAGGATGTTTTCATCTAGTTGGTAGTTGGAGTGCATCTGGCTACGATATAAGAGAGTGATATGTTTAGGATTGGTTGGGTTAGTATCATGTGTTGTTTTTTCCATGTTAAGCTTTTTAAGAAAATAATGTATTTGTTCATCAACTATGTAGTTGGGAAAATTATTATTGATGAGTGTCTGTTTTATGTTTTTTAGTTCACTGTAGAAGATCTGATTTGTAGATGAATTGACTTTTGCACGATATAATAGATTTTTCATAATGGCTATTTTGTAATAGTGGGGGCATTCACTAATATAATTGAGTGTGGAGGGATTTTTATTAGTAGGTTTTTGATACGGTGAGATAGTAAATTTATTGTTGTCAGTGTTAATTAATATATCAAGAAAAGGAATTTTGTTATCTTTGCTAAGTTCATAAGTAAATTTTAAAACTGAGTTATTTTGAAACTGTTTTTGAAGTAAGATTTCATCAGTATTTTTAATTGACAGTAGGATATCATCAACATATCGTAGATATATTGATGGTTTTGTAAATTTTGCAAAGGTAGTATTTTCAAGGTTAGACATGTAGAAATTACTAAAAATCGGACCAAGCACTGAACCCATGGAGACTCCGTCACGTTGTATATATATAGTGTTGTTTGGATCAACAAAAGGCACTTCAGTAGTACAAGCTAGTAGAATTTTTTCTTAGGATGTTGGGATTAATTTTGAGTGAGGGTAATGAAGGATTACTGTAAACATTTCTTATAATTAAATCAATAGTTTCACTGACGGGTACATTAGTAAAAAGGTTTTCCACATCAAGTGAAGCTATGATTTCATTATTAGGTTTTTCACTCTTGAGGATTTGGATTGCCTCTAGGGTTGACTTTATGCTGTATTTACTCGGAAGGTAGGGTGTGATAAGCTGGTTAATATATTTAGTTAACTGGTATACAGGAGTAGGAATTTGGAATATGATAGGGAGGAGAGGATAGTTAGGTTTATGAGTTTTTATGGTTCCGTATATGTAACCAGGTTTATAGTCACCAATAATTTTAGGGAGTTTTAAGGAATTCTGATCAGCGTTGTTGGCACTAATGAGTTTATTAAGTTTAGATTTTAGTTGGTGTGTCGGGTTTTTGTTAATTTTCTTAAATTTTGTGTGGTCATGGAGTATGTGGTTGAGTTTTGTGTTGTAATCTGATTTGTTAAGTACAACAAAGATGTTAGCCTTGTCAGCTTTTTTTACAATTATGTGAAGGTGGTTGCGTAGTTCGTGCGCGGCACTTTTTAGTTGTTTCAATAGAATTTTTGAGGGGCTTCTGCTTTTATCATGGCGATCTTTGATTGCCTCAGCCTTAAGTAGATCTTTCAGTTCGGGTTTAACGGTTATAAGTTTTTCATCTTGTAATTTAGTGATGCTTTGATAGAGCGTTTCTATTTCAATTTTTTTAGTAAGCTGGTTATACTTACGGTATATATGGCAGTTAGGTCCAAGGTTGAGTAATTCTTTTTGGTGCTTAGTTAGTTCGTGGTTGGAAATATTTATGAATTTATCGAATTTTTTGGGAAGAGTGATCGTGCCATTGTATAGTGAATTAAGTTTTTTTATACATATATATAAATATATATATATATATATATATATATATATATATATATATATATATATGCAAAGAATTTATCACTTTAATTGAGCAAGTTCATGCCGATTTCGAAGTTTTTTTCTCTCTAGAAACACGCGGACACATACACTCATGTACACACACATATATGAATTTTGCAAAAGACAAAGACACACATACACGCATGCACACACGCATATAAATAAATTTTAGAAAAGAAAAACTGATTACCGATGGCTGAAGGCATCATAATGGTGTCCTCACGAAATGGTCATGAACCTGCTCAGTTAAAGTGATAACTTCTGAAATTATCAATGTTCTATCCCCCCACCCCGATATCGAGCACTTTACAATAAAAAACCTGCTTGCCAAAATATCTTTCATCAGTAAAATTACTGAAAAAACAATAACCTTAACGCATTAACACAACTCAACTTGTGTGTGTGTGTGTGTGTGTGTGTGTGTGTGTGTGTGTGTGTGTGTGTGTGTGTTTGTACAGAAAGAGAGAGACGGAGAAAGAAAGATGCCTGCAATGTCTATGCTATAAACGTTCTATACTTTTTCAACTTCAAAATGATAATAATCAATTTCAAACTGGACTTATTTTCAGGTAAAAAAATTAATCAACTCCAAAATGAATTAATCAACTTCAAAATGGATCAATCAACTTCAAAATGGATTAATCAACTTCAAATTGGAAAACAACTTCAAAATAAGAAATAATCAACTTCAAATTGAGAATTAATATAATACTAATAAATTTAATATTTATTCTTTTATTTTTACTTACAAGGGATATAAAAAATATAAACGATTCTAAGAAATTTATTTAAAAGATTACATCATCTAAGTTAATTACAGAGGGAAGTAATCTCTGTATTCCAGATACGAAGTCAGTGCAAGTCTCAGGGGAAATATTATTAATTGCCTCGGAGATCATCGCTTCTAGCTTGCTGAGGCGGAATTCTTTAGTAGTTAAAGATCCCTGTCTATCACCTCTTAAAATCCCAACAGTTGAGTCTGCCATACTTCTTTTTACGTCAGCTTTAATGACTGACCAAACCTTTTCAATGGGATTTAACATCAGACTAAAGGGGGCAAGTCTGAAAACTTAGTGTTGCCTAAATTCATCCTCCTCCACAACTTATTCAATTGAAGTATGGCAAGGAGGGTTATCAATAACTAAGACAACTCCCCTTTCATAAATTTCATTTGCCTTTCTAACATGGATGTTATTTCCCCTGGATTCGGCCGCGACTGTAGTGCACCTCGTGCCTTTTTTAGAACGACCTTCTCTTCTCGAAATATGGAGATTAAAATTGGTTTCATCCATATAAAGAATTGGCACACTTTGAGACTGAAATTCTAATAAAGCTACTTCGCAATCCTTACGTTTCGCCTTATTGACATTATTATTGGCAGCTTCTGGTTCATAATGAACCGCTTTTAAAGTACAGGACATGGAGTTCAAGTGCTTTCTTATGCATTCTTTTGTCACACGAACCTCATACTTTTCGACTAACTTATTTACAATGTCTTGAAGAGTAACCATAGGAAAGTTTTCAATTAATTCGGCCATAAAATTCTAAAATTCTTGCGTAATTTTATATTTTCTTGCACCTCCCCTAGAGTCACTCTTATCAGCACCCTGGTCTAACCAACGGTACGCTGTTGGCAGAGGCACAGCAATTGTTCTTGCCAGGTCTTTCCAATTTCCTGCTGCGGTATGTGCAGTTAAACTCTGGGCTTTTATTTGCTAGCCACAGTTTTCTTGAGGTAAGTCCTCTTTAGAGCTGTTGCTAATTCTTCTTCAGCTTCTTTTGTAGAGGTTTCGCCAGCATCATCATCAATCATCATTTTTGCCCATATGGGACTTTCTCCTCCTACTTTTACTGTAGGCTCACCCAGTGCTTTCTTAGCCTCTAAGTTGTTTGTATTTTGGTTTTTTCTTCATTTATATAATGAAGACGAACAGTCAATTTCCTTACTCATGAGGTAAATTAATTGAAAAAATAATTTTCAATTTACTAAACAAAATATCTCAATTTGAAGTTGTTTATTCCAATATGAAGTTTTTATTTTTATTTTAAGTTGATTGTTTTTAGGTTTTAGACATTTTCTCAATTTGAAGTTGATTGTTCCATTTTCAAGTTGATTGATCCAATTTGAAGTTGATTAATCTATTTTGAAGTTGATTGTTCTATTTTGAAGTTGATTGATCCAATTTGAAGTTGTTTAATCCATTTTGGAGTTGATCATTATCATTTTGAAGTTGAAAAGGTATAGTTTCCCTATTGAGCATCCTTCTCACATAATTATAGCAAATTTTAAGAAATGTACATATGTCTCTCTCTCCGTCTTTCTTTCTTTCTCTCTCTGTTTCTCTGCAAACACACATACATACATCTTTCTCTGTCTCTCTGTCTCTCGCTAGAGAGAGAGAATGTCATATATATTTCTTAAAATTTGCTATATTTATATGGAAGAGAGCTTAGTAGGAAAAAGAGAGCGTTTGTAGCATAGACAGTGAAAACAAAACATTGTTCCTCTCCACCTCTCTCTCTCTCTCTCTCTCTCTCTCTCTCTCTCTCTCTCTCTCTCTCTCTCTCTCCAAGCACATACACATACATGCATGCACGCACACACATATATAAATGAGTGTTTATATATGTTTATATGCACGCACAAATCTCTCTCTCTCTCTCTCTCTCTCTCTCTCTCTCTATATATATATATATATATATATATATATATATATATGGGGGGGGTTGTTTGAATGTTATTCTTTTGTAGCAAATGAAAGTGTCCTCAGCTTTTGGTCATCGGGAAATTGCCATCACAATCAATTATTCTTGTCATCTTCCAAGACAATGTCTCAATTCTGTAACTTTGGAGTTTAACCGCCTTGTTGGATATCTTCCAAATATTTATTGACGTCTATAGAAATCACATTCGCAACAGAACCGTACTTATGATGGCGTTCAAAATTACGAAAAATGTGTAAGCCTATAGGTAAACAATCTGTAGATGTTGCCACACACACACGCTCGTGCACGCATGCACAGGCACGCACCCGCGTGCTCAAACACACACATCAACTATTGCTATATTTTACCTCTTACTACCCAGAGGTTTAGTGGCAAATTGATAGATACGTTCAGTGCAGGAAGTCGGTATCGAAATGCAGGTAAAATTTAAAAGTGTTCATGTTCCTTGTTTTCTGCCCTACAACCACTTTCCCCAAAGACAAAATAGCCGATCGCTATTTCGATGATAAATCTTCAGACGACCTACATTCCTTAAGTCCCACAGTTCATCCCCTTATCGGTATAACCCCAAATTCTACATACACAGGAGGAATATAATATTGATTTTAATGATATAATTTTCACTAATTAATCTATAGATGGCGGAAGAGTTCGATTCATGCCTTTCCCAAGTTTATTTATAATTCTGTAAATATGACGAAACTAACTAGAAGTGGAAATCGAATCTCTGTTTAACAATTTCAATACATTATCCATTATACCAACTGCACTTTCAAATTTACAGCATCTGGTATTACCAAGCGGTCACCCTTCTATGTACTGACCAGGCACGACATTGCTTAACCTGAGTGATTGTCCGGGATCAATATGATGTGACTGTTAGTCTGCCTTTCCCAAGAGTAAAATGTTTTCTGTTAATTTATCCCCAATAAATATTAATTCACCCCAAAATAAAATGAATTTATTATTTACTTAAATTCACACCCAATTTTTCCAGATCGAGGCCCTTCCACTGCAATCCAATTGGGTTGACCTTTGCGATCGGAATTTCAAACCAAACCCTTTATCTTGTCCAAGGACACATGGGCCAGTGGATAAAAGTGTTGATTTAAATAATTCAGTGATTTGACCCAAATAGGTTTGAGTTCAATACCTCGCCAAAGCATAGCTGAAGATAAACTTGGGGAGTTGAGTTACTAAAGGGAATTAACTGAAAACTGAGACATCCAGAAAAAGCATGGTACGTGGAACGAGAACAATCTATCCCCATGGGATAATAAAGAGTTTGGTTCAAAATTCCTACGTACATCATCTGACGAAGGCCGAAACATCGTGGATATGACAACAAAGATAAGAGCAACAGCACTGAAAAATGTCAATAGTGTAAATAATTACTTTTCCTTATCTCAGAAATATACACGGACGTAAATAATACATGATCATAAATTACATTTTTAATTATAAGTGTTCTCTATTTTCTTTAGATCTACATGCTTTGTTTTTCTTATCAAAATATTCTTCATTCATTTTTATAAGTCTAATCACGATATTTACGTTTTAATATATTTTCTATATACAAATCTCATCGACTTGTTCACGGACAGATTTTTATATTTTAAAATCAATTGTCAAAGTTTTTTTGTTCAAATTAAGTAAAGCTTTTTATTTTATTTATTTAATGTTTTATTTATTGCACCAAATTGTGGTTTACTATAACTTTTTTAATATAATGGTTCCACTCTGTTTTATTGACAGTAATAATTCCAGAGCTGCCCCCATAAAATGTTCGCTACTACAAGGCAAATCTTTTAGGCTTCGCTAAAATTTAACTCATAACTGAGAGTGTAAGATATAGTCAATTCTTAAAACATTAGTGCAAAGAGAATGCAACTGACTAATCTGGGATTTGAACTCGGTTTTCCAATTTAATTTTCCATACTAATATCTATTAGGCTACGTACATTAATACTTGTCGTGTGCAAAATATTATTAAAAATAAAATCAGTTCTAACTGTTGTATCTCGTCTTTAATTTTCTAGATAAGATAACGCTCAGAACGTTTTCACACAGAATATATTCATTATTTGCCCATATCTGAAGTGGTTTTTCTATTTGTAAATGAAGTAGAGGCATTCATTCTTTCTATACAACTGTTTTCATGCCTACCAGATTCTTTATGAAAGGTCAAAAGCATTTCAATGATTTCATTACGTCGTTAAAATGAACTCTAATGTTTTATTGACCTGAGCCGATCTCCTTGACCTACTAATTTCCGGTCAGTCAGTTAAGTGCCATACGTGATACACGCTTGGGCGATCATGTCTCGAAAGAGACATGACTGACTGGGCAGAAGATTATCCCGCAGTAGGTTGCCATTGCTTTCTGCGGTAGACTGGTTGCCGCCCAAGGCTATAGAACCCAATCTGTCCTGTTATTTAACCCATAACTGGAAGGAATAGACGGATTAATACCTTTCCCAAGGGTATTTGCGCGTAAGTGATTGCAATGAATTCGGCTGGAATTCGAAATCGGCTCCGCAAATTCTCGTTCCGAGCCGATATCCAATGCACCACAACGCACATATTGCCGAAAGTCAAACTATTCTGAAAATCCTCCGGAGAACAACGCGATTCTGAGTATTCACCATTAAAATGTACATGATCTGAAGTATATTTCCAATAGATATCCTTGACAGCGCCACCTGTTGATATGGAACGGCTTCCAACGAATTTATCTATTTCTTTTTGACAAATCCAGCGTTTAACCTGTTTTCTTTCTGCTCACAAATGTCCTGCTTTGAGGAATAGAAGTCCTCTGCTAATATCACAATCATTTCTTATCAGTAATGAAAAACGAATATTTACAGAATTTTGTTTGTTCAATTACAATACCTTAGTATTTTACTGATCTTTTTCTCTATTAAAGTATTTTTCAGTTTTGATTAACCCTCTAGGGCCATTCGTATCATATTTGATACAGTATGAAAACAAGCCTTGAAAGAAAATTTTCCTGAAAAATTTTTTAAGAGAAATATTTTATAAATTTCAAATGAAAGCAGTACTGACTGCTCAGTCAATGAATACCAAATGTTTCCTTATAGGGAAATACCAAATGTTTCCTTATAGGGAAATACTGTATCAAATATGATACGAATGGCCCTAGAGGGTTAATTATGAATTAAAACAAATTACTGGAAATGTATTCATGCTTAAAAACATCAACATTTTCTATTATTAAATTTGTAAAACTCCTCCATAGAAATAATCCATATAAATATATATGTACTAGTATGGGAAAGAATGAAGATTTTTCAATATCTATATATTTTTGGGAATGCAAAATTTTTATCATTTCGCCCCAAGCAATGAAATAAAGTCACTGAGACACAAGGGGTTAGTGAATGTGCGTGAATATAAAAAAAGGTTCATCAAAATTATTACCATGAAAATATTTATAGAAAAATAAAACGAGAAGCCACCCTATGATGTTAGAAAAGATGCCAGATCAAGACCAATAATATCGTAGATTCTTCTTTTGATTTTATCTATAATCTCTTATTATAAGCAGGAGCACCGTACCAAATGCCACAAAGCAAGAACGAATGGTAGACTTATAAAAATTCAAGATAGATTCTGGCGAGTAAAAGGATTTCGCACGAGTCGGACAATCTTGGAAACGGTGGGGTTGACATCCTGACATGGTGAAAAAAGTCTTCTTTCTTTTTTTTATGTGATGTGTCTCGTCAGAACGTAGGTGATAATGGCTTCCCACATCATTCTGCTCATTGTAGCTCAAATAATATTTTATCTTGTTATTTCTCTCAAACCCTGCTCTGTCATCCATTTGCTTAAGCTCATCAAGTACGCCATGCGATGTTTTCCCTTGTCTCTCTTTCCCTCTACCAACCCTGTGAGTATCAGGTTTTCCAAGCACTCCTTCTCCAATAAGTCACCCAGAAAATTTAACAGTCTTTTCCTGAGGTTAAATATAAGTTTTCTTTTGTTTCTATTCTCTTGAAAACCCTTGCCGTTGCTCACATGTTAGGTCCATGGTATCCTTAGCATCTTTCTGTAGAACTACATTTCTGTTGTTTTGAGTTTCTCTTTCGTCCTTAAAGAGACTGTCCTGTATTCTTTGCCATATAGGAGGACAGACATCATGTAACAGTTTAGTACACTTTTCTTTATTTCCAACGAAATATTTCTTTCTCTCAATACTCTGCTTAGCTTTTAAAATGCGTTTTTCGCCATCCCAATACGCCTTCGGATCTCAGTGTCGAACTTTCCGTCCTCTGTTAAAATATTTTCAAGGTATTTAAATTTATATAGTTGCTTTTTTTTTTAGTATCCCCAACCTGTAATTTGCATTCGGGGCTCCACTTTTTGTTGTTGACCATGCATTAATTTTACTTGAATTTTATGTTTTCTTGTTTCTTCTCGCTTTGCTTCGCCACATTATGTAGGAGGTTCTGTATTTTTCTTTCCGTGTCTGCTGTCAACACCCTTATCTGCATATCTTATATTGCTAAGATTGTGGCCGCCAATGACTAATCCTGATAGGACTACTAGTTTTCTCAGAATTACCTTGCTGTATATCTTGTGAGAAGAGACATCCTTGTCTTATACTCCTTTCTATTTTTGTATATCTGCTGAGCTTATTTCCTGTCCCTATGCAGGTGGTTTGCTGCCAATATAGGTTTTCGATTAATGACTTTCCCGAATATGTCAAGTTTGGTGAACAACTCTAACATCTTTGTGACGTACTTTGTCGAACGCCTTTGCGTAGTCTATAAAACATAGGTACAAAACGGTCAGTCACTTAAGTACCATACGTGATACATGCTTGGGCGATCATGTCTCAAAATAGATATAACTTATTGGGCAAAAGATTTTTCCGTAGTAGGCTAACATTTCTTTCTGCGGTAGATTGGTGCCCAATCTGTCCGGTTTTTTAACCTATAGCTGGAGGGGGAAGCGACGGATTAATACCTTTCCCAAGAGTTTTTGCGCATAAGTGAATGCATCAAATACAACTGTAATTCGAACTCGGCTCTACAATATCCGGTTCCGAGTCGCTATCCACTGCACTACAATGCACATTCATACTTGCATTGCTGTATAGGTTGGATAAATCAGTTAATAGATTCTGACGAGAAAAATGATCTCGCACAAATCGGACAATCTTGAAAATGCTGGGGTTGACATCCTGACATGGTGAAAAGGGTCTTCTTTCTTCTTTTATATGATGCGTCTCTTCAGGACGTAGGTGATCATGGGTCTCCACATCATTCTGTTCATTGTAGCTCTAATGATATTTTATCTTGTTATTTCTCCCAAACCCTGCTCTGACATGTCTTAAACTCCTTTCTATTTTTGTATATCTTCTGAAATGCAAAAGGTTTGCTGTCAGTATATGTTCTTGATTATTCTAATGTCTTTCCTCAATATATCAAGGTTGGTGAGCATCGAACAGATCACTTACTACGTGTAGCGTACTTTGTCGAACGCCTTTTCGTAGTCTATAAACATAGGTGCAAAAGGGTCAGTCAGTTAAGTGCCATACGTAATACACGCTTTCGAGACATGACTGACTGGGCAGAAGATTATCCCGCAGTAGGTTGCCATTACTTTCTACGGTAGACTGATTGCCAGCCAAGGATATAGAACCCAATCTGTTCTGTTATTTAATCCATAACTGGAGGGAAGGGACGGATCAATAACTTTCCCAATTTTCGCACATTTGAAAACCACTTTTTTATACTTTTCAATTTTTCTCTGGTGAATGAACCATCTACACAACGCAAGTACTGCGTGACATAATTTATTTTTGTCTTCTTTTTTAGAATAAGCAATTTCCGTATAATCTTCTATGCGCCGAGTCCTTCAGGACGTAGGTGATCATGGCTTTCCACAATTTCCTGTCATTTGTAGCTCTTAGTAAACTTTGTCTTATCCTATCCTATTCTTCCGGCCATTTGCACAAGATTGTTAGATAGGTTATGTACCAGTCTACAATATGTTATATCAGTGTCAAATTTTCTAAGTCCTCTTTCCTCGTTATGTGCATTAAAAATTTCAACTATCTTCTTGCGATTCTAAGTCGAAGTAATCTTTTAGTCTTCATTTCTCTGAAAACTTCATTATTGATCAAGAGTTTTGTCTATGGTATTCCCAACCACATTTATAGTGCTTCAACTCCTTTTTCATCCGCCATAAAATTGCTCAGCATTCACAACCTATATCAGTTAGGTGTCATACGTGATACACGCTTGGGTGATCATCTCTCGAAAGAGACATGACTGACTGGTTTTCCTGCAGTAGGTTGCCATTACTTTCTGTAGTAGACTGGTTGCCAACCAAGGTTATAGAACCCAAGCTAGAGAGAGAAAAGAGACGGATTTATATCTTTCCCAAGGGTATTTGAGTGTAAGGGTATGCAACGAATTCAAATGGAATTCGAACTCGGCTCTCCGATTTCTCGTTCCAAGCTTATAGCAACTGCAACTCCACGAACATTTCTTATACCTATAGAGGAGGACTGATATTACAAAAAAAGTTCAGTACATATTTTTGTTCTAACGAAATTGTCCTGTTTGTTAATACTATTTTTAGTTTTGGAAGGCATTTTTTTGCTATTCCAATGCACCTTCTGATTTCAATGTTGCACTTTCCGTCCTCTGTTAAAACACTTCCCAGATATTTAAATTGTTGTTCTTGTTTTTAGTATTTTCAATTCGATAGTTTGCTTGTTTTGAAAAATGATGCTTCTTTAAATCGTCCAAAACAGTGCTTTTAAACAGGGGTGGCCGTACCCCTCCTGTGGTACACTATGGAAATACAATGGGGACAACATCAAATCATTTGCATTGTCAACAATTTGTCTCTTTTTATGATTAGATGTTCTTGAACGTTCTGCATTTTTTCCTGGATAAAGCAAATTTACTTTTTCTATTCCCTCTTTGAATATCAACTGATTTGGAATTCCTTTTGAATTAATCCCAGTTATATTCTAGAAAAATCCACGATAAATTTAAATTTTAGAATGACTCAATGGCCAAAGTCTTTTTGAAATCGCTTACTTACCAATATTTATTGTTCTATGCCGATACCATTTCCATCTATGTCTAAAAATGCGAAGAAATTATTTTAATGTCCCCCTCCACTTACGTTGTCAACAAGGTTTTTCAGCAATGTTTCGATTAAATAGCAGAGTAGACTAGGCTCTCTAGTCGTGCCTGCCAACAAGATTAGAAGCACGACTCTGAATTCACAACTTTGCTAAGCTGTACAAATTCGATGAAACAGGGGATAAAATACTATGGTTTGTTTGCTTATTGACATATAAACACTTCAATTTCATTTAATGCCGAAACTTAATTTTATTCGAAGCATTATTTTGCTTTACAGAAAATGTATTGCTAGAATTTTTTTTAATTGTATGACTGGTATTTTTTAATTGTTTTACAAAAATATTTGGTTGGTAATTTTTAACTGAGAAGACATAGTGTTGGTATTTTTACTATAAAAATCTATTTTAATGCTTCGTGGTGTTTTGACACCAATGTGGTGGGTTACTATAGTCAGAGTGGCCCTAGAAACAACAGCAATTAAGAGGTGGTTGCATGCTCCTCAAAAACCTCCAATCTCCCGATCAGAACCTTTGCTTCCGGGTGTAGATTATTGTCATATCATGTCTGGAAAACAAAAAAGGAATATACGCCTGTGTCAGTCTTAAGCTGTTGGCAGAATTAATTTACCTTACAAAAATCTCATCAGTCTCTTTAAATGTGTAACATTGAATCGAGTAAAATCCTTATTGTCTGTTGGCTGTTCTATGATCTCTGTAGCTTTTATGTCATGTTCTTCTCAAATGTTACACCAACACAGACGACCAGGACGAAAAGATATGCGGGAGGAAAAAGTTTGAAAACTCTTGATCGATAAACTCGTGCGCATCTGACGAAATAAAAAAAAAACGATATTTAACTTTGTCGTAAAAAGATCTATAAGAAACGTAAGACTCGTTTATTAATTGTTTGAAAATCTGCACCGGACTCTGTGCTTGTGAATCGGTCGCAGATTTACGACACGAAGCGCCACTTGGTATCAGAGTTCCTGACATTTATATATTTCCGTTGCTATTCAATTACTCTCTACATTGACGTCCTTTTTCTATTATTAGAGGCTTTTACGCGAAGTTCTCCGGTATTTTATATCCTTTTTGCTTCTCTCGTCGATGTTTTCCTCTTGCGTAGATTCATCCTTCTCACTCTCCTTCTCTCACCTTACCTCACTTTCTCTCCCTCACTTTATATATATATATATATATATATATATATATATATATATATATATATTACAAAAGGGTACATACACTGCATTACTCAATGCATATAAAAACACACTTCATTACATGTGACTGATACACATGGTCGTTGCAAGTTGCTGATATATATATATATATATATATATATATATATAAAAGCAAATACACCTTGATATAAGAAGTTAAGCAACGTTCAGCCTGGTCAGTACTAGATGGGTGACTGTTTGGGAATACCAGGTGCTGTAAGCGATTATTGACGGATGTGCGTTGTGGTGCAGTGGATATCGGCTTGGAAAGAGAAATCGGTGAGCCGAGTTCGATCTCCAGTCGAATACGCTGCATTCACTTACGTACTGGTACCCTTCGGAAAGGTATTAATCCGTCCTTTCCTTCGAGTTATGGGTTAAATATCTGAGGTCTGCTGTTCATGCGACCCGTGGCAAACTTCTGCACCGATTGTTTGTTATCAGCAGTTCCAAAAAGTGTGAATGGTGCTACACAAGCCTTCACCACTCTAAACAATTCTTTGTGTGGCAGTCTAACTGAATTAGACACTCATAGGGTCCATAATATATATATATATAATTTTACTCCAGGCAAGGCGATAATGCCACTAAGACGCCTTGGCTTACTGAGAGCAAAAAAGAATAAGGTGACGTTAGTGAGGAGAAAGGATATTAAAAACCAAGTTAACGGAAGACAGGTGACGAATGATATTGAATTTAAGTTTTTGAAGATTGAGTACCACAGGCAAAAAAAGAAACTATTAGTATAGAATGGTTCTATCTAGTTATTTCAAGAATGAAACAATATGAATTCACGCGGTCAAGGTACAAAGGAGGAGAGTTCATTAGAATAATTATTTAATTTCAAACAAAAAATATAACAACACTTAAAAAAATGATCAAATTTAGAATTTTCCCCCTTCTTTTTATTTTCTTTTTCGCGCCCCTGAGAATGATTTGTGTCAGTCGATAGCTCGAACACAGCCTTGATTTCGGATATTTTTTTGCATCTGCAGTAGCCAGGTTTTCGGAAGTTGATTCGCAGTTTGGAAAAGACTATGGATAAATTCCGTAGATACAGAATGTCTATCCTCTCTCTCTCTCTCTCTCTCTCTCTCTCTCTCTTTCTCTCTCTCTCTCTCTCTATCCCTCACTAATTCACTTGTTTACTCACCTACTCCAGTTCACGCATCTATCTCTCACTATTTCTATCAATGTCTGCTGCATACCTATCTACCCCACTTTACTCCAAGCGGCTTACTTCTTTCTTTCACTTTCTCTCTCTCTCTCTCTATCTCTCTCTCTCTCTCTCTCTATATATATATATATATATATATATATATATGTTTCGTTAAAAATGATATACAATGTGTAGTGGTTGCGTTTTTTATATAATTCTTCATGTGATCTTTTTTTTCTTTACAGTACATGAATTATATAAAAATTGTCCGAATGTTCTATTTATCCAAGCACTTTCAGCTATACTGTTAGCCATTAACAAGGATGGATTATATTTTACTTTGAAATGAATATATAGATTGTTTTATGCATGTATCTAAAATTATAGGAATGTTTTATTTTACAAACACGGTCAGCATATTGTAAACATATCCATAGTTGATATTATTGAGTGTTGCTTTATTCATTTTTATTAATAATGATTCTGTTATTTTAGCCATTTTACAAGTGAATGATGCTATTATATATTGCATTATCGACGACTATGTTGGGGATAGAATTTGGTAAGTATCAAGGTGTATTTAAATGAGACCTAATAGAGCTATGCTCAGAGATATGTAATGTGAGTCTTCTTGTTAAACATCTCGTAGTATATCCAATGTAATTATTTACGAATTTGGATTGATCAAGAACAAATTCTTCAAAGGAGATGTACATTCGTAAATAATATTGGTTCTCTGTAAGTTAGATCTTGTACATTAATTATTATTTTTGCTTTTTTTACAATAAGTATAGCGGTTTAATTTTTTTGTAATAGATAATTACAATAAGTTCTGTCCGATTTTGGAATGATGAAAACAAGTGACCAAAATGTTGTATTTAATCAACATTTAATCATTCCCTAATTTTCTGTCTTCCTTCCATCTATTTTTAAGCTGATATGCGTTGTGATGCAGTGGATATCGACTCGGAACTACAAATCGGAGTACTGAGTTCAAATTTCAGTTGAATTCCTTGCATTCACTTACGCATAAATACCCTTTGGAAACGTATTAATCCGTATCTTCCCTCCAGTTATGGGTTAAATAATAAGATTAGGTTCTATAGCTTTGGCTGGCAACCAGTCTACTACAGAAAGCAATGGCAAACTACTGCGGGATAATCTTCTGCCCAGTCAGTCATGTCCCTTTCAAGACATGATTGCCCAAAGCGTATATCACGTATGGAACTTAACTGACTGACTGAATCCTTTTATGGTAAAACTATTTTGGTTTTGAAGCGAAGAACTCTACAATGTCAGTTTCGATCTCCTGCTTCAGTTTAATACCTGAAAATGATTTTGTAAACTACAATACATATGGTAGTCTGAAGGTCGGGAGAGTAAGGTGGATGAGGAATCTTTTCGAACCAAGCTCTTCACTCTTCTGTGATGTGATTTTTGCAGTGTGAGGTCGTGCATTGTATTGATAAAACATCACTCCTTTGCGATTCAGTAAAGCAGGTTTTTTCTTCAAAGCTTAGTTCAAACGTTTTACTTGCTGACAGTAGACTTGAGCATTGATTGTTGCATTAGGTGGTAACAATTCAAAGTGAATTACTCATTTGCAATCCCATCAGATAGAGAGAAGAACCTTTTTTCTCATGAAGTTCCTTTCACGATGACGGTTGGACCTTTTTTCCTTTACCAAGCCACTGTTTACGACGTTTAACATTAAGATAGAAGATCCATTTTTCATCACCGGTTACAAGTCTATCAGAAAAGGGTGAAATAAGTTCGCGAGAATGAAGCAAAGAGCAGATATCAACTTGCTGTTTCTTTCGGACAATTCATGAGGTACCCATTTTCCAAGTTTAGAAGCCTGACGATGAACAGTTATATTGTTTGAACTAAGCTTTATTGCCAATTCTTCAACTGATAATGCAGGATTTTCTTCAAGTGCCGCCTCAAGAAGCTTATCATCGAACTCAACTAGATGACATGTTTGATCTCCATCTTCAAGGCTGGAAATTCCATTTCTGAATTTTGCGAACCATCGTCTGCAATTTCTTTTATTCAAGCCTCATTTCCATTCATTTCCAGTAAATTTTTCAAGCCGCTTCTGTTGCAGAGTTTCCTTTTTTGTATTCATAAATCATTACGTGCCTTAAATGCTAGTTGGATGCCGCCATGTTAGAAGGGCTTTAAACAAACTATTTCTTGTTTCTATTCATCAGTAAAATAAAATTTAGATGAAATGTATCCAAATACATAAAAATGCTTTTTAATTTCATTTGATATTCTAAAATACTATTAAATTTTATTCAAATTTAATGAAGTTAAATTCGGACATCCTCACACACACACATATGTGTGAGCGTCTTTCTATCTCAATCTATTTTATCTATCGAATTTTTTCTTCTTATGCGGGATACTCATAATTTCTCTCTCTCTCTCTCTCTCTCTCTCTCTCTCTCTCTCTCTCTCTCTCTCTCCCCTTTCTGATTTCATGATTTCTCTGTCACTCTATTTTATAATCACATTTCTCTTTCTCTTTCTCTTTCTCTCTCTCTCTCTCTCTCTCTCTCCACTTTCTAATTTCATGGTTTCTCTGTCACTCTATTTGATAATCACATCTCTCTTTCTCTTTCTCTCTATCTCTCTCTCTCTCTCTCTCCTTACTTTCTAATTTCATGGTTTCTCCGTCACTCTATTTGATAATCACATCTCTCTTTCTCTTTCTCTCTATCTCTCTCCCTCTCTCTTTATCTATCTGCCTATCTATCTTGCTTTCTTAGAAAATTCTAGCATAAAATAAAAAGAATGACGAAAGCTGGACAGATGATTCTAAGTTGTGGCGACAACTTAAAAATTTCTAAAATGTCATCCATACGTCCAAACAATGCCTCCTCGACGTGGTGTAGTATTTAGTAAGTTTGTCTCGCTAGAACCATTACAGCTGAGTAGTGAGTTCGATCATCACTGGGTGCATCACTAGAGACACAATACATTCGGCCTTGTGCCACATCTAAGCTACGCTTAGAAAAACACCATGCATCAAAACAAGAGGAAGCATATGTTCAGGTCGCTGGAGAAAGGTACCTTTTGGCTCCTTTTACAAACAGTCCTTTGAAAACTCGAAAATAAAATGACAGTTCTTATTTTCGTGTTCGGATGTCTAACAAATTCTGCTATTTCGTGTTCACAGATTAATTTCTTTGTTTTCAATGTAAGCACCGATGTTGAAACAGACTTCGTTGGCGGAATTTCGCCTTTGGTTTGTGATCCCCACTCTTTTTATCCACGAACTTCAACTGAAAGCTTTTTTTATATGCAATCTGACTTTACAGACGCACGAACGGAACTGATTGCCTGGACAGCTAAATAATTTCCCATGTTGAATGGCTGAACTTTAGCGATTCAGCATTTTGTCCAATAGCACGGCAACAAACCGATCATCTGATTCAAATCACTACTACTCTGAACTTATATATATATATATATATATATATATATATATATATATATATATATATATATATATATAAACTAAATTTATCTTTAAACGCGTCTCGAAAAACCCACCGAGTATAAACGTGGAGGGGAAAAAATGGAAACATAAAAAGAAACGAACTAAGCACTTGTACATTAGTGACAGTCATAGTCAAAAGAAAAAAAAAAGATGAGGAACCTAATACGTAAAGCGCTCAATACAAAAGCAGAGCAAATAAATACGTAAGTAGCTAACCTAGAGCCAACGGACCTACCTAGGTTTCACCTAATGGATCATCAGGGCAAGTGAAACATAGGTAGGTCCGTTGGCTCTATGTTAACTCCTTACTTTTATATATATATATATATATATATATATATATATACAGGGTGTATGAAAAATACTTTTACAAACTCTTTGAGACAATATTCTATATAAACATATCTTCGTCTTCCACGTTTAATGTGTGTAGTCGTATATTCACTGAGAAGTGTTCCGTTTAACAATAGATGGGTATTCATATGGTGAGCAGGCAGATACTATTTTTACATACGGCCATGCGAATGGTAATGGACGCGAGGCTGCACAGCTGTATCAGATTGCGTTTTCAGAACGAAAGAAGCCGATTCATCAAATGTTTGCTACTGTTTATCGTCACGTTGCTGAGACAGAAACCGTAGCACCACAATCTATTGATCGAGGAAGACCCAGATTCGCTCGTACGCCTCAACACGAGGGAACACATTCTACAGGCTGTCGGTGACAATCCCGGCATCATCAGACGTCAAGTGGCACTAGTACGTTGTACATCCCATAGTACAACATGAAGGATACTTCAAGAGTAGCTCCTGCATCCGTATCGTTTACAACTTATACAGGGTCTTTTGCTCTCTGATCACTCACTACGCGAGAACCTTTGTCGGTGATTTATTGCACATACTGTAGATCTGTTGTTTGTTTCTTTAGTTTTGTTTACGGATGAGATAACATTTGGAAAAGGTGGAATAACAAATTTACAGAATCAGCATTTGTGGGTGAATCGGAATCCTCATAGTACAATAGAAGCTAGACACCAGCATCAGTTTACGATTAATATATGGGTTAGAATTGTAGGTGGCTCTCTGGTAGATCCATACGTTCTCCCAGCACATCTTACAGAAGTTCTCTCAAGGGACTTCATTTCAAAAACACTCTCATAACTGCTAGAGGATGTACCCCTCCTAATAAGAAGATTGGTGTGGTTCATGCATTGTTCGCGATGCACTTCTTGACCTCTACCAAGAAAAATAGATAGGTAGAAGGGGTGCGGTTCCATAGCCTTTCACGTACCCTCAACCTCAATCCTTTGGATTTTTATCAGTGGGGTCACCTAAACAATCGCTTCATGCAGAAGACATTAACAATGCAGATACGCTTCATTAAAGTTTCATATGGGCCTGCGAAACCATTCGACACCTTCTGGGAGCATTTGAAAGGGTCCGACATTCAATGAATCGACAGCTTCATGCGTGTGTAGAAGCAAGCTGAGGACATTTGGAATATTTTTTGTGAGTTTCTTTGTTGTTGTACAACGATGGCCTTTTTTACATATGTTTATGTGAACATTTTTGTTTTAGTGTCAAGAACCCGTCCCCAAAGTTTGTATCAGTTTTTTGATAAGCCTTATATATATATATATATATATATATATATATATATATATATATATATACTATGAAAGAAAGAAAGAAACATGGAAAGAGATAGCGAATACTAGTGAACAGAAGAAAAAGAAAATAAGATAGAAAAAATAATATTTTATGCATCTGCATCCGCCACTTTCTTTCCTTTATCGTCTCTCGACCAAGTCCTCTTTCTCTTTGTTTTTATCTCTCCTAGCTTTCATTTTAAAATTAAATGAAAACTAAAATAAATGTTGCAAAAAGCAAATATAACAAATATTAAATCTATTCTTTCTTTTAAAAAAAAACACCTTCGCGCAACTTTTTTCGGTAAACTTTTTGTAAATTAAATAAAATTTAATTTCGACGAGTGTTCTTAAACTTTCTCCCAAATTAAATTTCCCAACGCTGATTTCATTACACGTGTTATTACGCTTCCGCCCAACCTCGTTGATAATTTTTCCTCCGCTTGTTTTGGTTATTTCGAATTATCTCCCTTTGCAAATTTTCTTTGTAGCTATTTGCATCGACTTCGAATTTCTTACGACGCCATTTTGATTTTTTAAGGGTTTTTGTGATTTGAAATATTTTTTCGTGTTTCAATTCAGTCATCTAACTAGATTTTCATTTGACAGTTTTCGCTTCAAATAAGAACGGACAATCATTGAAACGTTTGCAAAATTGTTAAATAAGTAAATAAAAGTCGAGGTGTCTCTGCTAGACACACTTGGAGAAAAAGAGTTATCTAAAACGCAAAGTAAAAAATAAGTTTAGTAGTCATTACAAACCACTGAAAGAAAAATATTCCATGTATGTTGAATCGCATAACTGAAGGTCAGTGTGTATTAAAAATCAGCCTCCAAAACTGCACATTTACTTCGGCTGGAACATTCATCGCTAGAGTCGGTGGAAAATATAACCTTGATATGAAGAAGGTCTAAAATGTTTAGTGTGTGTTTCTAGTATTCTTGTATCGATAAAATATCTTTGCCATCATCATTATAACTATGCTATCACCATTTATACTGCAAATCAAAGTGATTTCTAATCTTCCTTTTTTTTTAATAAACTCATCCCAAACAAGGCGATAATGCCACTAAGATGTAAGGGGCTACTGGGAGTGAAAGATAAAGTGAAAGACTATAGAAAGAACCAGAAACTACTATTAAACAGGAGACAAGGGATAAACACATATTCCTGTTCGAAAAACCAGGAAGGATTGTAATTCAGATGCTAGGTGAACTTATTTATAATTGAGGAAAATAAATAGAAGATAACTTTTCAAAGTTTAATCAGATACGTTAGAAGTCTAGAGTTGAACTAGACCTTACAAGGAATCAGAAAACCAATCCTAAACAGGAAAAAAAATAAACCACTATCCCTGTTAAACTTACCGAGAAGAAGTGTAAACCTGGCGATAGGTGAACCTTTCTACTTCTATTGAGGAAAAAATAGTAAATAAAACTTCAAAGTTTACGCGGAGACTTTAGAAACAGAGTTGAAGTAGACTTTAGATGGAACTAGAAATCTAATCCTAAACAAGATGCAAGTGATAAATTTCTACTTACGTTCAAAATACCGAGGAGGAACTGTTTTAATCTTTGGCGACAAGCATTCACTTCTTCTCTGGACCATTTGATTAACGGTCGTGTATAGATCAAGGGTTTTGCTTTCTGAAAAACGCTGTCGAATGGAATTAAAGCGCATGCCAGAAATGAACGCATCCCTGACGCAGTCGTCTCTGTTTTGAGCAGCGTTAACCATTTTGAAACTGTAGTCTTTGGCTAGTTGTTGCAACCCCTGAACATACTCATCACTATATTCGACTTGTCCATTTGTCCACGCGTTGGTAGAACATGTCTGTCAAAGATTTCGTTTGTGCGTTTCACGTACAATTCTTTAAGACGATTTACAGCAGATTGGAATGATATCATACTCGCCAATACGGTCGTAGATGTCCGAAGAAATGTCATTAAAATATCCAATTTGTCTTATTCATCATGTACAGTATCATCTCTAGTTTTTGTCGAAACGAAGCGAAGGTTTGATATCAATGATTGAACAGTTTAGTTGCAGAGGGTGAGTTAGGAGATGCGTCCACACTATTAGGTTTTCAAAAGTTTGTCTATCCTTCCATCTCCTCTGTTTACTAAATTGTAATAAGTCTGAGTTTTGTTTAACGGCATATCAACCTCTGTGGGTTATTTAATACCAAAAAAGGTGTGGTTTTAACGTATTTTTAAGGTTATAGTGAGAAGGTTGATTTGGTCAGATTTTGATGAATTTTTTTTTTATTTTAGAAAACTGAAGATGTCTTTTAGTTTTGTATTCAAAAATGTATTACTGGTAATAATTTTTTCCTTCAAAAGTGTATTATTACCGCAATAATTATTTTTTTCATTCAAGAATGTGTTATGGTAATAATTCTTTCCTTCCGAAAAGTATTATTGATAATATTTTTCCTTCAAAAACGTATATTTTCTATAAAAGTCTATTTTATGTATATATTTCTTTAAAAGTCTATTTTTATACTTTCATAGTGTTTTGACCCCAGTTTGGGTGTTAACTATTTGCCCATAGCTGGGACCCTAACAGGTGCTACCACCCCAGATCAGGGTGAACCTGGAAACAACAGCAATTAAAAGGTGATTCCATGCTCCTCAAAACTTCCTAATCAGAGGCCTTGTTGCCGGATGCAGAAATTATAATAAGGAACAGAACTAAAGAAATGATTTGACGACGTGGCCCACGAAGTGGCCCAAGATGTAGCCCACGAAGACGCCAACGACGAGGCTAAGAGCAAATAAGAGGTTATATATATATATATATATATATATATATATATTGCAAAAGGTGGATGGAGGCATAGGGGAGTTATGGATAGCGGCTCAGATTGAAGAATCAGACAGTTAAATTTCGAATTCCAGTCAGATTCATTACATTCACCTATGCGCTAATACCCTTGGTAAAGGTATGAACCCATTTCTTCTCCCACAAGCTATAGGCAAAATAGCAGAACAGACTGAGTTCTATAGCCTTGGGTGGCAACCGCTCTAAGAGAAGGAAAGCTCTGAATTCAAAACCAGCTTGAAAAGGCTTCGGCTCTGTCAGACTGCCATGCCCAAAGAAACACCACTTCTACCACGTTACATGTGGTGCTCCTATGACGCTGATGAGTCACGGGATATCAGGATCTGGAAAAGGTGAATAATTCCGGGAGAGTCTAAGTCAAGGGAAGTTAATGCTTATGACAATACCAGCCATCAATAATTTTCCCCTTTTCAAGGTAGTCTGTCATGAACCTTCAGAATTAAAAAAGAAATAAAAAAAACAGAAGCCATCACATTGCCAAAAGACACTGCTTGCTTGAACTTCTTTGGGGATAGAGAACTACTGCTTTGAATATTTGATTCAGGTTAAAAGTGGTGGACGAGGATTTCATCCTGTATTACTAATCTGTGATGGAAATTATCAGGGTCAGTCTGAAAACGAGTCAGAAGTGTCCTGTAAATATCAACATTTTTCAGCTTTTGCTCTGATCAGGCCCTTCAAATATATTATCCACTGCTTTCTCCTGTCTCTTTTTCCCTCTATCTAGCCTAATAGTATCAGGTCTTCTAAGCCCTCCTCCCTCATTGCATGTCCCAGGAACTAGCTGACTCTTCCTGATGTCCAGTATTAATTTCCGTTTGTTTCCGTCCTTTCCAAAACCTCATCAAGTTTTTCCTTCATCTTCGATGATATTGTCCAGCATTCACTGCCATATTGACGAACTGACTTTTCATAGCACACAAGTACTCTCTTCTTTGTTTCTAGCGAAACTTTCCTATCTCTTAATACTCTACTCAGCTTCTGGAATGCGTCCTTCGCCATGCCAATTTGCCTTCAAATCTCAGGTATTAAATTTTTGTACCTGCTTGATTTTAGTGTCCCCCACCTGTATTTGGCATTTTGGGTTGCTCTTTTTGTTGATGACCATGCATTCAGTTTACTTGCAGTTTATTAGTATTCCTTTCTTGTCACTCTCTTCAGCTATTTTCTGTAGGAGGTCATATAATTTCCTTTTTGTGTTTGCTATCAGCACTGCATCATCTGTGTACCTGATGTTGTTTATATTGTGGCATCTGATGACAAATCCGGGCATAACAGGAAAAGATCGAAACTGTTATTGCAGAGTTCTTCGCTTCAAAACCAAAAGAGTTTTACCGAAATGGGATTAATCAACTTAATAATAGATGGAAGGAAGTCATCAAAAATCAGGGAATGTACATTGTTGATTACATTTTGATTAAATACAACGTTTTTGTCACTTGTGTTCTTTATCCGAAATTCATACAGAAATTATGGCATGACCTAATATATGTTATAAATATATAGGAATTAATTTTTCATTTATTAATCCGACGTATTTTTAATGGCTGCCCATAACTGAGTAAATATGCAGTCGGGGGGAGCACATTTTTCTCACAAAGATTTCTCAAGCATTCAGGCCGTTAGATAAAAATAAATAACCTGTTTAATAAATACATAAAAACAGAGCACCTACTCAAATATTAGCATACATTAAAAATAACGTTTAAGCAGTAAATGAATGTGTGTGTGTGTGTGTGTGTGTGTGTGTGTGTGTGTGTGTGTGTGTGTGTGTGTGTGTGTAATGATATAACTGTAACGGCAATTGTAATCTTCTAATCGCCTTGCTTAGGGTGAAATGATGCACGTGTTTGAAAGAGAGAGAGAGAGAGTGAAAGAGAAAGAGGGCCAGAGGTCGGGAGAGTCGTTTTCTACGTACCCTATTTCTCTCTCTCTCTCTCTCTCTCTCTCTCTCTCTCTCTCTCTCTCTCTCTCTCTCAAATTTTCGTCTGACTTTTATCGGCCTTCCCCTTGTCCCAACTCAGCCACATCATTCTGCCTCAACCCTATACGTTCTCCACAGGGAGTGTCAAGTTTCTCGACTGTTTGCTCCAGTGTTTGGTAAGACGTGACTGGACAAACGGGCTGGTCCTTTGGCAAATAGTCGCTTCTGTTGACAGGTGCACACCCGTTGGCTGCCATTTCCAAACAGCAACTGCACGAACACGTTTAACGCGTTTCATATCGAACCGGTTGTTATGGCAACGAGTAGCAGCCGGAAGGAAAAGACACCTAGATATTCACCGTCGCTGTATTCTATGAGAACCTCATTCTTTTTCCACCAACACATTCCTATCTATCTATCTATCTATCTATCTATCTATCTATCTATCTATCTCTATCTCTCTCTCTCTCTCTCTCTCTCTATATATATATATATATATATATATATATATATATATATTTCAGTTTGTCCGGATAGATAGATAGATAGATAGATAGATAGATAGATAGATAGATAGATGAAAATGAAAATTGGTAGATAGTCCCTTTTGATAGATAGATAGATAGATAGATAGATAGATAGATAGATAGATAGATAACTCCCTTTTGATAGATTGATAGATAGATAGATAGATAGATAGATAGATAGATAGATAGATAGATAGATAGATAGATAGATAGATAACTCCCTTTTGATAGATAGATAGATAGATAGATAGATAGATAGATAGATAGATAGATAGATAGATAACTCCCTTTTGATAGATAGATAGATAGATAGATAGATAGATAGATAGATAGATAGATAGATAGATAACTCCCTTTTGATAGATAGATAGATAGATAGATAGATAGATAGATAGATAGATAACTCCCTTTTGATAGATAGATAGATAGATAGATAGATAGATAGATAGATAGATAGATAGATAGATAGATAGACCAGCTCGTTTTTCTTATTCATATCTATCTCATTTTCAGATTTATCTATATATATAAATATTTATATCTACTATGCTATCCCTATCTATCGCATTCTGATCATTATCTATCAAACTATCTAATTTTGTTTATGATCAATCTCCTTCTTATCATATATATCTCATTCTCATCATTATCTCTATCTATCTATTCTAATCAATATCCATCTATCTATCTATCTATCTATCTATCTATCTCAGTCTATTATCTTGCTATAGATGCATCTATATGTTTCAATTTTTCAATATCTATCTGAACATATCTCACTAAATCACTGCCTTATCCATTATTCATCAATTTCTTCTACTGCTGTCTCTCTGTCTCTCTTTCTGTCTATCTCTCTTTCTCTTTATATATAGTTTCGATCCCGGCTGGAAGGAAACTGACGTCTAGCCACACTGATGAGCTGTGATACAGCGAAACAGGCCTGTATGTCGATGACTGATCATGCTCTCGTTATCAGAATGGCCTCCCTAGGATGGAAAATTTTAAAAAGCAGTAACTACTTCTGCGATTTACGCATTACTCTTCACCAAAAATTGAGTTCTCTCGGCTGCGGGCGTGTGTATACACCGCGTATAAATAACACAATAAAATTTCCTCCTCTCTCAGCCTAACGCCGATCGGTACCAAATCGGTCGAGTTTCGATCTCGGTTTGAAACAAGCGGATGTCTAGCCACACTGATGAGCTGTGATACAGCGAAATAGGATTGTATATGAATGACTATATATATATATATATATATATATATATATATATATATATATATATATAATACTTTATATAGTATATACATATATATACTATATATATAGCATATATATACTATATATAGCACATATATATATACTATATATATCGCATATATATATATATATATATATATATATATATATATTCAATTTCTTTTACTTTTCCTTAACCCTAAACCAGTTTTTTTTAATATTTTAAGTAAAAGTAGACTTAAGTGCAAATGAAAACATCACAACACACCCAAATTTTAGAAATGTAATAGATTTAAATGTTAAGAAATAAAAACCATAGATTTTTTTTTAAAATCACATACAGATATAAACTTGCTTTATTTCAATGTTTCTGTTCAAATATTTGTGCAGCTTATTTATTGTGAAACCCGTTTCTGGTGTTTTATCATGATTTTTTCAATATTTGATCAAATGTGCGCTCTCTTGAGTGGACGAAGGATCTAAATTTGAAATTCAAAATCTAAATTCAAAATCTCGGTAAAAGTAACGGAAAACCACATCAGTCTTTTTTTCCAGGAAGTCAGTCAGGATATTCAAACACATTTAAAAGCAAAAACAAAAACAAAAAACAAAAAACAAAGAAGTAAGTTGCGCTGAGCAATTATCGCTTATGTCCTGGAGGATCATAACATTTAAAAAGATTAAATTATAAGCATTAACTTTTAGTTGGAGCGAACGAAAAAGACCTGAAGATTTGATCTAATACGCAGTACTTTACTCATTGTGAGTAAAGAACTGCGTTTTGATGTGGTTACTTTAAAATAATATCATATAATACGTGATTGAAAACTAATTTTCAAGTTCAATCTTCACTGACCAAGAGTTTAGTCGTGTCTCATAAGTAAACATTCTACTGCGATAGGTATTATTATACAGGGCGTTTAAAAACTTTTATATTTAAAATATCTAAATAACTTCATAGTCTATGCAAATGAAACTCATCATCATCCAATGGTTGGTTGGATATCCATTGAGAATCCCACCTCACACAACACGGTCACGCATTGTTGTACTCACCCCCTGGTGTTGTGAGTGGACGTCATAGACTTATTTCGGTAGTTAATACAGACTTGGATCGCCGAACCTTCTAGCCATTCAGCTACAACTAAGCAGGTTTATTGCTGAGCAAAGTAAGATTTATCAAAACTTTGAATGAAAAATGAAAAGATATGTGGATTTCATGACCGATTTCACAAGGTTTCAACATACACACCGTCTGTGTCTCGGGTCGTCCAGATGCTTTTGTCCTACACAGATAGCGTTCCTCTTTGAACTTTTGGTACCGTGTCGAAATCTACATTTTACTTGGTGCATTTTTAGCGAATTCTCTCATAAATGCTTTAATGCGCAAAACGCCTTTTCTTTTCCAGTGAATGGCATTTCTATACCGGAAAAGAAAAAAAAACATTAAAGATAATATTTCAAGTTGTTCCTACTGATGCTGATAAAATTGCAATTCATTTACACGAGAATTGGTTAAGTTATTAGATTACGATAATGATTTAGGAAACTTAACTTTAGCTAGTTAATTAATTGCGGTACATGATGCAAGTTTGGACGGTCATGTCTCTTTCGATTCATGAGTGACTTTGCAGATTTTGCTCTAGTATGTTGCTGTTTCTTTGCAGTATACTAGTAACCATCCAAGGCTATAGAATCCAATCTAACCTGTTAACCAACCCATAGTAGGGGTATAAGAGATGAAGTTATATCATTTCCAAGGGCATTTGTATGTAAATGAATGTAACGAACCCGAATAGAATATTGAACTCGGGACTTTGATTTCTTATTCCGAGCCATTATCCATTACATCACTATTAAAATTTCCCTTGACAATCTTCATTCAAAATCCTGGGTTTTTCCAGGGTTCGAACATTGGTACTACATCAGCACGAAGTAGGCCACATGTTATTTGATATTTTTGTGCACGCAAAAGAATAAAATAAGTGTTGATTGATGATACACATTTCCAATGAAAGTTAAGCTTATAAAAAGCAATACGTCCGCTCGTTTCCAAGTTCGTTTTAAAATAAAATCATGGTTTTGGGTTTGTTTGTTTTTGTTTTTTTTTTTTGTTTTTTTTTGTTTTTTGTTTTTTTTGTTGGGGTGATTTTTCTTTTTCCTACGCCGATACATCTTTCACTTTAACTTCATCTCTGTCTTTTCATATCTATGAAGCATACAATCAGTGCATCTATTTACTAGTTTTTCCATGTCTATCGTACCCATATATTCTCTCATTTACTTATTATATCAATCTATCTCATACCATTTATATCTGTCTCGGTCTATTGAATATTCTCTCTAATCATATGTATCTCTGCTAATATCTATCTATCTATCTATCTATCTATCTATCTATCTATATATATATATATATATATATATATATATATATATCTATCTATCTATCTATCTATCTGTCTATCTATCTATCTATCTATCTATCTATCTATCTATCTATCTATGTGACTCTGTTTATTATCTATTCATCTATCTCATGCTGTTTATATCGGTCTTGTTATATCTATCTCTGTCTATTCATATCTATCTCTGCTACTATTTATCTGTGTATATATATATATATATATATATATATATATATATATATGATTCTGTTCATTATCTATCTCATATCATGTTTATATCTAACTGCTATATCTGTCTATTCATATCTATCATATCTATCTGTCTATCTGATTATGTTCATTATCTATCTATCTATCTATCTATCTATCTATCTCATACCGCTTTTATCTGACTCTGTCTTTTATATATGCCTCTATTTAGAGACCTATCTCTACTAATACCTATATCTATCTGCCGATCTAACTAATTCTGTTAATTATCTATTATCTGTCGATCTATTTAACCACCTATCTAATAAAATATACCATCCCCCTCTCTGATACATTGTCTTAGTTCCTCTTTCCACCGTGTTATTTTCCTTGCCGCCTTCTTTCTTCTCCTCCTTGTCCTCTTGTTCATCTTCAACACTCACTACACCGCTCAGTGACAACGTTTATTATCATTATTATTAGTAGTAGTAGTAATAGTAGTCGTAGTAGTAGTATGATGTTTTTGATGTCTGTCTTTCATGTGTGATAGTGTCCGTCTACCAGCACCTTGATAACAGCCTGACATTCGATCCTGTCGTCTGTTCCCTGGTATCTGAATGGACTGTTCGCTTGGTCCGTTGCCCAGCAACGCAGCCTCTTACACAAACATCTGTATCCACCTTGCCACTTGTATGGCCTCTTCACATCAATTTATATGAAGAAAGAAAGAAAGAAAGAAAGAAAATAAATAAATAAATATTTTACAATATGGGGATCACAGATTTTGAAAAAAACAAAACTGCAGTGACTGCTACTTCGGACATATAATGCATAGCATTGTCGTTCCTCTGTTAAAATCTGCAGTTCAAATCATGGTCTTTACTTTGGATAAAACTGATCGCAATATGCTACCGTTTTCAACTAACAAGCTAAAAGATTGTACAAAGTTATAAATAGTGTTCTGGTAGTTGGGGGAGTCATAATGTAATGCCAATCTTCGAAAAAAAAAACACAGAGAATAACCTGCATTAAAGAAAAATTGCATTAGGAATTCAAGTTCTTACTGGATACGATACCCGGTAACTGACACCGAACTGAAACACGCAACCTTTGAGTCACGGCAAAAGGATTCGGATAGAAAGTGTAACGAGAAAGAAGGAACAGACTGGGATATATATGTAAAGGGTGAGAGGCAGAGAGAGAGAGAGATTAACAGACTGAGATAGATAGATAGATAGATAGATAGATAGATAGATAGATAGATAGATAACTCCCTTTTGATAGATAGATAGATAGATAGATAGATAGATAGATAGATAGATAGATAACTCCCTTTTGATAGATAGATAGATAGATAGATAGATAGATAGATAGATAGATAGATAGATAACTTCATTTTGATAGATAGATAGATAGATAGATAGATAGATAGATAGATAACTCCCTTTTGATAGATAGATAGATAGATAGATAGATAGATAGATAGATAGATAGATAACTCACTTTTGATAGATAGATAGATAGATAGATAGATAGATAGATAGATAGATGACTCCCTTTTGATAGATAGATAGATAGATAGATAGATAGATAGATAGATAGATAGATAGATAGATAGATGGATAGATAACTCCCTTTAGATAGATAGATAGATAGATAGATAGATAGATAGATAGATAGATAGATAACTCCCTTTTGATAGATAGATAGATAGATAGATAGATAGATAGATAGATAGATAGACAACTTCATTTTGATAGATAGATAGATAGATAGATAGATAGATAGATAGATAGATAGATAGATAGATGACTCCCTTTTGATAGATAGATAGATAGATAGATAGATAGATAGATAGATAGATAACTCCCTTTTGATAGATAGATAGATAGATAGATAGATAGATAGATAGATAGATAGATAGATAGATAGATAGATAACTTCATTTTGATAGATAGATAGATAGATAGATAGATAGATAGATAGATAGATAGATAGATAGATAGCTCCCTTTTGATAGATAGATAGATAGATAGATAGATAGATAGATAGATAGATAGATTTTCTAAGTGAATGAATGAAAAAAAGTGTGAGTGAACAAGAGAGAAATGTGAAATGGATTAAACACGATCCAGACGATCTTGAAAAAAAAGAAAAGAAATGATTGGGGGTGTAAAAGTGCATCAGTTATAGAAAAAATCTGCATAAACGAAGATCTATGAAGAATAGAAATGGAAAATAAAATAATATTTTATGCGATATGAGCTACACTGAAAAGAAAAATGTGTCAAAAAACAACAGACGAAGCCAAGTAAAGAAAGGAAAAACAGAAATGAATGGAGAAAAAGATATGTAAAAAAAGTAGTATTTATTTCTTCTCTCGGTAAATGCCATAGGTGCTGTAAGGAAGAAAGACAGAAATATGAATAAGGATTAACAGAATGTTATCCGGAAAGAAAGAAAGAGATCGATATGAAGACGGATTAATGGAATGTTAGAAAGAAAGAAAGAAAGAAAGAAAGAAAGAAAGAAAGAAAGAAAGATTAATAAAAATCAACTGTTAAGGAAAGAAATATGAATATTAATAAACTGAATGTTATCGATAAAAGAATGAAAGAAAGATAGACAGAATGAATAAGAATTAACTGCTATCGAAAATAAATACAGAAATATAAATAAAAATAACTAAATGTTATTGCGAAAGAAAAAAGGAAGGAAGGAAGGAAGGAAGGAAGGAAGGAAGGAAGGAAGGAAGGAAGGAAGGAAGGAAGATTAATAAAAATCACCTGAATGTTATCGTTTAGGAAGGAAAGAAAAATGAACAAAAATTAGCTGAATGTTATCGATAAGAAAAAAATGATAAAATATGAACAAGAATTTACTGATTGTTTTCAAGAAAAAAGAAAAATTGATATGAAGAAAGATTAATTGAATGTTATCGCCAAAGAAAGAAAGAAAGAAAGAAAGAAAGAAAGAAAGAAAGAAAGAAAGAAAATGTTTAATATAAAGCATTAATTGAGAAATAGAGATGGAAAGAAAAATAAGAAGACAATATACGTGAGTGAAAAGCAAATAAACGGTTGCCTATTAGTATAGCTTCTGTCCAATCAAGACCCTGCAAAACAATTCCAGCACTTCCGCCGACACCGGCCGCTTCTCGATGCTTAAAACCACATACGCACGCATCCTAACCTGATATTGAGAGCAATTGAGCTGCGGCCACTCTCTTACTGATCACGATTTGTGCGACTGTCATTTCAGTTGGCCTCCAATCAACGATGTTCAACTTGGCAGGTTGTGGTCACTTGTTATTATCGCGTATTTGCTGACCGCCTGCTACCTGATTTGCTTTTTCTGAGTAACCATCTTTCAGTTTGGGGATTGGGTAGTGAGATACTCAACTCGAAAAACAACCAAACCTTCTTCTTCTTCTTCTTCTTCTTCTTCTTCTTCTTCTTCTTCTTCTTCTTCTTCTTCTAATGATTCTCTATTATTATTTCTCTTAACAAATTCTTTCTTCTTTCTTTTACTTCTTTTTTTTCTACCCTCCTTTGTACTTTCTTGCTTTCTTTCTTTTCTCTTCTCATTTAGCTTCCTCCTCTTTACTTTGAATTTTCCGCGCCCTTTCCTCTTGTTACATTTTCCTTTTTCTCTCTCACTTATATAAATTGATATAAAGAGTCCGTACAAATGGTAAAAAGGAAAGTGATATCCGGATAAGAGGTAGCGTTACCAAGCAACTTAGTTTAAAAAAAAACCTGATATCCTACTAAAATTGTAATTAGCCTGCATCTCATCTTTTCAGCATGTAAAATCTCCAGTGTCGACTTGGTAAATAATTACCTCCAATCATTTTCCTTTTATTAAAACTGAAACAACCGTGCAATATATATATATATATATATATATATATATATATATATATATATATAATCGCTCATTCAGTGAAATGAATTAGAGCGCGCTAGCTATTGGGCGCGTATAATGATATGCGCTAAAAAGTCTGCCTACTTCCACCGAACGCCCGTAGCCCAGGGGTAGAGTCGCCGACTGACGCCATTTCAGTCGGGTTTCAATCCTGGGTAAAAAGCAGTCGGAGCCTAACCGTACTGATGAGCTGTAATACGGCGAAACAGATCTGTCAACATATATGAAACAGATATGACAACATATATGTATATATGCAGTAGTTTTACAATTCCGAGTTCTCTGGCATTTACTCTTTTTAAGTGCTCAATACAATAAATATTGTAGCGCATAATATAATCATATAATTAAATTTGTTTTTTAATTAAAAATACATTCAGTCACTTAAGTGATACACGCTTGAGCGATCATGTCTCTTTCGAGACATGACTGACTGGGCAAAAGATTATTCCGCAGTAAGTTGGCATTACTACCTGCGGCAGACTGGTTGTCAACCAAGGCTATAGAACCCAATCTATCCTGTTATTTAACCCATAACTGGAGGGAACAGACGGATTAATACCGTTCCCAATAGTATTTGCGCGGAAGTGAATGCAAGGAATTCAACTGGATTTCGAACTCGGCTCTCCGATTTCTCGTTTCGAGCCGATATCCACTGCACCACAATGCATATTCACATTGTGACACGGAAATTCTATGTTTCGAGATTTCTATCTCCTCATCAGGCAATGTTAGATCATAGTTGGGAAAATGATTTTCATTTAAATATAAGAAACAATACGTTTGTTATTTATATTTAAATGAAAATCATTTTCACAACTATGATTTAACATTGCTTGATAACGAGATAGAAATCTCGAAACGGAAATTTTCGTGTTGCAATGTATTTCTAATTAAAAAACAATATATATGTATATGCAATTTAAGTCGTTATTAGGCCCAGTGTATCAATTTTAACTGCTTTGATACTTGTAAAATCATTATCCATTAATTAGCAGTTATATAGCTATTTCAGTTTTCAACTAAAATTCTTTGTCCTTTGCAAAAATCTTCATTTGCAAGTCTATTTGCTCCAATTATAAAGGTTAACTGTAAGATATCCAATAATTTGAGACATGATTTGTTTAAACCCACATGAAATGATTAACCATCAAATTATTTGCTTGTCTTGTTCTTACAAGTATTTTCAAATCATCCCATACGTTTTAATTAAATTCAAACCAGGACTCTGTAAATATATTCTTATTATGAAAATGTTTCTGGATTCATTTCGAAGCCTCATTTCGGTCATTGACATGAATAAAACTCAACCAACAATTCAGTTTCTGATTTTTAACTGACACTTTCAAGTATTTCACAATAATCTTTTTTTCATTAAACTATTAAATCCTACCAAGCTTCTTCATTTTAAAGAGAAACGCCCCAAAAGAATAATTCTCTCTTTTCTGTATTTTGTTATAGAAACGGCATCCTTTGTATTGAAAGCCTCACATTATCATCTGCAAAACATTTCTTGTCATTATGTTAAAAAAAAGTCTAGTTTTATTTCATACAACCATAATATATTTGCTCAGAATAAGATAGGTTTATCAATATGCTTCTATTTAAATGCTAAATTAGATTTCAAATAACTCCTTCCTTCTTCCCCTCTCCACCCCTAGTACGGTAGAATCCACTGAGCAACATGGAGCGTGGGTTGTCAACAACAGTAGACGCATTGTGATTTCTATAGCAAGTAAGTTTTTTTACAGGATGAAGTTTATAGCCTTATATAGCCAACCAGTTTTGTACCCGCTTGTGATAAGCAAAAATTAACACGCAAAATTCAGCTATTTAAGCTAAAAACTATTGAGAAATTGTCATCAGCAAAAAGAAAACCCTAAAATGCCAACTACAGATTGGAGTAACTAAAATAAAACAATTAAATAAATTCAAATAACTTCATTAATCAATGGACTGCATTTATGCGCGTATTATTTCTATTAGATAAATATAAGTTAAATGCTTTAAGAATGGATTCAAAGAAAGATAGCAATATAATGTTTTAGACTTGTGTTTATAGTTGATAATAATGTTATTATTAAGCTTTCAAAGTGTGTTCTCCTTAAAGAATAATGTTCTTTTTTAATTAGGGTGGCATTAGTGAAACCCAAGTATTGTCCAGCATTGTTTCTATGCAGTACGAGAGGTTTAGATCTTTTGTCTAAACGCAAATCTCTCTTGGGTTAGGTCTTTAGATCACGTCCTGTCTCCACCACATAAACATTTATGCATTGTAAACAATTTATTTGATAATTCACAGCATTTTAACTGGTGTTGGTTTACTTTTCCTTTCTAATTATATATCCAATTGTCTTGGAGGAGGGTAACGATCTTAGTATTAGAGATGACTAATGTGTTTACAAGTTTAGTAGAAAATGTGTTGGTGGGTAGGATTATGAATTTTGTGTAATTTTTGTTAGAAGTGTTATTAGAGATGTCTATTTTTTCGCTCGCTGGATTTTGTAAGCTCAGTTTTTAGGGGTGAGGATAAAATTTTGTGAGTAGTGAATAAGTCTGAATGATTTTTAAATATATTTCTTTTCTTCATTTAAATATTATCTTAAGGTTTCTAAGGTGGAATTCTATGATTAGTCCAGATTTTATTCTTTGGTTGTGTTGGGAATAGAAATTGATTAAATTGTTTTTCTTACTGAGTTTATGATGAAATCTAAATTCATGTTGTTGCGTATTAATAACATATCGAGGAAAGGTAGAATTGTTTATTTCAAATTCGTGTGTTAATTCAATGGTAGGTTGAACCATATTGAATTTCATTATTATGTCTAATAATCTGTATCTTGAGGATATGATAAGAGAACGTCATCTATATATCTTAGGTAAGTAGAGGCTTTTGGTATCGTGTGTTTAAATGGTCCAGTTTCTGAACTTTTTAGAAAAAGGCAAGCAAGAACACCACTGATAGGTGACCGCAGCGATAAGAAGAATTTTTGCTTGTAGATAATATTGTTAAAAGAGAAAAAGCAGTGGTTAGTGATTAGTTTACATAGTTTTATAATTTTGTGGGTGGATAGAGGAAGCGTTTCTTTGAAATTTTTAGGTGGTTTCTCAATATGTTGGTGCAATTTGTGACGGGTATGTTGGTGCATAGTGGTTTGATGTCTAAGCTCGCCGTAACCATTTTTACATATTTACGCTTCGTGTTCTCTCGATTATGTCGCTAGAGTGTTTGATATGATGTTGTGTTGATAGTTATTAGGAACGGAGTTAGTATTTGGGCAATAGCGTGAGCTGATTTGTGGAGTGTACTGTTGATTCCGAACTACAATTGGTCTGATGCGTATGTTTGGTTCGTGTGTTTGGGGTCAGCCATACAGTGAGGGTCTGGTTGACAACCAGTCTACCGCAGAAAGTAATGGCAACCTACTGCGGAATAATCTTCTGTACAGTCAGTCATGTCTGTTTCGAGGCATGATCGCTCAAGCGTGTATCACTTAAGTGACTGAATGTATTTTTAATTAAAAAAGTTTTATTCTAATAATCTAATCCAGGATTTGTTTTCATTTTTCAATAGTTTCTTAACTGTTTTGTTGAATTTTTGTGTATCTATGCATATTAACTGTTTGTTCATTGGTTTTTATGTAAGCATTGTGTTTCTTTAGGAGAGATTCAGATTTTTCAATGTAGACGTTCGTGCCAATTATGAATATTCTGCCGCCTTTGTAGGATGGAGTTATGATAGTGTTTTTGTTCGTGCTTTTAGCACCCAGATGTATCTCCTGGGTAGCGTAGTTTCATTTGTGTTTGTGAGGGTGGCTGCTAATATGCCTTCTTTTTCAAATGCGGTGTTGTCGAATTAATGTTTTTTGTCTAAAGTTGCGACAGTGCGATCTTTCTTTAATCTGGTGACAAATTTCAACCAAAAATTTAAAGTCTCCGTTTCAGTAACAGTGGAGATGTTGTAGATATGATTCAGATGACCAATAAATTTCTATCTGCTGTGAGAGCATCGGTCGTAAATCTTGTGTCTTAACCGATTTTAATTGTTTCTAGTTTTGGGCGCGATATCGTTCGTCCGCTTTGGATTTAGAAAGGATGTTTTCACCGCGTAACACTTTTCCAGTTGACTTGGCCTGGCCATTGGCAAGCTTTTCTTAGTTTTTTAGTTCCTCTGCACATGAAAATTTGTTCCGAGATTAAGGAATTCTATTTCATCTGGAGTGAGTTGGTAATCCGATATGAAGTTGTCATTGATGTTTGGTAAAAGTATTTTTCCTGTATATAATTTGTTTAGCTTTTTTGGATGACTTGTTTATGGGATCCATGTTCCTTTTGTGTTGTATTGTAAAATAAATCCAATATTTCCTTGAATTTTTTACTTGTGGTAGAAGACCACACTTTTACTGTTTAGGAAAATGAAACAAAACAAGAATAGCAAGTGAAACCTGCATAAAAGAGAGATTAGTGTCCAAATACACAATACACACACACACACACACACACACACACACACACACATATATATATATATATATATATATATATATATATATATTAAATTGACTGTTAGCTCTCTTCGATGTGCGTTGACGTGCAGTGGATATCGATTCGGAACGACGAATAGGAGAGCCGAGTTCGAATTTCAGTTGAATTCCCTTGTATTCACTTACGCACAAATATCCTTGGGAAAGGGATTAATCCGTCTCTTCCCTCCAGTTATGGGTTAAGTAATAGGACAGATTGGGTTCTATAGCCTTGGCTGGCAAACATTCTACCGCAGAAAGCAATGCCAACCTACTGTGGGATAATCTTCTGCCCAGTCAGTCATGTCTCTTTCGAGACATGATCGCCCAAATCGTTTATCACGTATGGCACTTAACTGACTGATTACTTCTTATTATTATAAACGTTATTAGTTATTTTTAGTGAGTAGACGTGTTTGAGTTGTTATCCCAGCTTTTTTCCCTTTTTCTTTTTTTTTTTAATTGATTTTAATAACAAATGGTTTAGATCAAGAAGTCCTGAGCCGGTTGTTATTTTTTACTGTTTAGGAAAATGAAACAAAACAAGAATAGCAAGTGAAATCCGTGTGCCGATCAAAATAACCTGTATAAGAACAACCTGACGAGTGGACCGAACAATTACACAAAGGTTCTTCTACGAAGCTCTAATTAGAGGTGCTGAATATAACGACACTCATCTAAATGACAAATTTTATATTTATATTAATCCTATATGTACAAATATATATTTGGAGTAAATATGTATGAGAGCGTATAAAAGGTTTTCGTGTAACACGTTTCGTCTTTTAGGACTTCATCGGACTAAATTTGTTTATGTTAATGAGACTGCATATTTTCAAGAGCGAGATACGCTAAGAATTTTTAATTTAGAGTAGCCAAAAAACAGTTTTATATCTTTTGGGGTATATAATCAAGCCAATTTAATTTTTTTTATTTTTTGTGCTTCCATCATGTGTGCAAGTAAACATCCCACATTGTGATAAAAGATTTGCTAAGTATAGTGAACTGTTAGAAGAACATGAACATGGCTAGATAAAAAAAAAACAAAGACCATCTAAAATTTCCAGGCACCCATCGATTCACGCGCAGCTCTAGTCGTAGCAACATAACAAAATTTAGCCCGATGATGTCCTGAACGTATCAGAAGCAATCTTTTTCCACTTTACCATACAATTTCCCCATTACTGTTCTTGACATATCAAAATATATATCGTCATCTTATATAAATAGATAGAGAGAAAGAGAGCATAGTAATCAACACTACATGGTGAATGTCAATTTCGCACTTCAATGCGACCATTGGCAGGAATATGGCATTAAACTTTACTGTCACCATACAAGTTAATTCTTATGTCTACACTACCTAAACGCTCTAACTCAGAAATTTAACACTCTTCTCCCATATATATATATATATATATATATATATATATATATATAATCGTTTGTAAACCCTTTCAAGTGCAGAACGAGTTCATCTCACTAGGTCTATTGAGATAGATAGATAGATAGATAGATAGATAGATAGATAGATAGATAGATAGATAGATAGATAGATGTTTTGGATACTCTTCTCAGTGGAAACAGGTTAATTTGAGAAGATCTATTAATATCCATCTTCCTATGGTGCCACATACTTTTAAAATTTTGCCAGACTAACCTAACCTCTACTTACTGGAGATGTTTTATTGCATATGAAAAGCTGAAAATGCTTAAATAAGTGATAATTAGTAGGAGAGATATCAGGTTAATATGGAGGATGAGGCGAAATTTCATAATTCAGACAATGCAACTTTTAGACACTTGATTGAGAAGCGATTGGTCGTGTGTTGTTGTGCAGCAAAATTAGGCCGTCCCTATTCACAAGTCTAGGATGGTTTTTTTACAATTTTTTGTGCATGCACTCAATTTCTTCGCAAAAGCTTGCTGCTATTGTTTTGCATTGAGACAAGATTGAATAATGAATAAGCTCTTTGAAAGACCATCATACAGTAAGCATTAACTTTTCAGGGAGCATTAACTTTTCAGATGTATTTATTTACATCTACTGGCCTGAATGATCGAGAAAACTTTCCGGAAAAATTAAACGCATATTTTCCTAACAAGATTTCTCGATCATTCAGGCCAGGAGATATGAATAAATATACTATTTAATTATAAAAAGCAGAGTATCTACTCAAATACGAGTATCCATTAAAAACAATGTTTAAACAAATAAATTAAAAATATATCGGAATTAATCCATTTCGTCACGGGTTTCCGAAAATTTCGTACATATATATATATATATATATATGTGTGTGTGTGTGTGTGTGTGTGTGTGTGTGTGTGTGTGTGTATTTAGGCAGCAAATTTTCTTTTAGACGTATCAGATTAAATAAATTGCAAACATTGTGTCTGCTTATTTTTAATAAAATCCGTTCATACTCAAGGATAATCTTTCGCGTATTACAACTGAAATATGTCAGAAATGAGTTGGAGCGTTGACAGATGTTAGTACTTTCAATCTCCTTCCGAGAACGATAATAACATCTGTCAACGTTACAGCATATTTCTGACATCTTTCAATTATAATACGCTAAAGATTATACGTGAGTATGAATGGATTTTATAAAACATAAACAGACACAATGTTTGCAATTTATTTAGTCACACATATACACACATACACACACACACACGGTGGTTGTCAATTTCAAGATTCAATGTGATATATATATATATATATATATATATATATATATATATATTCAATACATAATGAAAAGTTCAGGTGACATATCTTAATTTCTTTAATTTATTTTAACTCTAGTTATCTTTTGACTGCTTTTTGGCTTAAAATCTGCTAACCTGAAAATAAACGTAAAATTCTCGTAATTTTCACGTATTTACTCAGTTATATATATATGCATGTGTGTTTATGTGCGTATCGACAATGACAAAACAGCAACGAGGAAAATAATTTTGAAAATGAAGCTAATATCCACACCTTTTCCCCGTCAATATCTCTTTGTAATATAACACCAACAGTGCCTAAGGCCACCATCGATCCCTTAAGAAGAGGTTAGGATTACTTTATGGACAAAAAGGGAAAAGTATCAGGATTATATAACCGATTTTCCCAGCGTAATTTACAATGCTTTGTAACGTTCGACGTCAGTTCTCTGTCGTATGTATTTACTGACTGCTTTCGGCTTGTTTGCGTTTAATTTTTCTTGTATAGGCCGAAGCAAAATGAGCTAGGCACAAGAAAGTAGAGAATGGAATAAAAAGAAGCAGTATAAAAGACGACGCCTTGGAGAAATAGTGTGAGGAGATAAAAGAATTTGAGGAGGGATGTGGAATTGTGTTACGACTTCGGGTTAATTGTATTCTGCTCTTGTTCGTTAATCAATTCTTTCGAATGGTGGAACGACTGTTTTTCAGTCGATGCTGTTTTTTTTTCGTTGGTAGGTGAGTAAAAGAAATAGTGAGATATGAAGTGAAATGAGGAAAAATAGTAAAAAGAACAAAAATTAGAAATAACTAAAAGAACATTGAAAATACGTTTTAAGGATATGAAGCTAAAAAAGAATGAGATTGGAGAGATGATGGCAAGAATTCCTGGGAAGGAAAAAATGGATTTCATTATAAGCTTCTTATTAACAAAGAAAAGAACAGATTGAAAAATGCACGTTTATGAGAATGGTGAAAAAAACATGACAGCGAATGTTTTTTTTAAAAAACCTTGGAAAGACCGCTCTAGCGACAATCGCCAAAATGAAAAACAACAACCACAAGAAAAGATGGCAGAAGAGATTTCCTCCTCGTCCTATTTATGAGAAAAATGAACGCAAAGAGTCGAATGGAATTCGAACTCTCGACTTGCCGATTTTACTTTCGGTAATCCTTAGATAATCAGAAACCATCTACTTGTAAATTTATCAAATTTTCAACGGCCGCCTCAAGAAAATTTAATAAATTTACATCTAGATGGTTTCTGATTATCTGAGGATTACCGAAAGTAAAACCGGCAAGTTGAGTTCAAATTCCGGTCGAATCTCAAGTGCGTTGTGGTGCAGTGGATATCAGCTCGGAATGAGAATTCAGAGAGCCGAGTTCGAATCTCGGTTGAATTTGTTGTATTCACTTAAGTGTAACTACTCTCGAGAAAAGTATTAATTCGTTGCTTTTCCTTCCAGTTATGGGTTACATAGCAGGACAGATTAGGTTCTATAGCCTTGGCTAGCGACGAGAAAGTAATAGCAACCTACTGCGGGAAAATTTTCGGTTCAATCAGAATGATAGCACAAGCGTGTATCAAGTATGGCACATAACTGACTGATCTGGATAAAAGAATTTAATCGGAGGACAGACTGGGTTCTATAGTCTTGGTTGACAACCATTCTATCACAGAAAGAAATAGGCATCTCGAGTTGGTGTAATGGTTATCTCGCTATACAATTGCAAATGAGTAGTCAGTTCGATCCTCACTGGGTGCCCCATACTTTCGGCCTTGTGCCACATCTAAGCGGCGCTTAGAAAATCAACTATCACAGAAAGAAATTGCAACCTATTGCGGGAAAAATCTTCTGCGTAGTCAGTCATGGATCGTAAGTAACTTAATTGCCCAGTCGGGTATCACGTATGGCCCTGAGCCGAGCTGACTGACTGCTGACCTCAAGACAAGTCAGTCAGTTAAATGCCATACGCGATACATGCTTGTATTGCGTCTCTCGAAAGAGACATGACTGACTGAGCAGAAGGTTATCCCGCAGTAGGTTGCCATTACTTTCTGCGGTAGACTGGTTACCAACCAAGGCTATAGAACCCAATATGTCCTGTTATTTAACCCATAACTGGGGGAAGAGACTGATTATTATATTTCCCAAGGGTATTTGTGCGTAAGTGAATACAAGGAATTCAACTGGAATTTGAACTCGGCTCCCTTATTTCTCGTTCCGAGTCGATAACCACTGCATCACAACGCACAGAGAACCCAGTAAACCTTGCTATTTAGCTCATACCTGGGTTAAAGAGGGATTCATACATTCCCCAAGGGTATTTATGAAAAAAATGAACGTAACGAGTCCGACCCATATTCGAATTCGACTCGCCAATTTCTTTTTCGGTAACCCTTACATTACCCATTATAAAACCAGTTGATCTATTTTTAATTAATAAATCTTCTCCGGAATACAGACATACGTTCATTCTCAGATAATTAGAAGCCATCTACATGTAAATTTATCAAATATTCAACGTCTGTATCCTAGTCAGATTTTTTTTTTTATGTGCCGTGTTCCTTCAAGACATAGGTAATCATATCCCTCCACATCTTCCTGTTCCTTATAACTTTTATCTTTTTGTTATTTCTTTAAAAAGCCTGTTCTACCAACCATTTACTAAAGCACATCAAGTATGTTACACGCTACTTTTCTTTGTCCATCTTTCCCTCAATCTGTCTAGTAAGTATCATATTTTCCGGGCCTCCTTCCTCATTATGTGCTCCAGTAATTTCAACTGCCTCTCCTTGATGTTAATTATAATTTCCTTTGTTTCCATTTCCTACAAAACTTCCACGTTTATTGCATGTTCGGTCCATGGTATATTCACCATCTTTCTGTAGAGCTACATTTATGCTGCTTAAATTATCTTATCCATCTTTGAGGAGATTATCCAGCATTCGCTGTCATACAGAAGGATGGCTATCAACACTCTTTTTTTTCTTTTTTTTTTTTTTGTTTCTAACGAAATTTTTCTGTCTATTAATACTCTAGAAGGAGAAAAAAAGATATATGCAAATATACAGGACTGTGCAAAAGTATTAGGACAAGAACTGTTTTATCTTTTATGAGGCATATTGACAGAAAATAATTTAATTAAAGTTATTTTATTTGATTTACTCAACAAATGCTTTAACAAGAAAAAAATACTTGTTACAAAAAAAAATTAATATTTAGTATGATAGCCTTTTGCTTTGTTCACAGCCTTCATTCTGTCAGGCATTGACATCACAAGCTTCTTCAATTTATCTAATGGCATCTCCTACCAATCAGCTTGTATTTATTCCCAAAGTGTGTCTTGCGAAGTAACATTAGATTTATCAATTTTTTATTCAAAATATCCCATAGATTTTCAATAGGATTGAGCTTTGTGGGAGCCAATTCAAATTTCGAAGCCTTCCTTTTTAGTTACATAATTCGTACAAAGATTTAAAGTATGTTTAGGGTCATTGTCTTGTTGACAAATGAATCCTTGTTATATTAACGTATCCCAGATGGAACACCATGGCGAATAAGAATCTGGTGATACATTTTTTATTCATCTTTTCATCAATTTTCTTCAAGTCTCCAACTCCTTGGCCACCAAAGCATCCCCAAACAAGAATATTTCCACCTCCATGATTCATTGTTGTCATAATGCATTTTGCAAGGTACTTTTCATTTGAACTCCGCCTAACATACTCTCTCCTATTAGAGCCAAAAAGTTCAAATTTTGACTCGTCTGTCCAGAGTACTTTCGTCCACTGATCTACTGTCCAATCCTTGTGTTGTTTTGCAGATTCTAAGCAATTTCTTACGTTTACTTCACGCAACAATGGTTTCCTAACCGCTACTACCGGTAGTGTGCAAAACTGTTAGAATAGGCGTGATTTTTAAATTTATTTTTATGCCTCATAAAAGATAAAATAGTTCTTGTCTTAATACTTAGGACAAGAACTATAGTACTGTATATTAAATATAGAGGTCTGATCAACCATTGTTACTATAGTAACAGCGCTAAAGTACGCAGAGTGAGGCTGTTTGGCGCAGATCGATCTCGAACTCTGTTGCGCATGCAAAAGTTACACCGCTCTCGCTCACTTCCATTGTTTATAGCACTGCTTGAAAGAAAAGTGTGTAGAGTGTGGTCGTATCACAACACCGCAGAGATTCCACCAGGGATCATGGCTTGTGCAGTAGTTTTTGTCCAACAACCACAATATTTCTTGCAACTTTTCCCTCTTTTCAAAAATCAAATCGTCTTGAAAGGAACAAGATTCCAAGACGGAGAGGCAATCAAAGAAACTGCGACTGGTTATCTGCTCGCTATCAAAACAAAAATTGTTTAAAATCAATGAAAACAGCTATGAAGGTTCGGCCAGGTAGTTTTTCCCGCCTGAGTCATATAAACATTTACAAATCAACCATCCAACCGTGTATAGAATACTGTTGTCATATCTGGTCAGGCTTCCCTCTTTCTCTTCTACAATAATTTTCATGGCTACTGCTCCGACGAACAGGTCATTGATGCCTTCCTCCACAAGAATTTACTCGTGCAACCAGACTGGCAACAAGGTCCTAGCATTTTACAGTTAAATCTACCAAATATAACCGATAATTATACTCCATCAGCTTCTTTTCTCGCACTTCCCGCCTCGGAAACTCACTTCCGTATACTTGCTTTCCTGACGGCTACAACCTCCAGGAATTTAATTGCAATGTCAATTCCCATCTCTTATCCACTTGACTTCAGTCCTTCCCTCGTTCTTTCTACATCACCCCGTGTATCTTATCCTTTTCCTTTCTCATTCTACCTTCGCAACTGTCATCACACCTGTATTCTCTTCTTTCTCTTACTCTTTCTCTGACACCCTCTGTAACTGGTTCGTCTTTCTATTCACTCTCCACGTGACCAAACTTGTACTCTTTTATGTAGCCCCTGCGCATCTGTGGCGGTACCGCCTTGCTTGGGGTGAAATGATTAAAAACTACAAGGCTGGATAGAATTTCTGGCTTCAGAAAGGAACTACTTCGAAGGATATTGAATGGCGAATTGATACGTGTTGTAGTTTTCTTTTTATGGCACCAGTCCCAATGCATTTTGATTAAACCTCGTCAACACTTTTTTGTAGAAAACTTTGAAAATTCCACATATGGTCAAATGTCATTTTTCTAGTTATGATCTATACATGAGCTTTTTAGTCGCTACTCCGCGACATTACAGTAAGCTATTATGTGTAACACCCCAACGGACGGTCCGAACAATTTCTCCAGCGGCCGTTCTCCACGCTGTGATGTTTGCCGGGAGTTTGTTGAAAATGTCGGAGCCTCAAGCTGGGGGTACAAGATTGAACTATAAGGAACGAACTTCCACAACTTGGATGAGTTGAAAGGATGCTTTATTTCGTTTAGAATTAGCCTTTTCGGTTGGGGCAGGCGAATGTGACACACAGCTCTAACTCTAATGGAGATCAACAAATCCGAACTGGCCGAAACAAGACGAACGGAGTTTCTTACTTCAAGCACATGCCCGGCGGGGCTCCTCTTAACTTAACTGCCTGACTCGGAAAAATTACCTGAATTTATTTAAAACTGACCCGGAAATCCGGAAATCCGGAAATGCTTTAGACCACCGGTGACAAACACTGGCGACTGTAAGTCTGAAATTTCAGTTATCTTTTTTTTTTATCTTAATAAAGCTTCCGCCGGAAAATTCTTAATGTGTGGTCAAGATACAGTAAAGGACAGCCTTTGACCGGGTCATTCGAAAACCTACCTGCTGAACTTTATCACTGAGTCAAATATTTACCGGAAGAGTGGTAGGATTTAAAACAGTAATCGGATACCGTTGTCTCTTCCACAATTTTCCTCATAAAAAAAAAGCGTTTATTTATTTATTTTTTCCTCTTCTTTTTCACTTTTGTTAAATATGTTTTTCAACTATTTTCTATTCTAATCTATTTTCTATTTTAATCTATTATAATAAAATACATATATGCCTAGTTATCGTGTCACATATGACGCATAGGCTTTTCCGTATGCTTTATGTTTAATCAGAAAATTCTGAATTCAAAACCAGTTTATCCGTCAGGCTACCTTGCCCTAAACACACTACTATGGCTACAGAACATGTGATTGTTCGGATGTACAGATTTTGTAATGGATACAGGCCGAAACTGGAGTCCGAATTCTCTTTGAAGTCGTTATATTCACTTATGCGCAAATACTCTTAGAAAAGGTATAAATCTATCTCCTCCTCGTAGATATGGGTTAAATAGTATGACTGGAGAAATTATTAATAATCTTAAAAACATGCTAATGCAATATTCTTTCGAAAAATAAAGAATTATTTTACAATGCAAAATGTATGTTTTTAACTTTAAATTACCCAAAAAATGTTGATAAACCGTAAAGAAGCACATCAGTCAATGAAAACACATGTGGTGCCCCAATTATCAACAATCTATCTTAATATACAATTATACAATCTATAATAATATATAATATCTTAATATATAATTATACAATCTATAATAATATATTATAATAATATAGATCAATTAGGACAACGATAACAGCGATGATGATGTTTTTTCGGTACACTTAATTCTTTTTCTGTTCCGATATCTATTACACCATCCGCACTTCCAGCAAAAAGGTTTAAAAATGGATGAATGCAAAAGATCAATACAAAGAAGCTAAGAGAAAGAAAGAACAAATGATCAAAGAACTAGAGAAAAGCGATAAAATTGAAAGATTGCTGCCGCATATAGTCTGGTGCTCCTTCTACATATTTAAAATTCTTGATAAAATCCAAAGAATTCGCAATATTATTGGTCCTGACCTGACATTTCGGCTTCAGTCACTTTCCTACCACCTTAATGTAGCTTCCCTTTAATGATAATTGTTCTAATGAACTTTCCTCTATGGTACCACAGTAATAAATTGGCAACAAGGTCTCATCAATTTATAGTTAAATTGGCTATGTACATCCGTGAGTTCTAGGTTAAAAGTTTCTTCTCTCGCTTGTGGAGCTCTCTTTCCGCGTCATGCTTTCCAGTCAAATTTGATCTCCCAAAAATTAAATCCAATGCCAATCGTTATTTTCTTTTTTATGTGCCATGTCCCTTCAGGACGTAGGTGATCCTCTGCCTCTACCTGTCCCTTGTAGCTCTTAATATATTCTGTCTTGTTAATCGTTTTCTACTATCTTCTTGATTCGTCTTCTTTTATTGTTCTCACTCCTTTTATAGTGTTGCTATTTTTTTTACACTCGGTAACCCCCTTGTGTCTTAGTGGCTTTACTGCCTTGTTTGGAGTGAAATGACAAAAAATGCAAGAGAATGTAAAAAGTAATAGAAGATAATTAAGCGAATACACAAAGGGGGAGAATAGCAATGAAAGAGAAAGTGGATGAGTAGGAGAGAGAGAGAGAGAGTAATAAGGTTCCTCCCTCTTTCTATGCATCTGTCTATTGAACGTTAGTGGGTCTGGTTTTCATTGTTTATTTTATTTTGATTCGCCTGTGTTAGACAAACGTACGCATAATAAATAAGGTCTGTGAGGATGGTGTAATGTCTATCGTCTCGAAATGTGGAATCGGTCGACCGTGTTCAAATTCGTCTGTTCTATTCACTTCGCACAAGTGCCGTTGGGAAAGACATCATTGCAAACTCATCCCTCCAATCTCGTCACTATAGCATCTTTTACGGGTTAAATAGTAGAGTAGACTGGTCACTCTAGTTTTACATAATAGTCAGCCTACTATAAGTACTACTCTGAATACAGAACCATAGAAAAAGCAATGAGAAGTCACTCTACTATCTGGTAATATCTATTAAAAGAAATAAAGGACTATGCAGAAAGCTATGATTACCCAGGTCCTGATAGATAGATAGATAGATAGATAGATAGATAGATAGATAGATAGATAGATAGATGTGACAACAAAAAGCTAGAATGGAAAAAATAATTAAGATAGTAATGCCACTGGAACGCAGGGGTTTACAAGGATTTTCAGGGAGTGTAAGGGAATGAGAAGATTAAGAATGGGAATAATTGAGGAAAGAACAACAAAATGGAACAGGGTTCAAGAAAACAGATGTCGATTGACGTCGTATTTAAATTTTTGAAGATTGTAAGTATCAGAAAAGCAATATATTGGAAGGTAGTTCCACAAGTGGGAAGTGCGAGAAAAGAAGCTATAACACTAGAAATGGAAGTTGCAGCTAGCTATTTCAACAGTAAAACAATGCTGCTAATCTAGTCAGTCAGTTAAGTGGCATATGTTTTGGGCGATCATGTCTCGTAAGAGACTAGGCAGAAGATTATCCCACAATAGGTTTCCAATACTTTTTACGGTAGACTGGTTACCGTCCAAGGCTATAGAACCTAATCTGCCCTATTATTTAACCCATAACTGGAGGGAAGAGACGGATTAATACCTTTCCCAAAGATATTTGTGCGTAAGTGAATGCAAGGAATTCAACTGGAATTCGAACTCGGCTGTCCGATTCGTCGTTCCGAATCGATAACCACTGCACCACAACACACATCCCTAATCTAGTAGCTTGCACAAATTCATTTAGTCGGAACACCAGGTTCGTCAGAGTAGATGCTATGTCAAAATTTGTAGAAAAGGCAGAGGGAAGCCACGTCACGTCGGTGAGAAAGTAACTAAAGTCGATATGCCTCGTCAGGAGCGATTACAGTCAGTCAGTTAAGTGCCATATAAATGTGCAAGATGGATTCTGACGAGGATGATTTTTCTGGCACGACACAGTGACTCAACTTTCCTTGCAGTAGATGCAACTATTGATTTAGAGATATATAGTAGGAGAACCAGACCAGATATGGCAACAGTATTCAATGCACAGAAGAATGACAGATTTATAAAAGTGCAAGATAGATTCTGACGAGGAAAATCTTCTGGCACGACACAGTGACTCAACTTTCTTTGCAATAGATATATACGACATTTGTTATAATTTACCCTTTAATAATCTATTTCAGGTTTCAGGCTGTTAAATATCTAATGTACACATAAACAAATGAGATGTATGAAAGATTGATTTAGACTAATATTATTCGTTAAAGACAATTACAGTAGAAACCAGGAAAGTAAGTCTTCGCTAAAGACAATATAGCGAACGAGGTTTTCTTTTTGCTACCTCATTCTTTTGTATTTTTAGTCACATAAGAAAAGATAAAAGAGGAGATACTGTTTCCAAAAGTCGGAAGACGAGCGAGAAGTAGCGATGGACAGGTTTTTGGAAGGTGAAGAAACTGTTAAACGAAATTACGTTGACAGTATAATATTTTACGAAAGAAAAAAATTAGGGAGGGACAAAGACTGATGTAAATAGAACGAAGAGAATACACGGGGTGGAGATAAGAATGTAAAGGGCGGGACCAAAAATGATCATGATAGGAGTGGCCTGAATGAAAAAGGGAATGCCTTGTCAAGAAGAAAAAGAGAAAGAAGAAAATAGAAAGAAGAAGAAGAAAAAGAAGATGAAAATAAGAAGAGGGGTAAGGAAGAGAAGAAAAAGAAAAGGAAGAAGAAAAAAGAAGTAGAAAAAGGAAGATAAAAGAAAAAAGAATGTGATGTAAAGAAGAAGAAGAAGAAAAAGCAAGAAGAAGAAGGAGGATGAAGAGGAGAAAAAAGAAAAGATTAAGAAGAAAAGGAAGTAGAAGAAAAAGAGTAAGAAGAAACGAAAAACTAAGAGAATGAAAAATAGAGGAAGAAAAAGAAGGTAGAAGGGGGAGAAAAGAAGAAAAAGAAGAACATTTCAAGAATTGCATCAACATTTAGAAAAGTATTTTCAACATCACTTTATCTCCATCACAATTATCTTCTTATTTTCAGTTGGGTTCTATCCGATATAGAAACCTTGAAATTATTAAGAAATTACAGCTTGATATGATATAGTCTATTTCTGTTCTGGATTTGACGTGGATTAAGCGACATTAAATTTACAGTGAACATGGACCGCAAAAAAAAAACAGTCAAAAGGAGGGTTTTTCTCTTGACACTATTATTATTTTAACTACCTCAGCAATGTTTATTGTTTTTAAAAGCAATGTTTAGAATTGTAATAAAACGTAAACATAGGATGAAAGTGAATTTATATATTTTTTGTTCTTGAGAATTTACAACCAAAATATTAATAAGTTTTAATTTATTAGATTGTTTATTTACAAGAATAATTTTATAGTTACAACATTCTAAAAACTAATACAATTAGAACTAATTCAATGCAATATTTGCCATTTATCAATTTATAAAGATGTAAATATGAAAACGTATTTTATAAACATTTACTAAATTATTAAAATACGTGAACCAACTACAAGGAAAAACTTATTAATTATCATTTTATAATGTTTGAATCAACTGACAATTAGCGAATATTTTGCCAACTATTTCAATAAACAATATTGTAAACAAATAATATAATTGGAAAAACAATTTTTATGATAAATTTACAAACGTTTACTAAATTATTAAAATATGTGAACCAACTACAAGGAAATCTTTATTGTTTATCATTTTATAAAGTTCGAATCAACTCGCAATTGCTATATTTTTACCAACTATTCCAATAAACAATATTATAAATAAACACTGTAAGTAAACAATCAAATACATAAGTAGTGTTTTTTTTTGTTTTGTTTATGTTTCGTTTCTTGAGTTCTCAAAAACAAAGATAATGTATCAATTCACTTTTATAGGCTTAGGTTTTACAATGCTAATCATCAATTTTGAAAAAATTGCCAAAGAATGAAGACAATTAATAACGGTGTCAATAGAAAATCCGTCTTTTTCGACACTCCATTATCTTACGAGCACGAAGGCCCAAGTTTGCCAAATTTACCCTTTTTTGGAGTTGTACGGTTAAATCGGATGTGCGTTGTCGGGTAGGATGTGCGTTGTGATGCAGTGGAAGTCGGTTCGGAACGAAAAATCAGCGAGCCGAGTTCGAATTCCAGGTGAATTTGTTGCATTCACTTACGTGCAGATACCCTTGGGAAATGTATTAATCCGTCTTTTCCCTTCAGTTATGAATTAAATAACAGGACAGATTGATTACTATAGCCTTGGCTGGCAACCAGTCTACGTAATGACAACCTACTGCGGGATAATCTTCTGCTCAGTCTATTATAAATTTCGAGACATGATCGCCCAAGCGTGTATCACGTATGATACTTAACTGACCGACAATTAAATCAATGTTAGTACAAATCTGGAAATCATTTTCAATAAGCATCATAATTCCACATGTTGTCTTTACGCCTCTCAAAATAGCTATGTTTACAAACTGATTGCTTATCCCCAGAAGTAATTAGTGATTTATTGAGTTTAACTGGTATCTTCAAAACAAGGCATTTGTCATTAGCACCTGGTGGTAATTCATCACCGGTGTGCTCACTTGCTTTTTTGTTTTGTTTTGTTTAGTCTTTTTTTTTTTTTTTTTTTTGCATGGTTCATTTGCGATAGATAGATAGATAGATAGATAGATAGATAGATAGATAGATATTTTATCACTTTAGTCTCAGAGACAAAACTTTAATCACTGAAGCGTTGTCCCATGACTACTTTAATAGCCCAGACAATAAAAGATTTCATCAATTTTTTTGCCCCACACCTTTCCAAATGGCATTTGTACGTAAGTAACTGTAACGAACTCGACTGGAATTCGAACTCAGCTCTCCGATTTCTCATTCCGTTATCCATCACCCTAATCGCAAATCCAAGCTTACATTCACCCATCTAAGTACGGACTAGACTCAACGATGCATAACTTTATTGGTCGATTGAGAACCGTTGTTTCAAATTGATATTTACGTAAACACTCCCAAAGAAACAACCCACCGACCCGGAAGTCAAGTGGTGTGAGATCGATCCCTTGGCTAATGCTATCGCGTGCGAAACAACAGACGAAGAGCAAAATGTCGACGAGCTTTCTTCCTATTATTAATGCTCACCATCCTCAAAATGGGGCTGTATGTATTAATGGTTTAATAGAATGACCCCGAACCTCTCCAGATACTAATCCAAGGAAAATCTTGTGGTCCATCTTTTAAAAAGAATATATGTAGCAAATAACGCTAATGCTAAAACAGTAGAAAAGTTAACAATCGATGTAAGATTGATTAATGTAAGTGTCCCATATTAATTTAGGTATTCTGATCAAAAACTGCTACAAAAGACAGTAAAAGAAAGCGAGAAGAAAAGACTAAATGTAAACTACAAAAAATGAATCCATAGTCGACAGCAAAAAGAGGAATCTAAGATGCCAATTACAAGTCGGTGATACTAAAATAAAGTAAGTACAGAAATGTAAATACCTTGGAAGTGTTCTGGCAAAGAACAGAAGGGGGTATAGCCAAGGACGCATTTCAAAAGCTAACAAGAGTATTGAGAGAAACAAAATTCGTTGGGAACAAAGAAAAGAGAAATAGACGGTTAAGTGATGTCAGCCCTTCAATATGGCAGCGAATGCTGGACAATCTTATTAAAAATGAAGGAAAGACTTGAAGCAAACGAAATGTGGTTCTACAGAAGGATACTGAGGATACCATGGACCGAATATGTGATCGACGACGAGGTTTTGGAAAGGATGAAAAGGAAACTTATAGTTAACACCAGGAAGAGACAGCTAAAGTTTCTGGGGTACGTAATGAGGAAGAAGGTCTAAACATAATTGTTGGGCTTGAGCAAGTGTATTGCAAAGCAGAGTTTGGTAGAAATAAAAAAGAGAAAAGGTGTTAAGAGCTACAGGGGATAAAGAGATATGGAGGTTCATCATTGCCTACATCTACACGGCACATAGAAGAAGAAGAAGAAGAAGAAGAAGAAGAAGAAGAAGAAGAAGAAGAAGAAGAAATGAAGACCCTTAGCTGCAATTTTACTTTTCACAACTACATCTTTTAGAACTTTGACAGACTGCAATACAATCTTCAGGATGCGAGCAGTTTCTAAATCACAATTCACTGGCTTTAAGGCAACGATTACAGCGTGGCTTTTCTTTTGAAGAGTTAGCTTCGTGTTTTTTATCATATGTCAGAAAGGAAATGATAATCAGATCAAGTTAGAAAAAAGTTAAAGCTATTGAAAGATGTGCTCTCAAAGAACTGAATAACCCTGTGAAACCAGACATGCACAGAACAATTTATCATTATTTTTAATAATTTTCTATGTTTAAGAAACATAATATTTTTATATGAATATATATTATAATCTGAAACTCAGGCATTATACTGCATTATATATATATATATATATTAAAAGTTTTTTTTCACTTAGCTGATTGATGTTACTTATATATATATATATATATATATATATATATATATATATATTAAAAAGTGAAGGTAGACAGAGTAGTAGCCGATATTTTGTTAAAACCATTGTAAATACTTTCCCAAAAACAGAAGAAAATTTAAACTTTTGAAAGTTTAGCCACAATTTTGATCTGAATGTGCAACGATTTATCTAAAAATGTAAATAAAATACAAATTTCAAGAATCATATCTTAGTGATTAAATCCAACAAAACTTCTTGCATATATATATATATATATATATATATATATATATATATATATATATATATTGAGGTTAAAACCCAGCAATGACAGTCTGTTTCATGTTTAAACCCAATCCTCAGGCAATAAAGATTGAAGTATAAAACAGACTGTCGCCTCTAGTTGTTGACCTCAATGTATACTTTTATATTTACAAAATCTCTATTGCATATATGAGTACTTTAACATAAAACATACAGCATGTCTTAAGTCTATATTTTCATCATCATATATATATATATATATATATATATATATATATATATATATATATATTGAAGCTTGTTCCAGTATTATATCAACTTTACTTAGAGAGCGAATCGAAAGCGCTATGAACATCTTTTTCTTTTTTTTTTTTTTACTTTTTATGTTCACTAGAAAATAAGCAAAACAATTTTTAGGACAAATTATTTACTTTTTCGTGGTTTTACTCCTTGAAATTTCTGAATATCTATTTGTATTTCGCATAATCATTCATTTAGTGTCTAGCCACTTGTACTGGAGGTTAATCGACTACCAGAGCAAATAGCTAATCCCAATTGCTGACGCCTACTTAGGCACACTCATGCTTATTCAACATATTTTGTTTATACTGCAACTATGCTGAGAGGTTATTAGTTACAGTTTTTGGGAGAGAGCACGTTACCTAGCGTGAACAACAGTCTGAATTATGCCAGGACGCTCAAACCCTAGGTCACGATGATTTGCACAACCATCGACGACTCCTCAAAGAGAGCCGTCTATCCAATTTCACCCACAAGGGTTGGGTCAACCTGTGGTATGACTTTCAGGCATTTTTCGAAGTTGCCTCATACTGGAATCGCCTCCTTCAAACCGATAACATCAAGAAACCACCTTCCTGACAAATCGACCTCGGCTCCATGGTTAGAATGCGAACGTTTTGACCACACGCCCATTCATTGCAGCAACAAAAAAGAACTGACCAACATTTATTTACAAAGGTCCTCTTGTCGAAGACAATAACTCCAGACAAATAACTGATTTTTGTTTGGAACTGTTTTGATAGTTGTTAAGTGCAACTTTTCTAGGTTTCTTAAATATTATATACTTCAGCTTTTTCGACATATTTTGTATTATCCATTTGTAAGAGAAATTTTAATCTTAAAAATAAAAATAATTTATACTAATTACAACTGATAAAGCCTTTATATATGGAATATATTTCAGTCAAAGTTTTTATGTATGTTATATTTAAATTAAAACGCTAATTTGGTGCTAATGAACGTGGCTTTCTGTTTTGCATCCACAGCAACATAGACAGGAAAACCAACTAAATGAATTCAACAGGTATACAAAAGTTGAAAAGGGGCGTAAGACAAGGATGTGTTTTCTCACCAGATCTATTCACCTTATGTATCGAAACAATTCTGAGAGAAATAAAATCCTTGCCAGGATTCGTCATTGGCGGTCAAAGTCTTAACAATGTAAGATACGCAGATGACACGGTGCTGGTAGCAGACGCGGAAAAAAATGCTGAACTTCTTACAAAAGGTAGCAAGAGAAAGCTAGAAGAAAGGACTGAGCATAAACTTCAAGAAAACTGAATGTATGGTCATCAGCAAAAAAGAGACCTCAAAATGCCCACTACGGGTCTGGCAAACTAAGATAAAACAAATAAAGAAATTTAAATACCTGGGAAGTGTTCTGAGAGAAGCTAGAAAGAGCAACATTGAGATATGAAGACGAATTTTCAAAGAAAAGTATGCTGAACTGTAATATCTGTCCTTCTGTAGGGCAGTAAATGTTGAACGATCTCCTCAAGGATAAAGAAGAGGCTCTAGGCAGCAGAAATGTGGTTCTACAGAAGGATGTTGAGGATAACATGGAGTAAACATGTGTGCAACGGTGAGGTGTTAGAAAGGATGCAAACGAGAAGAAAACTCATACTTAACATCGAGAAGAGACAGCTGAGGTTCCTGGGACACGTATTGAGGAAGGAGGGCCTGAAAAATTTAATTCTCACAGAACGGATAGAAAGAAAAAGAGACAGGGAAGAGCATTGAGAGACATGTTTTGATTGGCTTGAGCAAATAGATGGCGGAGCGGGGTTTGGGAGAGATACCAAAAGGAAACTATTAAGAACGACAAGAGACAGGGCCAAGTGGAAGTCCATTATCGCCTACGTCCTGAAGAGACACGGCACATGAAGAAGAAAAAACACACTTCTACTTTTTGTTTCCAGACGCAAAGTTCCACTCATCACCGTTAAAAGAACTTTTATAAATTTACGGATCACTTATATCTGCCAACGTCTTTTATTCAATTATTTTATTAAATCTTATAAGACATATAAGGTCATTGTGTCTCTTTTCTTACATTAACGTCTAGTTCTAGCGTGCTAACTGCGTTGTCCTAATGCCGCATTAACCCCTATAGTTATTCTACATATAATTCGAATTATTCTATTCATTTTGTTGGAGGTCTAAGCTGCATCCAAGCAAAAAATGGATGCAATAGATACTTGAAGAAAAATGAATTATCTTCAGGTGGTGAAATGGTTAGCAAGCTTGTCTCGTTAGGGCCATTATAATTGCATAGTGAGTGAGCCTCATCTAAGCTGTGCTTAAAAAATCACCATACTTGAAGAAGAATAAATAACATATTAACTGATACGCTCTGTTAATAACAATTGGCCGATTTTCATTGTATTAATAAAAAAAATCAATTAATACCAGTTAAACTTCAGAAGGCAACTGGACATGTGAAATACAAATAAAATTCTTTATATGTTCGCTCACATTTGAGAACGCATTTTTTAATCGAAGTTGAAAATTATATTGATTACGAATACAATGTTTGAAAGTATTCTGATGGTAAAAAAAAAAAAAAAACAGTGTATTACTCGTGGAACTTAAAGTTAGCTTTGTGCGCATGCGCCTCTCTTTGCAAATGCCAATGGTATCCTAGCATGCGTTACTTGCAACGTCTGCTTCTTTGGACTCATACTTCATTGTTTACTCGCCAGCATTGTGACTCAGCGCGTGCGTTTGTTCGCCCATCCGGTACCGATATTTTTCTTTTTAATCTAACCAATATGTTTCGTGCATGTGTGTTGCTTGTTTTTTCTCGACACAACTTTCTTCACGCCAATTCTGTGAAACGAAGAACCGGACATTGATAAAGACAGTGCTGCCGTTATTAATATTAAATTCATATGAAGGCGAAATTTATTGTTTATGTTTCAGTCATTCTCTCAAATGTTATAAATGTATTTATTCATTTTTATATTTCTCGTTAATGTTTATAGAAAATTAGAGTTTGAACATAAATATAAATACAGATACATGCCTGCATATATAATGTTATATATATATGTGTGTGTGTGTGTTATATATATATATATATATATATATATATATATATATATATATATAATGATAATAATAACTACTTAGACTCTGTAAGAATGCATTCCGTAAATTTATGCCAATATAAACTTTCGAAAAAACCATTAACAAACAGAACCTAAAGCCCTTTCCCTGACGATCCGTAGTGTGAAACCGCGGTAGGTTTTGGCTCACTTTAGATTTTTCGTGTATATATATATATATATATATTCTCCCAATTTCAAATCAACCCTTCCGCCTCATCCTTTCGCTTACTCTTTGCTATATCTTCTTTATTTTCTTCCATCTCCTTTCTCTCAATTTTTCACGTATTTTCTTTCCTTTCTTCTTTTTATCCTCATCATCCTCCTGCCGACCCCATCTTTCATTATTCTCTATTCCTCTTTTTCCGATTCTGCATCTCAAGAACAAGACAAATATACCATCTTCTTCCTCTCTTCTTTCTCCTCATTTTTTCTTCCTCTTTCTCCTTGATCCTATCCAACCATTTCCAGCCATATCTTCTCATTCTATCCTTACAACGGTTCTATGACAGCCTACGACAGCGAGGCAATGGACGAAGTTATGTCAACAACTGCGCAGATTAAAACCTTAAAAGGCGTTTATGGACATTGCAGGACAATATTTAAACGATCGTGATGTCAAATCGGTTTACAAGTGGCAGCGTACACAACGCCGTGAAAATGGAATCTCGATGTGTTTAGTTTCGAAAAGAGACAGGAGAAAAATATTTTTAAAAAAATAATAAAGTTTAACATGATTGGCAAAGATCTGATTTTTTTTTTTTTTTTGTGAATTTTTAAATTATTCTTTTTATCATAAACTTCTCTGGGTTAGTTTTATTGTAATCATTTGTAAATTTGTTCGTTTCCTCAGGAAGGGATGAGGATTTGTGTACAGTTTTAAACCATCTTATGTAGCTGATTTACTGAAGACTTGAATATATATTCTTAACGTCTCCATCTACAATTACTATCATCACTTAACACAGTTACTATTATCACTTGACTAGATATTGTTAAGAGTAAGTGAAAGGCAGAAGAGTTGATTTGAAATGAAAAGAAAGTATAGAGGTAGACAAGAGTGAGAGAGAAAAAGGCAAGGAAGAGAAAAAGAAAATAAGGGAAGATAATAAATAGAAAAAAGTGAGCATGCGCGCACACTAGTTCCTCTTCTACAGCTCCGTCTCTTTTTCTCTTACTCATACAAAGAAAGAAAGAAAGAAAGAAAGAAAGAAAGAAAGAAAGAAAGAAAGAATGGGCACTATCGAAGAAATAAAAAGGCTTAGGAATTAAAAGAACGAAGATCAAAAAGCAAGAAATATCTGATGCTTTTTTATGAGTTTAAATTTCTATTATAATAAACTTGTCTGGGTTAGTTTTATTTTAATCATTTGTAAATTCTATTTACACTATTTACATCGTTATGACTAGCGTCCACACTTTCTGTTAATGCCCTTTAGTAACTCAACTCTCAACGTTTTTGTTCACCGCCGATGTAACTTACAACTCTTTGGGTTAAGACATTGAATAACTTTATTCACTGGACCATATGTGTTGAGGTTATCTAGTGACTTGACTCGACGAGTTGTGAGTTCAATACCTAACTACAGCAGGGGTGAACAAAAATTTAAGAGCTGAAGAAAGTAACTGATACTAAGCCAAAAAAGTCATGGCACATGTTATTAGAATCATCTATCCTAGTGTGCAAAATAAAAGGTTCGGTTGGTAATTCCAGTCTCCTGAAGACGGCCGGAGCGTAAAACGACTGAAAGGTCGTGAATATGAGGAGAACAGTCCGAACAATATAGTGTAAATATTCTGCTTCAGTTATCTTCCTTTAGTAACTCAATTCTCCAAGATTTTGTTTATGTAACCAGGTATGGAACTCACAAGTCTTTGGGTCAAGTCAATGCATTACTTCAACTATCGCTTTTATCTACTGGGCCAGGGAGAGTTGAAAAACATAACTGAAACTAAATATCCAGAAAAGTAATGTCAAAATCTACATCGGCGGACATAAGAAAGTGTTCGTAATTTCAACGTAGTTGAGCGTACAACAGCCGAAACGTTGTGAATATGACAACAAAATGAGGCTAATGGTCTGAACAATATAAATCGTGTAATATTGTAACAGTTACAATACTGTCTCAGATATAGACAGATATTTGTAAATTGGTTTGCTTTGTCAGGAAGAGGGGGAGGATTTTGTACAGTTTTAAACTATCTTATATAGTTGATGTACTGAAGACATGAATACATTCTTATGTCTCCAGTCACAGTTACCGTCATCACTTAACAAGCAGTCAACGCAATGGTTAACATCGGACAATGATGCCATCGAAAATGTAACTTTCTATTCTTTGATAAGATCGATCCTTGTATGCTGCATTTGCCATTTTAATAAAGCTTTGCACATTGGCCGAACTAATTCTTGTGCATCTGCACCCAACAAATTAAACCTATATTTTAGGGAGAGCCAGTGAAACTGCTTTTCGAAACGAATTTTCCTACTAGCTCCACCATTTTGTTCAGTGGCGTTTCCGCCTTGCTCGGGGTGAAATGATTAAAAAAAAAATCATTTGCGCACTGTTTCACTTTATCAAACAAGATAAACTTTGAAAATCTTCTATTTTCTATATGCTTTTTAGAAGTTTTTTTTTTTTGCTTTAAATTGCTGAAGAGTTTATTATTCCTCATTCATTTCGGTGATCCATCTATCTATCTATCCCAACCTATTCAGATCTATCTATTTATATTTGCATTTCTTTCTATCTATCTATCTATCTATCTATCTATCTATCTATCTATCTATCTATCCTACTCAGCCTGTTCAAATCTATGTATCTATCTCATTCTGTTAATATCTATCTATCTATCTATCTATCTATCTATCTATCTATCTAATTCTGTTTATCTATCTATCTATCTATCTATCTATCTATCTATCTATCTATCCTACTCAGTCTGTTCAAATCTATGTATCTATCTATCTATCTATCTATCTATCTATCTATCTATCTATCTATCTATCTATCCTACTCAGTCTGTTCAAATCTATGTATCTATCTCATTCTGTTAAGATCTATCTAATTCTGTTTATCTATCTATCTATCTATCTATCTATCTATCTATCTATCTATCTATCTATCTATCTATCTATCTATCCTACTCAGCCTGTTCAAATCTATGTATCTATCTCATTCTGTTAATATCTATCTATCTATCTATCTATCTATCTATCTATCTATCTATCTATCCTACTCAGTCTGTTCAAATCTATGTATCTATCTCATTCTGTTAAGATCTATCTATCTATCTATCTATCTATCTATCTATCTATCTATCTATCTATCTATCCTACCTCAGTCTGTTCAAATCTATGTATCTATCTCATTCTGTTAAGATCTATCTATCTATCTATCTATCTATCTATCTATCTATCTATCTATCTATCTATCTATCTATCTCTATCCTGTCAGCTACTGGGAAGGATATCAATCTTTAGGAACTCTTTACAAAAGTGGGCTCCGACTCAAAGTTCCTCTATTATCGGTTGTCTGCTTTTCATATCAAGAAAATTAGAATTCTTATTAGAATCTTAAATTAGCGTGTCCGTTCTGTAGCTCTCCACAGCTTCCAGTCTGTAAGAAAATAGCAGATCGGAAACAAGATGTAATGTTAAATATGAGATACCAGGTCTAGTGTTATCATTTGTACGCCCAATGACATCATTGCACTTGTATCCTGTTAGTGTCGCAGGTTTTACTGCAGAAATTTTGCCATCAAGAACATTGCATAAAATTACTTAGTACACCATGCAAAACGGAGAAAGACAATAATGGCAGCTGTTCGAAATTTTACAAGTTTTCAGATTTTATGAATGCTTCTACGAGATAACGAGAAATACTTAGTTCAAGCTAAACAAACTTAGAGCAGATTATAAATAAATCATCCAATTTTACAGAATGCAAATGCACTCGTGATAAATCATGGCGCATCAATTTTTCTTTTTTAAAAAATACAGCACGCATAATCATTAAAAATACAGCATTCAAATGCTTAATCTTGATTTGTGTATTCATTACTGAACCAAATCCACAAGCAACTCATCCACTACGCAAATCGATTTGATTTAATCTATGTGGAAAAGGTTTGTCACAAAGTCAAAACTGTGAAGCGCCTCCAGTGTAATACATGTGATTTTTTAACTTTGCTCTCAAATAAATCTAATCGATATAGTTCTCAAGTTAGATAGATAGATAGATAGATAGATAGATAGATAGATAGATAGATAGATAGATAGATTCCCGAAATGTATGAGGAATAAAAACGCTTCAATAAAAAAAAACAAAAAATAAAAATAAACTTCTAAAAAGCATAGAAGATAAATAGATAGAAATTTTTCAAAGCTCATCTTGTTCACTGAGGTGAAACCCTGCGCAGATGATTTGAACAAAATGGTGGAGCCAGTAGGAAAATTGCCTTTGACAGCGAGCAGTATCACTGGCTCCCACTAAAAAATAGGTCCAATTCTTTGGGGTACTGATGCACAAGAATTAGTTCGGTCAATGTGCAAAGCTTTAACAAAATGGCAAATGCAGGATACAAGGGTCGATCTTATCAAAGAATGGAAAGTTAAGTTCTCGGTGGCATCTTTGTCCGGTGTTTTGTCAGTCAAGGCTGCTGTAACAAGAGATTGCAATCTATAGAAATAAAGGTAACGAATTTAAGCAATGAGCTTGGTTATGTCAGTGTCCATAGAGGATTTTGTTCATTGCTTTATAGAGCTAGCAAATATTGTCAAGGAAAAAGCTCTCAAAAAATCTGATATCTGTAATCTGCGTGGGTTATTTAAATGCTATCTTGCATTTGATTGGGACGAATGGCATTTAGTAAAATATGATTTCTTTGTGTTTAAAGAAAGAAACTAAAAACTGTGATATTGAAGCGTTGCAAATACATTTCAAATTACTAAAATATTCGACCGAATTAACTTAAAGAGTTAATTTGGAATAATGCACCTTCGATATGAATCCCGAAAAAACGGTATTGTTTTTTTTTAATCACGGGAGAATCAAAAATTCTGATTCCTCGTTCGCTCTACTTCGGTAAACTCCGTTAAACTCCGATAAGGACCCGAAAGGACTTTCTTATTTTAGTAGTTGCATAGAGAATTGAGAGCACTGATTATAGAGAATATGTGAAAAGACTTTAACGAAAATTTAATGAATACGTGAAAAGAATTTAATGAAAATTTAATGATTACCTTAACGAAACTTAGAAAAGACATTATTATTTAAGGATTGAACGTTCTGAGATTTTTTAAACTCTCTCTCTCTCTCTCTCACACACACACACACACACACTCTCTCTCTCTCTCTCTCACACACACACACTCTCTCTCTCTCTCTCTCTCTCTCACACACACACACTCTCTGTTGTAAACCGGCATTCCGACAACTGTATTATCGTTCTGACAACTGTATTACCTGCTCCTGTGAAAGAAAAAAACATTTTTTTTTTTTATATAAAGACATTCTTCGTGACTCTCCAGGCGTGTTCGACCTTATTCATTTATTTTATTAATTTTTTTTTTTTTTTTTTTTTTGGTGCCGTATTTATTTTTCTAACCACAAGTGTACACCAGTGTCCGGACTGGCTTTGGGTGGAAAGATGACGACTAAGATTGCACGACGCGACCTCTGGTATCAATTCACAACGTGGAACAGTGGCGCGTTGTTGCAATAGACGTCTTGTAAACCAGCTTTTGTGACGATATCATCGGACGAGATCGTCACGACCAGCAACAGCGATCGAACCAACCGGCCAGCCGGGTGGCAGTGTCACAACTGGTGCCGTCACGACCGTCGACGAGAACGAGCGTCACAATCAACGCGCCAGCCCCAGGCATAATGTGTCACACAGAGCCCAATCTGCCTTGCTATTCAACCCATAGCTGGAAGGAGAAGAGATGGATTAATACCTTTCCCAAGGGTATTTGGAATTCGAACTCGACTCTCGATACTCATTGCCCCTCAACGCTCAGCTGGGCATAAAGTTTGTAAAGACTGTCCAAAAACATGTTCTGCATATGCAAGTGCTTTCGTTAACCATTATCATGGACGATTTTTATTTTTATTTTCAATTAAATGTTTCTTTTTTTTCATGTATGTGTCTGAAGTTATAAGAATGGTTTATTTTCCGAACACAGTCCGATCGTTGTACCCGTGTTAATGTTATTGAGTATTGGCTTTTCTTCTGTTTTTGTTTTTTTGTTTTTTCATTATTAGGACTTGCATTTCATTTTATTTATTTATTTATTCATTTTACATGCGGATAAGGCTATTATACTTGTATTTTCTATTAGTATGTTTCGGATGGAATCAGTTAGGTTTTTGTGTGTATAAATGAGTCTTATGGGGCTAACGTCGGTTATGTGTAACGTAAGTCGTCTAGATAGGCATGTAGCAGTGTGACCAATATAATTATTTACAAGTTTGGTTTGGTTTGGTCAGGAATGCAGTTCCTTATAGGGCATTTGAACTTGTAAATAATGTTGGTCTTTATAGATTTCATTTTTCAGGTATGTTGTTATTCTTTATGATAAGGTCAGCTGTTTTAATTTTTTTGTAATTTGTAGTTTTTAATAGATAACCTGTTTTACATAAGTTCTTTAAGGAAAAGGGAACGAGAGGATTGAGTCTTGTGCGCTCTCCTTAGGAAAATTTTTTATAACTTCTATTTTATATTTAAGTGGGCATTATTCTAGTTTCACGTCCCATGCCTTTTCGGTTAATTCCCTTTAATAGCTGGAACTGAGATATACAGAAAAGGCATGTCACGTGGAACTGGAACAATCTACCTCCCTAGATGCATAAAGGGTTCGATTCGAAGTTCCAATGTATATCAACTGACAAAGACCGGATCATACAGCGGCCAAAATGCCGTAAATATGATAATAAAGATGAGGATAACAGTCAATGTAAATAGTGTAAATAGTTACACGAGGTATAGGCTGGAGAGGTTAAACATTTTTATCGTCTCTTTCTCACTGAAACTAAGTAGCGTTTCTTGTATGTATTTTCCGTCTTTTTACGCGATCAAAGCGGAGTAGTCCATTATTTATGAAGTACTGGCAGAGCGCAACGGCTGTGTAAATTAAGGGAAGGAGAAGTAGAATTATAATCGGATTCTTAGGTTTCATTACTGTTTTCATTTTATTTATTTATTGATTTGTCACAAACTCTCTCAAGCGAGTCTCCTCTGTGCTTTTCGATTGCTGAGGCAATACGATAGCTATCAGTGGTTCCCAGGTGGAGACTGGTCAGTTTTTTTCCTGTTTTTGCCTAATCTCAGCCTTTGCCTCTAAGGACTAACCAGACACAAATTACGAACAGCTCAATCGACCAAGAAATACGAAAAGCTGATCGATATTTGTTAACCATGTACGTCAGGAGCTAAATATTTTTATAAGTAAAGTTTATGCAGATGTGAACAGAACGGATATGTGGGGGGAGGTGTATATAATCAATGGAAAAAGATGTTTATTTAATCCTATGTGTGTGTGTGTGTGTGTGTGTGTGTGTGTGTGTGTGTGTGTGTGTGTGCACGCATTTCATATTCATTTATGGGTGTTTACATATTCATAACTAACTATATCTGTACATACCAACGTAGAAAATAGACAGATACATACATATAATTGCACTTATATACAAAATGCTGAAATGTTCACGCCTCGAACCACTTCGAGTGAGGGTTGGGTGGGTTTAAGCAAACAAATGTCTCAAATCTAGATAGATAGATAGATAGATAGATAGATAGATAGATAGATAGATAGATAGATAGAAATTGAATTATTGATATATATATATATATATATATATATATATATATATATATATATATATATATATATCCAAATGTAAAAGGACGAATAAAATAACTGTAACTTTCAAAACATGAATTTAAAACTATATAAAAATAGAGCAATTAATATTTAATTTTTACATTAGAACATGTAAGTAACTACTACAAAATAGTACATTTTGTTTTGACATTGGAAAAAATGTCTCATCAGGTAGTTAACAGCGATGGTTTTTTCATTGTTGAAAAAAAATGTACAATTTTGTTGTAGTTACTTATCGAAAGACTGGGTAGAAGATTTTTCCGCAGTAGGTTGTCATTACTTTCTGCGGTAGATTGTTTGCCAACCAAGACTGTAAAACCAAATCTGTCTTGCTATTCAACCAATAACTGGAGGGAAAAGAGACTGATTAATACCTTTCCCAAAAGTATTTGTGCGTAAATGAATACAACAATTTCAACTTGAGTTCGAACGCGGCCCTTCGATTTCTCGCTTTGAGTCGATATCTACTGCACCACAACTCACGATACTTATAGTTATTATCAAGGGTTAATTTTTTTTTTTTTTACTTTTACCTGAACATATAAGACGTTTGTGAATAGATAGATAGATAGATAGATAGATAGATAGATAGATAGATAGATAGATAGATAACTCCATTTTGATAGATAGATAGATAGATAGATAGATAGATAGATAGATAGATAGATAACTATTTTGATTTTAGATAGATAGATAGATAGATAGATAGATAGATAGATAGATAGATAGATAGATAGATAGATAGATAGATAACTCCATTTTGATAGATAGATAGATAGATAGATAGATAGATAGATAGATAGATAGATAGATAGATAACTCCATTTTGATAGATAGATAGATAGATAGATAGATAGATAGATAGATAGATAACTCCATTTTGATAGATAGATAGATAGATAGATAGATAGATAGATAGATAGATAGATAGATAACTCCATTTTGATTTTAGATAGATAGATAGATAGATAGATAGATAGATAGATAGATAGATAACTCCATTTTGATAGATAGATAGATAGATAGATAGATAGATAGATAGATAGATAGATAATGAACAAAATGAAATAAACTTTCACTTTCGCCTCCACGTGATGTGGCTTCGATTTGTGTTTTCTACGAATATTTTTATAATTCCTCTGATGAAGGCTTTACCTAGTTCCCCGACTACATACATTTAAGCTTCTCGGTCTCGTCGTTTAACTACTGAACTAGCGAGATGAAATCATTTATTCTATTCTAATAGTTTCTTTTCTCGCATTTCCTTCCAATTTCTTGTTTCCCCGTTACCTAGAATCTTAAAAAGAATGAATGCGACGTCAATCGCCATCTTTTGTCTTCCTTGGATCTGTTCTATTATTGTTCTTTTCCCCACTTCTCGCTGATATTATCTATGGCTTTTTCACGCCCTGTAACCCCCTGCGTCTTAGTGGCATTGTCGCCTTGCTTGGGTTGAAATGATAGATAGATAGATAGATAGATAGATAGATAGATAGATAGATAGATAGATAGAAACTGAAATAAACGGTGTAGTCTTACTCCTTAAAGAATCATATGACCATTGATAATTGCTTCAGTCATAAAACTGACAGTCATCATGCACTGTTTCTATCTATCTATCTATCTAGCTAGCTAGCAATTAATATCATATCTATTTAACTAACTATTACTTTTATATCTATCTATCCATTTAACTAGTTAATAATTTTACATCTAACTTGCTATTAATTTTATATCTATTTATTTAACTAGCCATTAATTTTTATATTTATCTAACTAGCTATCAATTTTATATATATATATATATATATATATATATATATATATATATATATATATATAGCTAGTTAGCTATCTATCCAGAATTTATACATATTCACCTCATATTCTGCTGAGAATATAATAGACTGAACATGTGAGCAACGACTAAGTTTTATAGAAAATTAAAGCAAAATAGACACTTATACATATCATCAAAAGAAAACAGTAAAAATTTCCATGAGGAAAGAGAGCTTAGAAACTTTGATACTCACAAGACATTTTGAAGGCAAAAGATCCTGAGAAAATTAGTGCATAAGCTACCTAACGGTATTGGGTAAATGGTTAGCAGAACAGGAAATCATGGAGGGCTAAGACGACCTACGCCCTGAAGTGATACGGTGTAAGGAAGAAGAAGAAGAAGAAGAAGAAGAAGAAGAAGAAGAAGAAGAAGAAGAAAATTTTCCATAAATATACTAAATTTCAAACAATATAAAGATCGAATATATCATGGAACTGACAGTAATGCCCAAAAGATTGTAAAGGCCGGGTTTTAAACAATTGTTGAACACAAAAGTGATTTTAAAAACATTGGGATATATAAAGAAAGAAGTAAGCATACATGCATATTATAAGGTCGATTAATGAAAAAGATTAACGCAAATGTTTTAATGACAACAGATTCGATTATAGAAGCACACGAAGCATACCAAAAATGAAGCAAATATCAAATTCATATCCAGTGCTAACCCTCAAAATAGTTTCCTTACTTCTCAAGTGTAATATTCCATTTTTGAATGAGAATGTATTGCATAAAATTCCTGAATGATTTCTTAGCTATAATAAGCGAGTTGTTTCTTTCACTGAATCATTACAGACCCGTTTTTCTCTGAGTACCAAGGATGCTGCGAATATCATGGACAGAGCATGTGAGCAATGATGAGGTTTTGGAAAGGATGGAAACGAAAAGGAAATTAATATTGATTATCAGGAAAAGATAGCTAAAGTTCCTGGGACACGTAATGAGAAAGGAGGGCTTGGATAATCTGATACTAATAGTCCAGATATAAAGAAAAAGAGACAGGAAAAGCTGCGGATAAGATATTTGAAGAACCTGAGCAGGTGGATGACAGAACGGGGTTGTGTGATGTTACAAGAGAAAGCATGCTAAGAGCCACCAGGGATAGGGAGACGTGAAAAGCCATGATAGTCTACGTCCTGAAAGGACAAGGCACATAGAAGAAGAAGACTAAACGTGTGGTGCCGTTTCAGAAGTTGCAGCAGTCCTCTGATTCTTCATGGAGTTTTTCAGAATTTTCAGAACATACTTTGCACATTCCTTTAAGTGCCCAAAATAGATTGTAGGAACTACCATCGTTCGCTTGAACATTTTAACTGAACTTCGTTAATTTTATATATGCTGTAATAAGAGTATCAGCCTTTTTGGTCTTATATTCATAAAACCGAATTCATGGTTACCAGCAAACAGAAGAGCCCAAAATGCCAATTACAGGTTGGGGATACTAAACTTAAGCAAGCACAAAAATTTAAGTACATGTGAAGTGTTCTAACAGAAGACGGAAAGTTCGACACTGATATCTGAAGGCGAATTGGCATGGCCAAGAAAGCATTCCAGAAGCTAAGCAGAGTATTAAGAGACAGGAAAATTTCGCTGGAAACAAAGAAGAGACTACTATGTTGCTATGTGATGTCTGCTTTTCAACATGGCAGTAAATACTAGACAATCTCACCAAAGATGAAGAGAAGACTTGAAGCAATCGAAATTTGGTTCTACAGAAGGATGTTGAGGATACCATGTAACAAACATATGAGCAACGGCGAGGTTTTAGAGAGGATAAAAGCGAAACGAAACTTATACTTAACATAGGGAAAAGACAGCTGAAGTTCCTGGAATAAGTAATGCACATGTATTGAGCAAATGGATGGCAGGAAAACAGGAGAAAGCGTGTTAAGAGCTACTAGGGATAGAGAAGTCTACGGCTATATCGTGTTGAATGCACCGGTTCACGTCCGATCACAGAAATTAAGCAACATCGAGCCTGGTCAGTAGTTAAATGGGTGACCATTTGTGAATATCAGATGCTGTAAACGTAAGGACCAAGAATGGTCTACCGGTCCTCCAGGTTTGGGGCTTGGGCGCAGAGCTAACAACCCTGCCCCGTAAAAAAACAGTTTGTTAAAGAGACAGCAACAGAAAGTTGCTGCCCTATGCACCATTGGGTGTTATGGATAAATGATGATGATGATGAGGGATAGAGGGATGTGAAAGGCTATGATCGCCTACGTCCTGAAGGAACAAGGCACATAGAAGAAGAAGTTCAAGTATACTTTTAAAATTCCTTTGGAGCAGGCATAACATTTTGACAAATTCTCGTACGTCTGTCAAAACTATCAGTTGCAAACATGAGTAGTGGTTCGAGACTTATTCTCGCAAATTATGATTACAGGTTCGATTTTGTAAATATGGCCTTTTACCAGACTATGAGGAATTAAATATCTACGCCGAACCACACGTACATTACACACTTGTTTATTCCTCGCAGTTTATTGGCTCTCAAATAATTTCAGCCTCTCATTCACTCACTCTTGCTATCAAATCCTGATAAATGTCCTTAGACATTTTCGTCATGTCTTTAGCGCCTTGTAACATTTCAGATTTTTAACACGTCTTTCATTTTGACAACATATACTTTTTTTTAATTATTTCACATCGCAGCAACAAGCACGTGTAATATGTATAAATATATGTTTACAAATTATGCTATAATTCGAGATGTATACATATAATTTATATTTTTATGCATCTCATCTTTTATTTTGCATGTGCAGTGACGCCTATGAATAAAACAGTTACGCCATGTTTTCTTATAGAAGCACGCTTACATATTTATTCAGAGACAGGCATATCGACACATAGAACTTTATAATTATCCTATAAATATTTTTTTACTTTATTTGTCAATTTTTATCAGGCTTGATTTACAGTTTCATTTTTTCTTTCTTTTTCTCTCTCTCGCACTCCCTCTCTCCCTCTCTCCCTCTCTCTCTCTCTTACTTTTCTCACAGTTATTTACATCCCACTTCCCCTTTTCTCTTCTTTCTGTTTCTCTTTTACAATTGGCTTTACGTTGTTTCCTTGCTGCATAGCTAATGTTTATCAGGTAACGGAATAGACATTACACTCAAATTCTACACCAGACATCAAGAAAGCTGATAGCATGTGTAACTAGTTTTGAAAATTAGAAAACAAGAATGTTAGGCAGAGAGATATAAAAAAAACACCACCTTATACCAATCACACTCCACTCTGGCCTTTTGGACAGGAGTAGAGGTTCATCACTTATTCCCTATTTAGGATTGATTTTGGATGTTCTTTTAAAGTGTTTTCAATCCCTTTCACTCCCAGTAGCCTATTGTGTCTTAGTGGCAGTATCGCTTTGCTTGGGGTAAATTGATTAAAAAAAGAGGTTTCAGAAAAGTCTCACACATATTGCAGGCGAAAATATAGGGTCCGTGTATCAAACCAGTGGGGCGCTTAGCATACATAGTCTGACTGATAGTAACTAACTAACAATGGAGTTAATAAAATGTTAAGTAATGCATATTCACGTCTCGTGTTATTAATTAATCTGCACACCTACTCCATTTCAATTGCTGTTAAGCATGCATCATCCATCACTCCGTAAAAAAATAGGATGTGGCTTGCCCCTGATGATTCCAGATTAGATTTTGCACTTAGCGTCCTAGTGCAGGATTTACCTGAGGGATGACCTCCTCAGCGGTAAGAGAGAACTCTGCGTCACCCGATAGCAGTGGTTGCCTCGTCATGGGAACAGTGACCTGACCAATCTGCGCCTGGGGTGTGGACGCGTACGAAAGAACCCTGTGATAGTTCGATATATAAACACTAACTCCGGATCGAAACAGTCTCTCATACGCCCTCACAAGAATGTAAAGTTTACTTTCGATGAAGGGGTCCAAAACCACATACGGACTAGCCGACGGCTATTAACGATGTCCGGAATTCAATAAAATTTTTTGTTGTGTGTCCCGAATACATGAATTTAAGCGTGCTTCTAGATCGGCATTCAGCTCCTTCACTTTTACTGTTGAAATAACTAAATGCAACCGTTACTTCTACTTTATTAGTTTCTTTTCTCCACTTCCCATTTGTGGAACTCCCTTCTGTTTACTTGTTTCCTGATAACTAAAATCTTCAAAAATTGAAATCTTCTTCAATCTCGTTCATCTTTTGTCCTTTCCTCGGTCCTCCCTATTCTCAATTTTCTCTTTCATTTCCACTCATTGCAACTGCCTGCGCACTAGTGGCATTCCCATTTCGTTTGAAGTAAAACGACTTTTTTAAAGTGAGACTGGGTCACGTGTTTTTCTTTGTCATATGCAACGATAACATTACAAGTGTATCGATCTGATAATACATATAATCTTTTTTTATAATCATTTTACCCTAAGAAAGGCAGGACGGTCACTGGTGAGCAGGGGTGGGGGTTATAATAAGAGAAAAAATAGGTGATGTCAAAAAAAGGATAAGAGATGGATGGAATTTAGGGAGGTAGATGGGATTTGTGGAGGTAGGAGATGGCAATTGACGTTGCATTTAATCTTTTCGGGATTGTAGCTATCAGGGTAGCAAGTATACGGAGTTCTACAGGCGAGAAGTGAGAGAAAAGAAACTTTTAGAATAGAAGTGACGGTCACATTTGATTAAAAGGTAAAAGGGTGAGACGTAGATGCCGATTTAATGACACGAATAAATTCATGTGGTCGGGGCACCAGGGAAAGAAGCTCGTCAGAGCAGAAGCTGTGAAAATACTTGTAGAAAAGACAGAGGGAAGCCACATCCCGTCGGTGAGAAAGTGACTGAAATCGAAATGCTAAATCAGGATCCATTACGTTGCAAATCCTGTTTTGGGTTTTGTCGAGAACCCTGAGATGAATAGCAGGAGCACTTAAATAGATATAGTAACAGTATCCAATGCACGGACGAATGGTAGATTTATGAATGTGCAAGACGGATTCTGACGAGAAAAACTTCCTAGCCTGACACAGTGACCCAACCTTCTTAGCGGTAAATATAGCTATTGATTCGATATACTCGTTCCACTTGAGATCGGTTGATGAGTCGGGGGCAATGAGGTGCAGTGCGTTGGTTAAATTAAACTAAGCTTTTTTTAGTAGAGACCTAAGATGTCGGATATAAAACAACGGCTGGTAAGTAAGTCTAGAGAACTATTTCTAATTTAGATACTTTACAATATCATCGAAAATGAGGACAAAACTGGAAGCGGCCGAAATGTGGTTCTACAGAAGGATGCTACGGATATCGTGGACTGAGCATACAAGCAACAACGAAGTGTTAGAAAGAATGGCAACAAAAAGGAAATTGATGCTGAGCATCAGGAAGAGACAACTGAAGTTCCTGGGACATGCAATGAGGAAGGAGAGCCTGGAGAACCTGATACTGACTGGACAGATAGAAGGAAGGAGAGACAGAGGAAGGCAGCGGATAACATATTTGCAGGGTCTGATCAGGTGGATGACGGAACGGTGGTTGCCAGGAGCAACAGGAACAAACATACTAAGAGCCACAAGGGATAGGGAGACGTGGAGATCCATGATCGCCTACGTCCTGAAGGGACAGGGCACATAGAAGAAGAAGTATCTCGTAAATATTTTGTATATTTTCAGTGTTTTCATGACACATCCTGGTCACTTCTAAGCCAACCATTTCATCTCTTACCACTTCCTTCTTCTCGCATATACCACCAACTCATCTATTGTCGTCCAATAATTTTCGATCGGTGCTTCTTCTTCTTCTTCTTCTTCTTCTTCTTCTTCTTCTTCTTCTTCTTTATGAACCGTGTCCCTTCAGAACGTAGACGATCATGGACTTTCCCTTGACTCTTTCTCTTGCTGCTCTCAATTTTTCCTCCTTTCTCCTAAACCCCGCTCCGCCATCTATTTGCTCAGACCTATCAAATATGTCTTGCGCTGCATTCTCCAGTCTCTCTTTCCTTTTATTCGTCCTGTGAGTATTAAATTCTCTAGGCCCTCTTTCCTCATTACGTGTCCCAGGAAACTAATCTGTCTCTTCCAGATTTTAAGTATGAGTTTTCTTTTCGTTTGCATTCTCTCCAGCACCTCATCGTTTCTCACGTGCTCAGTCCATGTTAACCTCAGCATCCTTCTGTAAAACCACATTTCTGCTGCCTCAAGCCTCTCCATCATTCTTGATGAGATTGTCCAACATTCACTTCCATACAGAAGAACAGATATCATATGGCAATCCAGCACTCTTTTCTACCATTCTTTAACTCCTTTATTTTATGTATCCACGCTTCTCTTTACGCTCTCTTCCTCCGGTACACTTCTGCTTCCTGATGTCTGAATTCACCTTTTTTCTTTTATTTCTTTTTCAACCTTTTTTACTCCTTCTTTATCCTGTTCTTTCATTCTTTCTCATCTTTTCTTTTTCCAGCTTTCCTCTTCATCTACTCCTCCCCTGATTCTTACGATCTTCAGCTTCCTTTTCTTCTTTATCCTTTTCTCCTTTTACTCGTTTTCCCTTTCCTTCCTCTTCTGTTCTTCCAATTACTCTCCTCTATATTTAGCTATCTCCTACTTCCAACTACTTCCGTTTTTTCTCCATCTTGTTCTCCGCTTCCTTTTTCTTTCTCTCTCTCTTTCTCTTTCGTCTTCTTTTCTTCTTACTCCTGTTCTCTTCTATATTTTTTCTCTTTTTCTTCTATTTCTTCTCTTTTATCCTATTCTCGATTTCCTATTGTTATCTCGGTGTTCTTCTTTTCTTCTTCCTATTACTTCTCTCTATATTTTGTCCTTTACTACTTACTACTACTACTACTACTACTACTTGCATTTCTTCTCCTTTGTTCTATTTGTAATTTCCTTCTGTTTTCCTTGTCGTCCTCCTATTTTCTTCCTCCTACTCACTTCTATATATGTCCCTCTACTACTTCCTACATTTGTTTCTTAATTATCCTGTTCTCCCTTTCTTCATGTTCTCCTTTTTCCTCCTCCTCTTTTTTCCCTTCCTACTACACTCCTCCTCCTCTTTTTTCCCTTCCTACTACACTCCTCCTCCTCTTTTTTTCCCTTCCTACTACACTCCTCCTCCTCTTTTTTCCCTTCCTACTACACTCCTCCTCCTCTTTTTTTCCTTCCTACTACACTCCCTCTATATCTGGTTTTACTCTACTTCCTACTATCTTCTATTTTCTTTTCTTCTCCCTTCAGCTTTTTGCTTTTTTCTCTTCTCTCTTTCGTCTTCTCATCTTTCTTCTGCTCTCTAAACTTATTTATAAATGGAATTTTGTATGTGTGTGTGTGTCTGTGTGTGTGTGTGTGTCCGTTATCTATAGACTCCGAAACGGCTGAACCGATTTTCTTGAAAATTTACACAGTTGTACTATAAGCGTCTGCGAATGTTTTTAGCTAGGTTTTATGTCCACGTACCCCCGATAAATATCGAAAATCGATAATCGAAAAAATCGGGTTATAGAAGGAGTGGTCCGATTTTAATCAAATTTGAGAGAAAGACATAAGAAACGATATTCAGAAGTTTCAAAGTTGCAGTTCTTACAATAGTGCAAAAAATCGATAATATATATATATATAATGCAAGATGTTTGTGTGTGTGTTTGTTTATCTGCCTGTATGCCTGTATTTTTATCAGCCCTTTTATTTTAGTTTTTTCTTTGGGTTTGGCTCTAAGTAGGTATAATTGTAGTTCTTAGTCTCAGCCATGATACCATTTACTCAGAGGACTTATTTAGCCTTCAAAATTCAGTTTACGACAAAAAGTCTTATTTGATATCAGGAAATCAAAATTTGACCTACATCCATTCATTTTTCTTTCAGTCTACAGTTTCGCTTTAACTGGAAACAACTATTGCTTTTTAGTCTTTCGTGCCAACGTCCAAAGAGTCCGTGGATTAGTTTTATAGCTTTCATTACACCCGAGCAACGCTGGGCTATACTGCTAGTCTTTTATATTTGGCTCTTCCCCTTCCTTTATTCTCCTCTTCTTTGTGCCCCTTCTTCATTCAGTCAGTTAAGTGACATACGTGATACACGCTTGGGCGATCATATCTCGAAAGACATGACTGACTGGGCAAAAGTTTATCCCGCGGTAAGTTGCCATTGCTTTCTGCGTTAGACTGGTTGACAGCCAAGGCTGTAGAACCAAATCTATCCTGTTATTTAACCCATAACTGGTGGGAATAGATGGATTAATACCTTTCCTAAGGGTATTTGTGTGTAAGTGAATGCGAGAAATTCAACTGGAATTCGAACTCGTCTCCCCGGCTTGTCGTTCCGAGTCGATATCCACTGCACCCCAACGCACATCCTGTACCACAACGCACATCCTTCTACTTTACTAGCTGATCATCTCTATTTCCAGCACTACTTGTTTTTCGTGTCTTTCTCGTCTTCCCTACTTTATGCTCTACTCTTAATCTTATTCACCTTACGCTCCTCTACTTCCTGCTCTCTCCATTCATTCTATTCTCTTTTCCTAGTTTTATATATATATATATATATATATATATATATATATATATATATATATATATATTTATAACCCAATTTGGTCTTCATTTCTTTGGTTTTTCCTTCTTTCCACGTGTTCCTTCGCCGATTTTTTTCTCTTTAATCTCCATTTTCAAATAATTCAGCCTCATAAAATAAGAAACGAATCTAATTTTGAAAAGAACTAATGAAATTTTAAATGAGGCAAAGCATGCGCGCTCGAATTGCATACAGTACACTGAGCCTAAGTGAAATCTTTCTTTACTCATCACTGAAAAACAAAACGCAATATAGTAAAAGAAATTTACTGTCCACTATTTTATACAACTTTATGTGGTGTAATGAATGAGGAGAGACGAGTTCGAATTCCAGTCGAATTTGTTTCATTCACTTATGTAAATACCCTTGGGAAAAGTATTAATCCATCTCTTCTTCCTTCAGTAGGTCAGATTGGATTCTATATCCTTGGCTGGCAACCGGTCTACGGCAAAAAGTAATGGCAACCTACTGCGGAAAATCTTCTGCTTAGTCAGTCTTGAGATTCATGCATTGATTGGAAATATTAATTGTCTTTATGCTAAAAGAATAAATAAAAAGCATTTTGGTCAGCTTTATTTTTTTTTTCTTCCGCAAAGGAAAAAATCACTGCGCAAACGGAAAAAAATATACAAAATGTTGTGCCGTTTACCGAAATGGTTATATATATATATATATGTGTGTGTGTGTGTGTGCGTGTGTGTGTGTGTGTGTGTGTGTGTGTGTGTGTGTGTGTGTGTGTGTGTGTGTGTGAAAGTATCCTCAGTTATGATCTGAGATTAAGGACATAATGGTTAAATAAAATGAAGCCAACTATATTTTACACGCCTACGCGTTTCGTCCTTTGATAGACTTTATCAAAGCAAAAAGACGAAATGAGCTTTATTCCAAAATACGTATCTACAAACAATATACATTTTTATAGTTTACAACACCGTTTGTTTAGAGATACATAATTTGGAATAAAGCTCATTTCGTCTTTTAGCCTTGATAAAGTCTATCATAGGACGATACGCGTAGGCGAGTATAATATAGTTTTCCTCTTGTATTCTTTTTATTTAACCATATATATATATATATATATATATATATATATATATATATATATATATGGTTAAATAAAAAGAATACAAGAGGAAAACTGTATATATATATATTTGAAAGAAATAAGCGGCTCAAAGAAGAGTCTACTGAAAAAAAATCAGATACTAAAAAAAATGAGTCTACGTGTTTAATGCCTCATATTGAGGCAGAATATAATATTTATAAATTGTTTCCCGCTAGAACATGACCGGTCGCAACTAAAGGTTTCATGCACGTATGCGCAATTCTCTGGCAGTCGACAGTTGGACATGTTCTAAGGAATCATTTTATATATGTTTGTGTGTGTGCGCACGAGTGTGTGTGTGTGTGTGTGTGTGTGTGTGTGTGTGTGTGTGCAAGCTTCGTTTTAAATGACAGACAATGTTCCGTGGTTAAGTTTTTATACAATAATTTTGCAGAATCTTCTCCAATAAACACAGCGACACCTATCACGAAAACCCTTAGGGGTACAAGCTGAGCCTATTAATTTCCAAATTAAATTAAGTGGAAATTAATAGGCTCAGCTCTGATTTTGAAGTATCCTCATCAGGACTTACTTTTGAACTTTAGGAGGGAATTTATAAACAAGTGCCGCCATAGGGCGGATTTTAACTTCTAATTTCAAATTTTAATTTTTAAATTCTAAATTTTTCTATAATTTTTTTAATATTTAAAAAATTTTTAATTTTAATTTTAAATTTAATTTTTTTTTTTTTTATGTATATGTGTATGTTTGTGTGTGGATGTACTTTTTTATATATATGTATGTATATGTATATATGTATTTATGTATGTGGGCTATATGTAATTTTGAAAAAAATTTTTTAGCTATTTAAATGCTCCTTTTCATAATATTCATTAATATGTATGTGTGTGAGTGCATATGGAATATGTGTATGTATGTGTATATATATATATATGTATATATGTGTGTGTGTGTGTGTGTGTGTGTGTGTGTGTGTGTGTGTGTGCATGTGTGTGTACACATGTATATTATGTGTATATGAATGTTTTGTATATAGGTGTGTACACACATATATATGTGTGTATGCGCATGTATATGTATATAAGTGTGTAATATATATGTGTGTATATATTTATATATATATATGTATATAAGTGTGTAATAAATTGAATGTATGTGTGTGTTTGTGTATATATGTATTCTTATTCGTAGAATTGTGGGTGTATATATATATGTATGTATGTGTGTACTTCTATAGGTATGTATATAATAATTGTAATTTTTTTTTTTATATATATATATAAACATTTCAGTAAAGTATAATTATATAAATAATATAGTTAATTTTGTTTGATATAACTATTCACGAATTTGATTTGATCAGCAATGCTGTTCATTAATTGACATGTTATTACTTGCCTTCAATATTCTCTGTGAGTGTCATATTTGCTAAGCTTCTTTTTTCGTTATGTACCCCAGAAATGTCAACTGCCTCTTTCTGACCCTAAGTAAAAGCGCTCTGCTGGTTTTCATTTTCCCTAAAACTCCGTCGTTGTTCACGTGCTCAGTAATCCTACACCAGAAAAATGTGAGCCTCGAGATCGTCTACTATGGATACATTCAGGTGAAACAAATGGATAATTCCCACAGTTACAGTTCCAAATGAGACTAACTTAAGACAGTAATTGATAAATTTCTTACATCCGGAATAAGTTAACAAAAAAAGATGTCATATTCCATTCGGATTACGCTAAACTATGTTTCTTTGGTAACCAGGCCAATACAGTTAAAGTTTACCTTAGAAATTTCACTCGATTAGATATTGTATTTGTTATTTATTTAGGTCTTTTCATAATTCTTTTAATAAATTATCAAATTAGCAGTTTTTTTTTAGAACTAAGTCTTCCTCTTTTTTTAAACTTCTACTACTTATGTACCGTGTCCCTTTAGGATATTGGCGATCATGACGCCCCACAATTTCCTTAATAAATTCTTTCTTTTTTCTATTTATCCTGAACACTCTTCTGTCATGTATTTACTCAAGCTGGCTAGGTAGGATCTGCGTAGTTTTCTTTTAACTCTTTTGCCATTAATCTGTCCTGTGCGTATCAAATTTTCCAGGCCCTGTTTCCACATTATGTGCCCTAAAAATGTTAACTGTCTCTTTCTTTCTGATGGGAAGTATAAGTCTCCTATTTGTTTCCATTTTCTCTAAAACTTCGTTGTTGCTTACATTTTTGGCTCAAGGTATTCTCAGCATCCTTCTGTAGAACATATTTCTGTTGCTTTATGTCTTTCCTTATCTGTGAAGAGATTGTTTTACATTCACTACCATATAGGAGGACAGATATAGAGTAACAGTTCAGTACATTTTCTTTGTTTCTATCGAAATTTTCATGAAATTCTGTAGTTGTTTGAAAGATGAAAACAAATAGCAAAAAAAAAGGGTTAAATATCTTATTCGATCTTTTTTTTATGTCTACTTGATAGATCGGTGGAGTAATGAATAGCGGTTCGGACTATATATATATATATATATATATATATATATATATCAGACATCCGCATACAGGCATGTTTCGCTGTATTGCAGCTCATCAGTGTGGCTAGACACATCCACTTGCTTCTAGCCAGGATCGAAACTCGACCAATTTTGGTGTCAGAGTCGCTACCCAGTAAGCCATAGGCGCATGGAATCGTGGGGGGGGGGGATTTTAACATGTTGTATATAAGCAGTCTATGCACACGCCAGTCACCGAAAGAACTCGATTCATCCTGAAGAGTAATGCTTATATCGCAGTAATGCTATATATATATATTTATATAGCATTACTGCGATATATATATATATATATATAATATTGAGAATAGTGTATAATCTAGGTTAATACATCCAACCAAAAGTGAATTAAGGTTAAAAAGGTTAATCTCGAAAAATATTATAAAAAATATAACCGCTAAACTCCAACCTACCTTCCTCCCCAATCTCGGGAAAGATTCTTCTGATACTATCAATTGGCTTAGCAATATCGCTGATAAAACTAGAACCACATTTCTTAAATTTTATATTGTTGACTTCTGTCCCTCTGTATCTGGGGATCGCCTAGTAAACTGTATTAATTTCACTAGAAGCTATGTAGAACTCACAGACGAAGAAGCTATTATTATTTCAGGAGCTAAGAAATACTTCCTTACTCTTAACGATTTTACTTGGACTAAAAGTCTCAATAGTAAATTTAGCAGCCCAAAGGAAGCACATGATTCAACCCAAGTTGCCGATTTAATAGGCATCTATATCCTAGACACCCTTAGTAGAATTGTAGACCTTAAGCAAATAAGCCTATAATATGATGGACTTATTATGTTCATTCCGAATAATAATGGCCCCTTTGACTATGAAAATCCAGAAGGAAATCTTTAGAGCCTTTAAGATGCTACAATTTAAAATAGTGATTGCTTCCAGCTTAAAGAATGTGAATTACCTAAACAATACCCTCAACCTCGATAATATTTCTTTTAAACCGTACCATAAGGAAAATGAAAACCCTAGCTATATCAACATTAATTCTAACCACCCTAACGCCATTTTAAAACAAATATTTATAAATCTACCATCCGCTCGTGCATCGAATACTGTTGCCATATCTGGTCGGGTGCCCCTGCTATTCTCCTTGGGCTTCTCGACAAGGTACAGCGGAGGGTCTGTAATGTGATCGATACTGGCTTAGCAGACCGCCTGCAGTCTCTCTCTCACCGGCGCGACGTGGCTTCCCTGTGTCTCTTCTATAAATACTTCCATGGCTTCTGTTCCGATGAACATAAATCACTGGTGCCCCCTAGGTTCGAATTTGCACGAGGTACTAGATTAGCAACTAGATCCCACCCTTTTACAGTGAAACCGATAAAATGCAACCGCAACTTCTACTCCAACAGTTTATTTTCTCGTACTTCCCGACTATGGAATTCCCTTCCACATGACTGCTTCCCCGACGGCTACAATCTCCAGGAGTTTAAATGTAAGGTCAATAGAAACCTCCTAACACAATAACTCGCTTCCATTCTTTCAAACACTCTTCCCATCCTCCCAACTATCTATCATCCCCCTTCTGACATTTCCTATATCTAACCACACTTTCTATTTACCTTCCCCTATGTAGCCCCATGCGCAATAGTGGCACTGGAATGCCTTGCTTGGGGTGAAATGATTTTTAAAAAATACCGAAGACGGTTAATACTAGAATTAACCGATTATCTTCTAACTTTAGGGGCCTTCAGCAATAACAAAAAACTATATGAAAAAGCTCTCCAGAGTAATGGATATAAAAATAAATTAACCTATTTAGCACCCAAGAGCAAATCTGAATCGCATAAGGCTAAAAGTAAAGATAGGAAAAGGAAATTTTATGGTTCACCCCCCCCATTCCGTAGACTATTAAACGTTAACATTGAGTTTTTTTAAATTAGCATTTTCACAATAATAACATCCGAAGTAGAATATTTAATAGGAAAATGAAAGATTAGCTATTCCTGTACTAGCAATATGTACAACATTATTATCTCCCATAACAACAATGTTTTAATAAATTTCAGCGAAAATAATACTAAACCCGTTTATAGGCTCGGTACATATGTACAAAGTCTATGTAATCTATGCTTAGTAGAAAAGATTAGGACTTTAAAATCTCAATATCAGAATTTACTCCTTAATAAACGTAACGAATTAATTAAAAGTGTCGTTACCGGAGTAGATTTAAACTCCATTAATTATGTGGTTTCCGGCTTTCTCTTTTCCAATCTTGTCACTCCTTTTCCATTTTGTTTTTGTTTTTTTTTTCAATTGGAGTAGATAGACTAAACTATGGCCCGGTTCACACTCCACCCATTTCTACTGAACAGGTGAAGAGTCTCATCCCTTGTTCCCTGTTTAGGATGTGGTTTCCGGTTTTCTCTTTTCCAATCTTTTCACTCTTACGTAGCCCCCTGAGCATCAGTGGCGTTACTGTCTTGCTCGGGGTGATATGATTATAAAAAAAAAATCTCCTCCTTCCATTTATTCATATGTTTGCCTCTTACAAAGATTAGAATTTAAATTTGCAGAATTTGAAGCCTTTTCCTATCTACTAACCTAGACCCAACAGACAACTTACCTGCCTTCCACTACCAAAGTAAGATTATTACTATTTTATCCTCTGTTTGACCCTTTCCTAACCAGCGTTTCTCGCCCCCTTCCTTTGCTAATCCTTGGTTCCGGTGCAAGAACTTTCTACATTATAAGGTGAATTGAAGTTGACAATGCATGTCTCGACCTGACATGTTGAAATAGCTATCCCCGCTAAATGTGATCTGAATACAGATGAAATATATATATATATATATTCAGAAATTATAACATAAATGTGTTATATTATCACAACAAAAGTAGCTATTTTGTTTCGACATTACTTGTGTCTTACCAAGTGATGAGGTTTATTTCAAGTTGAAGAGTTTTAAAAGGTTAAATACAGCCGAAACCTCCTTAATCATGGAGGCATTTTTGCATAGACAGTGTGAATCAATCAGAATAAAATAACTAATTTGAAGGCATGATTAAGAAAATTAAGATATAATTGCACATTTCTGCGGGCCTGTATTGATAATTGTGTTTGTCCTCCTACTTTTTTGTTTAGAATTAAGAGGGCTAGGCTCCATCCAGGCCTTAAGATTGAAAAAATCTTTATGAAGGATTCTATTCAATTTTATAAGAAAAGAATTCAACAGCTGACCTGTAATTTCACTATTCTTTGGAGATAATCCCTTAATTCGCTTTCGTTCTTTGATCGAATTGGGTTCTCTCGTTTAGTTGGTTTGATACATGATAAGGATTCAAATCAGCTTTCAAAGAGCACACAGTTTAAATTACAATATTTAATTTGTAAACGATTTGGACATATTGAGGAAACTCTCTCTGAAGGTGTGATTTTTAATGTTTCTTCTTACAAACTTTTTCAACTAGAATCGAATATTTTTCACATATCCTCGACTATTGTATTCCATTCAAAATTCCTGACAAGGAAAAGTTTTTTTTTTCAGAATTTGAGGTTTTATCTTCGCAGATTTGCCGACATACACCTCGTTCTACTGACTCAATTTATAATCTTAGGGCTACTCTTAATAGTCTGGCACATACTTATGTAGGTAGCTCCAAAATATCGCTGAAAAAACAGCATAGTATGAAGGAAAAAGACCCTAAACTAAATAAAAACAAAGTTTTATCAGCAAAATGTTTATATTATCATTAAGAGGATGGATCAAAGCATTTTTAATTATTTTTTTAATTTTTTAATTACTTCTAACACGTTCTAAATTTTTGTAGAAAATCTTTTTTCTTCTTACATCAATGTGAGACCTAAATTGACGCATAGTTTATTACGTAAAAAATATAATATTACGCAATGCACTTTTTTGGCTGTGAAAGACACATTAATTTGGAAATTCTTGCAAAAACCAAATAATCGTCTGATTTTGATGAAAATTTCAGGACTTATTCATAATTGACTGAAATCAATTTTGAAATATTTTTATAAAATATTAGTAAAAATATTTTTTTTACATATGTTACCTCCCACCAATTAATTTCCAGAAATGCTTAAAAATTCAGCATTGGGCCCCAATAAACCTAATATAATTAAATTCAGGAGTCATTGAGAAATGCTAATCAACTGTCTTTTTTTTATCTCCAAAAGTCCCCGATTTTCTAAAAAGTAGGTTCGAATTGCGAAAAATGAAATAACTATGCCAATTTTTATTTGGATAAACTTTTGATTGCTTTTATGAACAATATAAATTAAGCATATCATTGTCAGAAAAGAAAAAAATTCAATGAATAATGAATTTTTACAAGAATTATTTTCTTTTTTAATTTTTTTTATAATAATATATAAAGCTATAAAAATATTTTAAAATTTCTTCCTTAACTGGGCGGGCTAGGGCATGAAATTGATGTATGAAGACTACAAAATTGAAAAGCTTAATACAAATGATTGACCCCGTCAATTTTTAAAATAATTAAAACATTTTAATTGTGTGCATTTTGATTGCCGTATCATATTTATACGGATAGCCCTACATGATATTTATCATTAAAGTAACTTTTACATTTTAATTCCTAATTTTCTAATTTTGTTAAAAAAATAATTGTGAACTTCACAATATGTGGAGGTACCTAAAAAGAGTATGAAAAATAAATATTAAGAATAAAAATTAATAAATGCTATAAAATTTGATAAATTATTCAGTTACCTCTGCCGTTATTTTCATTGTTATTAAATTGTAAATTTTTTTAAAAGAAAGTTTTTTATTAATTTAATTTTTTATTTTTCATAAAACATCTTCAAACGTAAGCCTAAAAAGCTAAACTAACAAAAATTCCATAAAATATTGGATAATTGCTGAAAACTGTGTTAAATTTTTAATTTTAACATAGTTAAAAATTAAAAAAGATTTGTATGAATAAGATTTATACCAAATTCGTCTTCCATACTTGGCATTTTTTGGCGGCTACTGTAAATCATATCATAAACGCCTCCTTGACAAGTGTTGACAGATGTGATAACAAGGATACCGTAATTGAGAAACCCTTTTTTGAAATATTTCAGGAAGTAAGCAAAAAATTCTTGTTCCAAGCCAACTTAAGGTAAGTTTAAAGTAGGTAATTTGAATAAAATAATGTGTCAGCGAGGTGTATTTTATTTTTGTAAGATTTTTTTAAAACGGCTTCTGTTTACAATCGATGAAAAATGGCGGAAAATTTTAAATTTTAATAACTTTTTTAAAAATCTACAAAACTTTTTATTCCGATCAATATAATTACGGTTTGAAATACACCAGGGTATTTTGCTTACTGGAATTAGTAAATTTAATCCCTTGGCTTTCAATTAAAGGTAATTTTAAAGCTTGAAGATAACTTATTTATTATTAAAATTTAAATTTAAATTTAGGTATAGAAAAATGAGTAGAGGTACCTATACTTATGCTACTACCCCTGTTTCTTTTTCTGGGTTTAAATGGAGTTTACAGCACCGGCGAATTGTTAAGAACTTAAAAAATAATAACAATCTTCTTCGTACTCGTTCATATAAAGGTGCTGGTGTGGTCTTGTTGGACCATTCTGATTATATCTCCAAGATACATTCTATTCTTGGAGACACTTCAAAATTTCTTCTTTTGGGTCCAGTTGAGACACACGACCACACTATTTCTGCCGAGGCTAAGTTTCAAAAGCAGCTTGTAGTTTGGGTTAAACGGGGTTTCCTAATATCGGAATCTTCAACTAATATTAGTCTTGCATGGTCTATTCGTCCCCATCTTTATGGTTTGCCGAAGATCCATAAGAACGGGATACCTTTACGACATATACTTTCTATGGTGGGGTCTTCCCAGCATAAAGTTGCTAGTTTTCTGGCTGGAATGTTGAATATTATAGTTCGTATACTATTAAAGATTTCTTTTCTGTTTCTGAAATTGTTTGTAATTCCCATTCTGGTGGCAAATTTACGTGTTTCTTCGATGTGTGTTCATTGTTTACGTGTGTTCCCATATTGGAAACTATTGATATTTGCTGCGATATGTTATATCATATTTTTTTGTCTCGTCTGGATATGCCAGAGAATGTGTTTATAGACCACGTCTGTCGAGTTTAGTTTCAATAACTTTATGTATAGGCATATTTATGGGGTTTCTATGAGGCTCCCTCTTGGGCCCTGCTTTGGCCAATATTTTCGTGAGTTTTTATGAGTCATCCCTCTTCACATATAATAATTTTTTTTTTTTAATCATTTCACCCCGAGCAAGGCGGAAACGCCACTGATGTGCAGGGGATTACATAAATGTAAAAAGATTAATTAGAAAAGTGTGAGGAGTACAAGCTAGTTAGAAAGGAACAATAGAAAGCTGAGAAAGAAGGTGCGATGACAGATACATAGGTGGAGAGAAAGGGAAGGTTATACAGGGGAGGGGAGAGAGCTAGAAGCCAGTGGTTAGTAGATGAGTATTAACTTTGCATTTAAATTTCTGGAGGTTGTAGCCGTCAGGAAAGCAAGAATACGGGAGTGAGTTCCACAGGTGGGAAGTGCGAGAGAGGAAGCTGCAGGAGTAGAATTGTCGTCTGCATTTGGCTAACCTGACTGTGAATGGGTGGGACCCAGTTGCCAGTCTGGTTGCACGGGTAAACACCTGTTGAGGAGGCATCAGTGACTTAAGCTCATCCGAGCAGAAGCCATGAAAATATTTATAGAAGAAACAGAGGGAGGCCACATTTCGACGATGGAAAAGTGGCTGCAGTCGAGTCGCATTACAGACTCTCCTTTGGAGCTTGTCAAGAACACTGAGGAGAACGGCAGGGGCACCTGACCATAAATGGCAGCAGTACTCTATGCACGGACGGATGGTTGACTTGTATATATGCAGGATGGATTCAGGTGGAAAAAACATCCTGGATCGACATAGTGACCCAATCTTCTTAGCAGTAGATTTTGCTATGGATTCAATCAGCAATGTATTTTCGGTACATGGATGACACTTTTTGTTTGTTTAATAGTGAGGCTGAGGCTGACTCTTGTCTCCCAATTATGAACCAATTACTTCCGTCTTGGAAAAGGAGTCTGAATATTATTTGTCAGTTCTTGATGTTTGTGTGTAATGAACTCCGTGTGAATTTCAGACTTCCGTGTTTCGCAAAGCCACGTTTTCTAGTGTGTGTACGCGATGAGACTCACTTTGACCCAGAATGCGAAAAACAAATCTTATTAAGACTCTTACACAAGTCTTTCAAGTCTTTTCACTCTTTTATTTTTTTTTTTTCCAATTGGAGTGGATAGACTAAACTATCGCCCGGTTCACACTCCACCCACATCTTTTGAACAGGTGAAGAGGCTCATCCCTTGTTTCCTGTTTAGGATGCGGTTTCCGGTTTTCCCTTTTCAAGTCTTTTCACTTTTATTTTTTTTTTTTTCCATTGGAGTAGACAGACTAAACTATCGCCCGGTTCACACTCCACCCACATCTATTGAACAGGTGAAGAGGCTCATCCCTTGTTTCCTGTTTAGGATGCGGTTTCCGGCTTTCTCTTTTCCATTCTTTTTACCCTTACATAGCCCCCTGCGCATCAGTGGCGTTATCGCCTTGCTTGGGGTGATATGATTAAAAAAAAAAAAAAAATAGGGCTCTTAAAATCTGCACGAAAAATCTTTGGATGTAGAATTAGATTTTACCCGCAGCACTTTACTGAAAAATGGATATCCAAATGATATTGGGAATAGTGTTATGCGTGATAAGATTAATAGTTTTTCTAAGGATAAGGATAGGCTGTGCGTCGTGGTGCAGTGGATATCGGCTCGGAACGAGAAATCGGGAGCCGAGTTCGAATTCCAGTCGTATTCCCTGCATTCACTTACGCGCAAATACCCTTGGGAAAGGTATTAATCCGTCTCTTCCCTCCAGTTATGGGTTAAATAATAGGACAGATTGGGTTCTGTAGCCTTCGTCGGCAACCAGTCTACCGCAAAAAGTAATAGCAACCTACTGCGGGATAATATTCTGCCCAGTCAGTCATGTCTCTTTCGAGACATCATCGCCCAAGCGTGTTTCACGTATGGCACTTGACCGACTGACTGAAGGATAAGCCGTATATTGTAGAGAAATGCCCAGTTCATTTATGTCTTCATTTATGTCTTCTTTGCGTGGTGAGCTTTCGGCTAGGCGGATTTCTACTGCAGTTCGCTCTTGTTATTTTTCTGCCCAAATTACACTTCATTTTGGTACTCATGCTGTTTTACCTTCTGTGCGTAAAGATTTCCTTCTTCCTCATCTATGATCTTTATGTTTACCTGTAGTTTTCGTAGCAACTACATAGGAAGGACTTCGCAACGCTTAGATTGTAGAATTAAGCAGCATGTCCCACCTAGAATTCTTAAACTGGATGCCCATACAAACCAACTGGTTAACACACCCGGGTCAGCAATTATCGAACATCTAGTAAATAGCAGAGATTGCATGACTGACCAGTTCTCCGTTTTGTCTGGTTCCCACTCTGTTTTACTTGCAGGCATTAGAATAATTAGGTCTAGGAGGCCGTCTCTCTGTAAACAGAGAGATTGCCTCCTTGGACTTCACATGATCACTATCTAGTGCTTGCCCACACCTTTTTTCTTCTCTCCCTCACATTTTTTTCTTTCACATGTTTAAATATATAAAAAAAAAGGATGAAATTAATATTCTCAGACAGCCCTGATGAATCTTGGGATAGTAACCGGTCGGTCGTTTTTTCCTGTATCTTTTCAGTTTTTATTTTCCATCTTTACAAAATGCCTGTAAGTAGTAAATTTAATTTATTTCTTGCCATAATACGCTTTTATGCGACCAATAATTTATTTAAATATATACGTATGTATGTATGTATTTATTCTTAGATTATATATATATATGCAGGTTCCATTAAAAATGAAATACAAGGTATTATGCTTAAGTTAGTTATATAAGTTTTCATGTGATCTTATAAACACTATGCATATTCAGTTACACGTAAAATAAAATACATCCTTGATAATGGCTAAAGGTAAAATCGAAAGCGCTCGGAAAAATACATTTGAAAAAAATATATATAAAATTTAATCATAATAACTTGTCTGCCATTTTTAATGAAACCTGCATAAAAGAGAGATTGCTGCCCCAAAATATATAGTGCGATGGTTAAATTGTCGCCATGTTTTAATTTTAATTTTGTACATGGGTGTTGTTGTTTTTTGGGGGAGGGTGTTTTGTTTTTTTACTTTGTCGACTGCACAGTATAGCATGGTCAGTTGGTCACCGTCTGTGAAAAAAGAGCACCAACACGAAATTCCCTCCGCCATAATTTTAAAAAGTTATGCAGTACTACTTGGCATTCACACCGGAAGCTCCAATACGAACATTTCACTGTGTTTCGGTGTCAATCTGAGGACATTGCAGAGGATTCGGAAAGAGTTGGATGAGTCTTACGGAGATTGGGAAGATATGCAGCTTCATCGTTCTGATAAGAAAAGAACTCCCGAATTTCTTGGTAAGGGCTTCAAACTCAACACGAATGCTTAAAACAAGTTCATTGAGAAGATAGTACTGCCCTGGGTTAATAACGAAAGACTCTATGTCTGGCAACAGGGCTCTGAAACATGCAACACAAGCAGGAGAACAAAGTCATGGCCATCAGAAAATTTCAGCACCCCTTATATCTCACCATCTACCTCCCCAAACTGCAATCCTTTTGATTATTTGTGAGATACGGTAAGCAAAAGATTAACTGAAGGTAAGGATTATGACAGCATGTACTAACTTAAATAAAGAACCCGTCTAGAAGAGTTGCTGGAGATTCCAAAGTCATCTAGAGACCGTTGTTGAAACCAATGAGGATTTTATTGAATAAATTCATTTATAGTATTTCAAGATATTTTTGTGTAATTTTGGTAGAATTTATTTGTTAATATAACATGTCTGTGGTTTTTTTTTAGACAACAATTTATTCATCGCACGCTATATATATATATATATATATATATATATATATATATATATATATATATATATCAGATTTAATGTCACTTTATACAATATATATATTTATTACTAGTTTATTCATGGGTTTATTATTCAGACGCTCTAATGTGTGTGTGTGTGTGGGTGTACTTAGGTGTCTGTGCGCATGTGCATAATTTTCCTGTCTCCGTGTTCGCGAACTCACGTGAAGCCATATATTTATGATTACTTTTGCATCTTCGGCGCTCTACCCTGGGCTTTTTCGGTGTTTATTTGCAAAATTAAGCCGACTCATGGCTATTTTCTTGGACGGATATCGTCAATTTTCTCCTGGATTTCTTCCACGTCCTTGCTGTTGAGTGCCTGATGGTTTCCGCCGAGAGCTGTCACTACAGGGCACAGTTCAGCCATTAGTGCTGCACACAACGACGTTTCCCTTTGGAGATGCCTACATCCTGTCCGATGACGTTGCAGCTTCCTGTTGCCTGTCGCTATGACAACGATACTCACATTTGAAATGTCTTGTGAGCTGTGCTGATGCTTAAATGTATGTAAGTTTAAAAAGGCGTGATTCGGCATTTACATTTACATAGTTATAATTGGGTTTTGCGGATTTTATTACAGTAAAAAAACAGTCTGGGTTTTGTTTTGAGTTTTTTATTTTGTTTTTTTTTGATTTTGTTTTTTATTTTTTGTTCATTTTTATATAGAAAACAAATTATTTCTTCCTTTTGCTATATCAGTTGATGATGATATTTTTCAATGCTATATCCCTTCAGGACGTAGACAAACGTAACTATTCACAGATTCCTTTTCTTTTTAGTATCAGTGAATTGGAATCAAAGAAAGTTGCACTGTTTACCATTGATTTTTATACCATTTTGAATTGGAAGCATTATTTCTCCAAGACTGGTTGCCAGCCAAGATGAGACGGTGAAGGGGCGAATAGAAATGTGATAAATATTTTCGTTTTACACATTAAGTCAACAATTATTTTGCTTTTGGGTGGATTTTTGTTTTGTTTTTTGGGTTCTTAACGCTATTTCTCTTCACGAATTAAAAGAAACTCTCCGTAGCATGCTTTTCATTATTATTTATGAATTGAAAGAATTTCTTGGATGAAATTTTTTGCTTTTTATTTAATTTTTTTTTTTTTTCACTGTTACCTTCTTGATGGTTTTGAATTACTAATCCTTCTTCTAAACTAGCCGTCAGCCAAGGCCAGAAATACAACACTACCTTGTTATTGAAGCCATAGCTCGTGTAGATGTGCGTTGTGGATATCGGCTCGCAACGAGAAATCGGAGAGCCGATTTCGAATTCCAGTTGAATTCGTTGCATTCACTAACCCACAAATACTCTTGGGAAAGGTATTAATCAGTTTCTTATCACTCGAGCTATGGGTTAAATAGCAGGACAGATTGAGTTCTATAGCCTTGGTTAGTAATCAGTCTACCGCAGAAAGTAATGGCAACCTACTGCGGTAAAATTTTCTAACCCTGTCAGTCATGTCGCTTTCTATACATGATCGCCCAAGCGTGTATCACGTATGGTACTTGACTGATTCGTGTAGATAAGATAGAACCATGCCTTTCGCGAAAGTATTAATGCAAAATTGAATGCAATTTGACCAAAGCTCGCTGGTTCAACTTTCAGATTCCATTTTGCATCAAGAACACTTACACTACTCGAACATAGTACATTTCTTTTAGAAATTAAAGACGATCTAAGTCATACGAGTACGCTAAAGGTAGACATTTAATTATGTAGTGTTTATTGTGTGTGTGTGTGTGTGTGTGCGCGCGCGCGTGTGTGTGTGTTATAGTGAGGGTTAAAATAGAGAAAGAGAGATAGAATTTAATTTGATAAATAAAATGATGTTATGAAGAGGCGAATAATAATTCTTTTAATCGAGTTCACCCTAAGCAACGCATTAAAACCAGAGAAGCAAGGGATTACTCAATCAATTTACTGGGTGTAACAACAGGAACATTGCTAAGGAGTGAGAATAGAGGAAGAGTAATCAGGAAGACAGTAGATATCGATTAACATTGCTTTTCATATTTATAATTTTTGTCTGTTGAAGAGGAGAACAAAACAACAAATTAAAAAAAAAATTAAACCCTAAGGCGTCTGTCCTATAGCAAAGAGCTCATCCGAACAATGACCATGAAGGTATTTATAGAAAAGACAAAATGAGACAACCTTGCGGCGGTGGGGAAGTGATTGAAGCCGATCCGCCAGATTGCTGATTCTTATTTGGATCTTATCAAGGAGTTCAAGCCGAATCCATTGCTAAATTCGCTGCTAAGAAGGTCGGTTCACTGTGCAGGGCCAGGAAGTTTTTCCCGTCTGAGTCTATCCTGCACATATGTAAATGTATTGAATACTGCTGCCACATCTGGTCGAGTGCCTCTGCTATTCACCTCGGGGTTCTTGGCAAAATCCAACGGAGAATCTGTAATGTGATCGATACCAACTTGGCAGCTCAGCTGCAGTCGCGATCTCATCGGCGTGACGTAGCTTCCCAGTGCCTTTCCTATAAATACTTTCACGGCTTCTGCTCCAATGAACTTAGATCACTGATGCCCTCTAGATATGAATTTACACGAGCTATTAGATTAGCAACTAGGTCCCACCCTTTTACAGTGAAACCGATAAAATGTAACCGGAATTTCTACTCTAACAGCTTCTTTTTACGCACTTTCCACCTGTGGCATTCCCTTTCATATACATGCTTCCCCAATAGCTACAATCTCCAGGAATTTAAATTTAAGGTCAGTAGACATCTCCTATCTCACTAATTCGCATCCATTCTTTCAAGCTCTTTTTTTTTTTTTCATCTACTCAATCTCATCCTCGGTATTCTCATCCGTATATTATCCTCGTCTTGACATTTCCTATAACTAACCCCTCTTTCTCATCACTTTCCCCTATGTAACCCCCTGCGCAACAGTGGCAGTAGAATGCCTTGCTTTGGGGTGAGATTATTAAAAAAACGGGTAAATAGCAGTGGCACCGGACCATATGTGGTAGCAGTACTCTGAAATATGGGCGAATGGTGAACTTATAGATAGGCTCTGGAGATAAAAACCGTCTAGTACGAACCAATCTTACTGGCAGCTGACCGAGCAATGGATTCTATATAGTCTTTCCGCTTCATCTCAGCCGAGAACGTTAGCCCATGAAGGCGCAGCGAGTCAGTCTCCTGGAGTTTAGTATTTATCATGCTGATGGAAGGCAGGGAGCGTTTACTCAGATGATTATTATAGAGCAGTTTAATTTTAGAAGCGTTAAATTAACAAGCCATTCTTTGCCTTAATTAACAACAGGACGTTTTGGATATCAATTAACATTTGACCTTATCAAACCGATCATACTTATGAACTAGACAGGAGTAAATGGTTCTGTCATCAGCGTCGATACCAAGCTGAGAGCAGATGTCATCAGGAATATCATTAATGAAAAACAAAAGAAAGTAGGACCAAAGATAAAGTTCTATTGAACACTTTTTGCATTATTTTTTACATTATTTAGTTTATAATCCAAGCTCTCTAAAATATCCAATCATAGACCACAATATATGATATAAATATACTCATTCCAAATGTAAAATATGCTTATAAATGTGAACTAATGCCGTCAAAAATGACGGCAAAATATTTGAGAGCATTAAGGACGGGAAGGAACATTTATATATATATATATATATATATATATATATATATAAAATAAAACAAATTCCGATGTTCAAATTCGTTGAATGACCATTTCTACCAGAGATTTCTCGTGTCATCAGCAACAAATTTTATTTAAAAAAAAGCCAATATATATATATATATATATATATATATATATATATATATATATATATATATATTGATTATTTAATTACTTAAATTTTGGTCATAATAAACTTAGACCAGTACACATTAAAAAGTTTTCAATACAATTATATCGCAGATCTTTTGAATATTCTTCATTTGTAAACGAGTTATTATGCGACCTAGGTTTCTACTATGCAGTGTCTTTAAGTGATTTACAATAATATATATATATATATATATATATATATATATATATATATATATATATTGTGACTACTTGATGACATAATTATTACAAAAACAAATAATTAGGCAGTGTTAAACACGTGGCAAGAGCTTTCATAACTGCTAGTAACGTTTGATAACTGCAAGTAATGAGAATGAACTGAGCCTCCGCTGCCACGCTATTGTTTCTCTCTCTCTCTTTCTCTCTCTCTCTCTCTCTCTCTGTGTCTCTCTCTTTCTCTCTCTCTCTCTCTCTCTCTCTCTCTCTCTCCATGAGTAAGAAGGATATATATATATATATATATATATATATATATATATATATATATATATATACATACACACACACAAGTATTTTTACTTTAATAGAGAGGATGAAGTATACTTTGTTAAAACATAAGTTACTGGGCGAGTCAAAGGTTTTCATTTCCCAGGTATTAAAGATCTTCGTGCGCGCATGCGTACTTGCGAAATTGCGCATACTGGCTTTTGTGCTAATTTTCCGGTGTCTTTTTTCATGCGACGTTCACATATGAGATATTATGTTCCGAGCAGTTAAATAGATCGTGCTGCTAGACCTTGTTTAATTGAGAAGAGTTAGTGTCGCTTTTTAAACTGATTAAGCATCTATTCGCTATGATTGCTTGATTTGTCTGCTTTAGAAGCCGAGTTACAAGCGTGCAGAATGTGGTAGAAGTATATATTTTATAATTAATCTATAAATATATCTTCGCAAGCCTATGTAACCACATGAATATCCTTCTGTAGAACCACATCTCTGTTGTCCCAAGTCCCCTCTTTGTTTCCTGTGAGTGTCCAGGCTTTCTTTCTCTTGATCCAAAAATTTAAGCTGTTGTCTTATGGTCCTTCTTGTCCTAACTTTCCTCCAGGCTCACATTTACGGTCCATGATATTTGCAGCATCATTCTGTGGAATCATGTCTCTTTTCTTTATTGTGTTCTTTCATAACGTGAATGATCATAGCTCTCCAATACTTCTTATCTTTCGTAGCTGTAATCAAGGTTTTCTCCTCGTCACCCCTCCCTGTTCATACTCCTCTTTCCATTTACACATTTACTCGTTCGGTGAGTTACTCACTGTTTCTTTCTTCCCCAGTTAGCGTCAATATATCCTGTGATTATCAAATTCTCTAGGACTTCTTTCCTTCTTCTGTGACCCAGAAATTTCAAGTGTCGTTTTATGGTCCTTCTTGTCCTAATTTCCCTTAAAACTTCCTCGTTGCTCACATTTACAGCCCATGATATTGGCAGCATTCTTCTGTAGAACCACATCTTTGTTGTCCCAAGTCCCCGCAGCTGTAATCAGTCAGGTTTCACTGCCATGTAGAAGAGTTGGTATTACAAAGCAGTTCAGCGCTTTTTTCTTTGTTTCTAGCGAAATAATTTCAGTTTCTTAATACTTTGTTTAGTTTTTGGAAGGTATCTCTCTCTATTCAAGCACATCTTCTAATTTCTGTGTTACATTTTCCATCGTTCGTTATAACATTTCCTAGAGATGATAGACTTAATAAAGAACAAAGTAGAGAAAGTGTCTCAATCTTACAAGTTTCTCTTTTATTAAAGCTTCTTCATCGATCCGGAGAAAGCAATGGCAACCTACTACTGGATAATTAGTTAGTCATGTCTCTTTCGAGACATGATCGCCCAAAGCGTGTATCACGTATGGCACTTAACTGATTGACTGATACTTAGAATGTTGATTTGGGGGTGATTCTTATTAGTCAAATATGTGTCACGTGTATTAAAACAATAGACGATTATCTTTAAATGTATGTATGTGGAAAATTTTTGTAAGCGTATGTATGTATAGGAACGCTTTACATGTATGTGTGCATAATACGTATGTCGAGTGTATTAATACGATGGACGATTTTTAAATATATGTGTGAAAAAACTTGGACGGTAGAGTATATGAATGTGTGTGTATTTGCTGGTCGGTAAACGTTTGTGTATGTGATAAAATGTTAGTAGACGTTTCCGTTAAAGTTGTAGTAAATAATGTATACAAACCACACAGATGTCATGTTCATGTTCCATATATTCAACTCATTTTCTAGAGATTTAAATTTTGGCAAATGTTTCATTTTAGTAGTATTATTTGTTTAGAGGTTTGTAGTATTGTTTGTTTAGAGGTTTGGATGGCCTAAGGTTGACATAAAGCCAAAATGTTGAACAGGAGTTGGCCTCGTATTTGACAGATGGAATGAGGTTGTAAGAGGCAATGAAGGTTATATGGATGACTAAATATTTTATAAGCGTTAGTGTCGTCATTTGTAATATACACAATATAATTGGACGGAAACCTGATCATTTCGTTATACACAAAGAAAAGTGTTCTAAAGATTGCTATATAATATAATTTTTTTTATATGGTAGTGAATAATGAACAATTTCCTCACGGATGAATTGAAAACTGAATAGAAATGTAGTTCTATGGAAAAAATTTCTAGGACTTCTTTCCTCATTCTGTGGCCCAGAAATTTTAAGTGTCGTTTTATGGTCCTTCTTGTCCTCATTTTCTTTAAAATAGACGATTATCTTTAAATGTATGTATGAGTAAAATACATACAATTGTCTGTTATCTTAAATTCATTACATAAATATTAATGACCACATATTTCCCTCCATATAGGATCAGCCATGCCTGATTTCCGTACTGATTAGAATAACAAATAATATAATAATGATGTGTATTGAATTTCTGTGATCTGATGCTGATTTTATTAAACACAAATGTGGAACCTAGTCCGAATAAATGCATATGTAGCTTGTACTAGGTTCACCTCAGATCAAAATGGACATTGCAAAAATAGCACTAACCATTCTTCGGAGAAGCCAGGCACAAGGTTGAAGGATGATCTCAAAGCCATAGGTGGTTATCCTTGATTCAGCCAAGACCAGTGGCTGTCTCGCAATGTGAACCCACAATGATCCTTGCAGCGCCTGTAATGAGTGCATAGAAAAATATATACTTAGGCAGACTTATGAACACCTACCTCAGAGAAACAATTGTTCTCTCTCTCTCTCCCTTTCTCTCTCTCTGTCTCTCACTGTCTCTCTCTCTCTCTCTCTCTCTATATATATATATATATATATATATATATATATATAAATTCCGAAATTTACATTTCGTTGAATAGCTATTTCAGCGAGAAAATTCTCGCTTCATCAGTAACATTGCTGATGAAGCGAGAATTTTTTTCGCTGAAATAGCTATTCAACGGAATGTAAATTTTGAAATTCATTGATATATATATATATATATATATATATATATATATATATATATATATATATATATATATATACATTTGGCTCTGTAAATAGATAATACTATTTATATCAAGCCCTCCACCTGGATCATTTTTAATATTGATAAAATTAATATTAACAGGATCTGTTTTTTGGGATTTTACCGATATACACTTACTTTTTTGGATTTTAATATATATATGTATCGCACACACACACACACACACACACACACACACACACACACACACAAACTCACATGCACACACAACGCACACGAGAATGTAGAGTCCACGTTTAAAAACAGAACTGGTCTATACACACGCACGCACGGGCCGAGAATAATTAACGAAACCCGGAATTAAATAAACAATAGACGCGTGAGAATTTTGATCTCGTATTTTTATTATTCTGATATTATTGCTTGAATTTCAGATTCGAGGCGTTGTTTTTATTATAGTCTAAATGTGATATTATTTCGAATTATTGCTGGTAAAATAATTCTATTTCTCCTGGATTTTCTGAGACAATTACACTATCCACTTTGTTGGGATTGTTAGTTTTATCTTTATTGTCATATTCACAACGTTTGTGCTGTTTGAACGCACCGGTCTTCATTAGGTGATATACACATGGCCGAATGGATAAAAGCATTGGTTGAAGTAATCCAGTGACTTGACCCAAAGAGTTGTGAGTTCAATACCAGGCCACAGCAGAAGTGAGCAAAAACTTGAATTAATAAAGGAAATTAACTGAAACTGAGGTATCCAGAAGATGCATTGGGAAGTGGAACCAGGACAGTCTACTCCGATAAATGAAGTAAAGAATTCGGTTCGAAATTCCAAAGTATATCACCAGAGGAAACGCTGGAGCGAGCGACTGCCTAAATGCCGTAAATATGACAATAGATATTAGGACAACATTCTAAACAATGTAAATAGTGAAAACAGTTAAAATACCACATTATAGAAATATTAGAAAACACATTAGATATTTTTAAAATCTGTCGTGGAACCTGCTCCGAATAAATGCGTAGAAATTACTAATATTTTTGTCTGAATCTCTGAGACAAGAGATTATTTGTATTAATTTGTATTATTGACGTTGAATATGTTCTACATGAATATATAGAAATTAATTATGTTTCTGTCTGAATTACTAAGACGAATCTTTTTCTATTAATCACTAACATGGAATCTGCTCTAAATAAACTCATCTAAAATCACAATATTTTTCTCTGAATCTCTGAATCGTGATATTGTTCGCATGATACCCTGACGCCGTAAGTCATTATTTGATGCGTAATAGTGATTTTGCTTTTCACCAAACATACATAATTGTCTAAAAGTATTATTTAAGCTGACATCCATCTTTTTTTCTACGTGGCTAATATAATTATTTCTTTTTTTCTCTATATTAATTACTTTGTGCTGTATTTCTTTATTACATAAGTGTATTGTGGAATTTCTAAAGTTTCTTCTCGTTGAAATAACAAACGCGTTATTTTGTCATCCGCCTTGCTCTGTCACAGAAGTAGCATCAAGGCATCGTATTTACGTAGAGATATCGAAACAGGTCCGCATCTCCATTACCACCTGACAAATTGAAATAAACGGAATGTCTTATCGGAAATCTAGCAGTAGTAATAATTTACAGGGTTGAAAATTGGTTTTGAGTAAATTTGGTCTGACATGTAATAAAGTTTATTTCTCCTTCAAAATTTCTTTAAATCAAGGAACCGTAGCGACTTCTAACAATGAATCCGTACCTATGTAAACGGTCTTCTTTCCCTTTCCTGTCAAATATACTTCGAGGAGAAAGTATGCAATCGTATCGAAAGAGTAGAAAAGCAAATTTGGGGATTCAGACAACCTCCACCAGTTCATCAATTTCCAGCAACTCCTATACAGATTGATGGCCAAAATTTGAAGCATGTGTCATTTACATATTTAGGAAGTAAGATGAATGCAAGTGCATCCTTTGACGATGAAATACAAAATTGGATCGCCAAAGCTACAAGTGCATTTGAGGAGCTTCTCCACTGCCGATAGAATGCGAGAACAACCAAATTCGACAACAAAATACGGGTTTATAGAGCAGCCGTTTTGACCACACTATTGTACAGCTCAAAATCATGAACTAGATTAGCATGGAACAGGCTTGCCTCCCAGAGAGTAATGCACTACGCCTGCTTGGCCTGACACTCTCAGCGGACCTCAAATGGAATGACTACATCGAATCCATTACTAAATCCGCTGCTATTAAAGTCGGTTCTCTGTGCAAGGCCCGGAAGTTCTTTCCGTCTGAATCTATCCTGCAGATATATAAATCTACCATCCGCCCGTATATTGAATACTGCTGCCACATCTTGTCGGGTGCCCCTGCTATTCTCCTCGGGGTCTTTGACAAAATACAACGGAGAATTTATAATGTGATCGATACCGACTTGGCTGACCGGCTGCAGTTACTCTCTCACCGGCGTGACGTGGCTTCCCTGTGTCTCTTCTATAAATACTTTCACGGCTTCTGCTCTGATGAACTTAGATCACTGGTGCCCACAAGGTACGAATTTGCAGGAGATACTAGATTAGCAACTAGGTCCCACCCTTTTACAGTGAAACCGATGAAATGTAACCGTAATTTCTACTCCAACAGCTTCTTTTCTTGCAATTCCCGCCTGTGGAATTCCCTTCCGCATACTTGCTTCTCCGACAGCTACAACCTCCAGGAGTTTAAATGTACGGTCAATAGACACCTTCTAACACACTAACTCGCACCCATTCTCTCAAACATTCTTCTTATATACCTCCTTACTCGTCTATCACCCTCCTTCCTATATCCAATCGCTCTCTCAGCACCTTCCCCTATGTAACCCCCTGCGCTATAGTGGCAGCGGAATGCCTTGCTTGGGGTGAAATGATTAAAAGAAAAAGTCCTATATCTAGCTGTCTTCCACCAACAAATGTTGTCTCCGTGTTATCTGTGGCTATACTTTTGATGATAGGGGTCCAATGCTGATATTTTCGCAAAACACAACATTGGTGGAACTGAGACTTTCTTGATGCAGTCACAATTTTACCAGGCTAGTCATGTTGCCAGAATGAGTGGTGAAAGAATACCTAAAATCCTCATGCATAACCAGCTTGACAGTAGACAAAGTACTGTTTGACGACCATGGCTCAGGTATAACGACAAGCTAAAGAGTGACCTGTCAGCTGTCAATGTACTTCATACTAACTTCTAGCGAGTTGCCGGGGATATAAATAACTGAAGATATTTGTGCCAGAGTAGTATCAGAAATTTCGAAATCAGTCGAATTGACCGGCTAAGAGAGGAAAGGCAATGGTGAAATGCGTCAGCAAATATTCCTGTTGCTATATCCCGAGATCCTCGCTATTACACAATCCCAACTTTAGCGCTTAACTAAAGGAAAGTAAGAAGAAAGAACGGACTGAAAGAAAGCAGAACGCATCGTCTATGTTACGCTGCAGCTCCAGGCTTCTTGGCAGGATGCAGCCGTTTCCACGTAAATGCTTGTGACTTACAAATTGCCCTTCGGTTATATCGTTACACACCAATAAAAAACATGACAATTTCCAGCATTAAACCGGATTTTATTCTTATGTTGTAACCTACTGCCATCAGTGAGCGAAGTCAAAATGAGGAGGTGAACAGTCTAGCGGATGTTTTCCCTCTCTGTCGTTCTTAGAGGTAAGCCACGTCTCTCTGCAGGTCTTTTCGGGTTATTGGTCAGTTTTACAGATTTCCTGGTTCATTGTCTTGTCGTCTTCATATTAAAAAGCAATTTATCTTTATTCATTGATTTCTCTTTGTCTGGGCTGCCCGTGAACCCTACTTCACGATAGTGATAACTGTGGGTCGAAAATAAATGTTTCGAATCCATTTTTGCGACTGGTCCAACTGCACTCAATTTTTGGCAAGACCTCATTTGACTGATATTGCTACATTTATCAACTCAAGAAATAGTGACGCCCAAATTAAACAGACACATTTAAGCTATCAGGGATTTACTAACAAATGACGAAATGAGATAACAAAGAAAAGAGTGCTGAGCTGTTATGTAATCTCGTTGTACGCTCCGGCTTTCTTCAAGTGCTAAAACTTTCGAACCAAATCCTTTATTACAATCACTTAGGTATATCATTCTCATTCCATGTGCGATGTCTCTTCTGGTAGCCAATGTATTTATCTTCCTTTCATGTAACTCACTAAGTTATTTGTTCACCATTGCTGTAGCCTGGTATTGAACTCACAACTATTTGGGTCAAGTCCACAACTATTTGGGTCAAGTGTATATAGACGTTTGTTAGCTCCAGTGACTTGACCCAAATAGTTGAGAGTTCAATATCAGGCTACAATAATCCGAACAATGTAAATAGTGTAAATACTACCTCATCTCAGAAGTATAGACAAATTATATTATGGAATACATTTTGATTTGTTTAAGAAGCTTTAAGAATTCATATGGATTAGTGTCATGAAAGAGTTTTTTCATGTTGGTTGTTTGAGTGATTTTGTTTAGCGACACATCAATCTTTATTGGCTATTTAATGTTGAATTATAAATATTTTAAATACAATTACATATCTTCATCAACAGATAAAATGTATTGCCAGTAACGTTTACTATAAATCTTTATTGCTGGTAATTTTTACTGTAAATATATATTTTTAAACTTTAATAGTGTTTTGTTTTTCTACATAATTTTATATTCTTAGGTTAAAGGTATGTATTTTAGATATGTAGTCTGTAGATCATAAAATGTATTGTTGATAATTTTATTTTTATAAAATAGATTTTTATATTTTTTAGTTTCATTGTTGCTATTTTACTATAAAACTTTACTAATGGTCATTTAATTATAAAAATATACTAAGGATTTTTGTTTGAAGGTTAACTATTTGCCCATAGCTGGGACCCTAACAAGTGCAACCACACTGGAACAAAGTAAACCTGGGGAAAACAGCAAACAAGGATCTGCAATGTAATCGGTCCTGATTTGGCATCTCAACTTCAGTTACTTTCTCATCAACATGACATGGCTTCCCTTTGTCTTTTCTACAAATATTTTCATAGCAATTGCTCTGATGAGCTTTTTTCTCTGGTGCATCGTCCACGTGCATTTAAGCGTGCTGCTAGATTGGCATATAGGTCTCACCCTTTTATATCGATCTTGAAAAACTACAGGGAATTCTGAATTTTACCCTTTATTTAATCGACGGGAGTACACTGTTCTCCTTCCATTGCTTATGCCTAGGGATATCGTCTAGTTTTTATTCTGTTCACTTATTGCTCGACCGTTTTTACAACAAGTAGACAGTACCGGACGGATTGAACTCACATCAATTATATCACCAAATTCATAAGGCAATGTTTTTATCTCATAGGTCACTGTCACGTAAACTTAAAACTTAAAATTTAACATGGTTACTGATTATATTGCAACTGCTGTTAGCTGTCATGTTCTGACTTTTTTTTTATAGCAGGAGCACTCAACCAGATATGACAACTGTATTCACAGACGAATGGTAGATTTATAAATGAGCAAAATGAATTCTGATGATAAAAAACTTCCTGACCTTGCAGTGTTCCAACCTTCCTAACAGCAGATGCAGCTATGGATTCGATGTAGTCATTCCATTTCCAAGGAGGCAAAGTGTGTTGCTCTTTAAGAGACGAGCATCATACATTTTGATATTAGGTAAGAAAGTTTTTCTATGGGGTTTAACGATAACCTCATGGGTGACTCCTTCTGTTGTTTCGTTACTATTTTAACTTAAAAAGAAACACTAGAACATCTCTCATTCCCACACTAAATGACATGGCATATACTAATATCACTGGTGACCACACAACACATAATGAGGAAAGCTGGTTTAGAAAACTTAACACTCACAAAACATACTTAAGACAAGAGATTGAGGGAAACGTAAATTAACCTACTCTGCAAGCTTGTGAAAATTGATGACGGAACATGGAGGGGATGCAAAAGCGAAATGAAAGGAATAGGAAGCTGTGGAGACCTGTGATCGCTGTATTGATTAAGAACTGACATATGGATTCGTGGATAAGTAGATATTTAGTAATAAATTGGAAGTTTCCGCTAAATTCTGTTGCATTTTCAAGTAAACAAGTTGAGGTTGATAACAGTTGAGGTTAATAACAGTTGAATTATTATATAACACATTATTATATAACACATTATTATATAACACATTATTATATAACACATTGTTAATAACAGTTGAGGTTGATAATGAAGACGTTAATTTAGAATAATGCGGAAGATAGCAAACATACGAAAAATCCTGTCTACTATAATGAAGACCATTGTGTATTTGTTTTCTCTCTCTCTCTCTCTCTTTCTCTTTATATCTCTCTCTCTCTCTCTCTCTCTCTATATATATATATATATATATATATATATATATATATATTCCATTTGTAAACGAGTTATTACGCGACCCAGGTTTCTACCATGAGTGGTGTCTTCAGGCGATTTTCAATAACTGATTTTACCGTTTACCGTTTTGTTTTTGTTTTTGTTTTTTTTTAAGAACGCTCACGTAACGGTGTTTTATTTATTTATTTATTTATTTATTGTTTTGTTTTGTTTTTTGTTTTTAACGCTCACGTTGCAAGGAATTTTCGAACTCGCAATCTTTAAAATTACAAGAAAATATAACTTTTTTCTCCGTGGTTGTATGAATCTAATAGATAATCTTAGTATGGTTACACTTAGTCATAATTTCCATTCTTTCATTCAATAGTTCATTTTTGTTTGGGAATAGCATAATCTCTAACTTTTCTAACTTTTTATGCTATTCCCAAACAAAAATGAACTATTGAATGAAAGAACGGAAATTATGACTAAGTGTAACCATATTAAAAATTATTTATTAGGTTCATACAACGATGGATGAAAACGTTATAATTTCTTGTAATTTTAAAAATTACGCGTTCAAAAATTACCTGCCACGTAAGCGTTCAAAAAAAAACACCGTTACGTGAGCGTTCTTACAAATATTTTTTTAAAAAACACGGTAAAATCAGTTATTGAAAATCGCCTGAAGACACCACTCATGGTAGAAACCTAGGTCGCTTAATAACTCGTTTACAAATGAAAAATATTCAAAATTTCTACAATATAATTGTATTGAACACTTTTTAATACAAATGTGCACTGGTCTAATTTTATTATGACCAAAAACTAAGTAATTAAACATTCAATATATATATCCTGTCACATTCATGGAGACAGAGACAATAGCGAAGCAGCGTCGGCTCAGTTCATTCTCTTTACTACCAGTTATTAAACTTCACTTCCAGTTATAAAAGCTTCTTCGATGTGTTTACTTTTTAATAGTACTTTATTTTTTTTTTTTTTCAATAATGATATCGTCAAAGACTGAAGAATATGTACATATATCCTCTCTGTTATAATAAAAACCGTTGTGTATTTAATTGTATATATATATCACTAGTCTATAGAGTACTTTAGAGAGGGGTAAATTTTATGTAAACGGTGGCTGCTTATGGATTTACGCTACGTTCTTTGATTACTGAATTGAATGCAGTTAGGTTCGGCTATCAAATTGAACACTCTCAGTAATCGGAGTTTGTTTACATCTTGAGAATAACCTGTTGTGAAACCTGCCTGTTTTTGCCGTTGCGCAGATGGCTCAGTGCTAAGATGTTCGTCTAATGACAAATTATCCCGATTTCGATCTCTGCTTGAAGCTACAGGATAATCTAGCTGCACTGAAGCACTGTGATACAGCAAAACAGGCTTGTCTGCATATATATATATATATATATATATATATATATATATATATATATATATATCTTTCCTGTGGTGCTCAGAGGTTTAGATTATATTTTCTTGTCTCTTAATGTAAGATACCCAATAGCATCAATATATATGTGGCCGCCATTTTAGACTACATATGGATATATTTTGCTATCATTTTTATGGCACGAGTCCACTTGTAAATTAAATAAAGGATTAAAAATAAAATACACCTTTTATGGGATGTGTCGTTTCAGAGCGTAACCGATCATTTCTCTCCACAGCTTCCTGTACTTTGTAGTTCTCATCATAGTTTGTCTTTTTGATCCTTATTACTGTTCTACCAACTATTTACACAAGCCCGTTAGATAGGCTATGCGCTGCTTTCCTCTGTTCCTCTTACTTTTAATATGTCCTGTGAGTGTTAAATTTTCTAAGACTTCTTTTCTCATTATGGGCATAGGGATTTCATGTGTCTCTTAATGATACGTATGTCTTTTTTGTTTATATTATCTCTAAAACTTCGTCGTAGCTCAAATGTTTAGATCATTGTATTCTCAGCATCCTTCTGTATGGCCACATTTTTGTTACTTCGTCTTCATCTCCATCTCCACCTCCAGAGGAACGAATATATCAGACCAATAGCTGCATTTACTGTTAGGGAAGTTGTGTCTCTGTGTCGGGCCAGAAAATTTTTCTCGTCAGAATACATCTTGCACATTTACAAATCTATCATTCGTCCGTGCGCCGGGTACTCCTGCTATTCATCTCAAGATTCTCGTCAAAATCCAAAGAAGGATTTGCAATGTAATAGGTCCTGACTTGGCATCTCGATTTCAGTCACTTTCTCATCTACGTGATTTGGCTTCCCTCTGTGTTTTCTACAAACATTTCCATGGCAAATAGTATGACCAGCTTTTTACTCTGGTGTCTCGTCTATGTAAATTTAAGCATTTACTAGATTGGCATTTAGGTACCACCATTTTATTTTTGAAATAGTTAAATGTAACCGCTACTTCCACTCCAACAGTTTCTTTTCCCGTACTTCCATTTCATTTATTTGCTTCCCTGATTTTAGAATTTAAATCCAACGTCAATTGCTCTCTTCTTGAATCCCGTTTATCTTTTAGCATTTCAATGCCACCTGTAACCAGTCTTTTCTCTCGCGTTAACATCCTGCGCACTAGTGACGGTCTCGTCTTTGAGGTGAAATGATTTTAAAAAACCTTCCTGTTTTCTAACTCTTTCATTGAAGGCATATTTCTTTATCCCAGTGAGCTTTCAGATTTCGGTGTTGCATTATATATCCTCTGTTAAAACACTTTCTATGTATTTAAATTTTTGCATTTGTTTAATTTTGGTATTTCCAATTTGTAATTCACATGTTAAGCTGTTTTTTTTTTCTGACAACGATACATCTTGTCTTCTTACAAAAGAAGTTTAGTTCTTTTTTCTCGATTTCCTTCACTACTTTCGGTACTGTTTATAGTTATCTGTCTGTAATTGCTATCAACATTGTGTCATCTGCATATCTTATGTTGTTACGATAGTAGCTGTCAATAATGAATCCAGGTAGGACTTTTAATTATCACATGTTTGTTATATTAGGCAGAAGCGTAAATAATTTCCGTTTTTGTTTCTTAAATTGATACTTCAAAAAGTAAAGTACAATTACATTTTATTCAGTTATGTGCGTTGTGGTACAATGGATAACGACGAGAAACCGGGGAGCCGAGTTCGAATTCCAGTTGAATCCATTGTATTCACTTACGCGCAAATACCCTTGGGAAAGGTATTAATCCGTCTCTTCCTTCCAGTTATGGGTTAAATAGCAGGACAGATTGGGTTCTATAGCCTTGGTCGGCAACCAGTCTACCACAGAAAGCAATGGCGACCTACTGCGGGATAATCTTCTGCCCAGTCAGTCATGTCTCTTTCGAGACATGATCGCCCAAGCGTGTATCACGTATGGCCCTTAAGTGACTGATATATTCGCCATTATTTGCAGACTAGTTACCACTTATCAAGCAACTCCTCGATATCTTTTCAGTAAAATAATTTATCTGACATTCGTAGTTAAACAAAAATTTTTAATATGACGACACACAAAATGTCTTTATATTTGTTTAATAAACTAACCAAATTTTTATAATTTCTTTTATATATATATAAAACTTCAAATTACTGAAAAATGTTCTGTTTAGAAACTTGTTTTTAATTCTTGTGAATTTAATATTTCATTGGGCGGCTTTCAGTATTTTAAAAGGTTTCTTCCGATTACAAGCGAAATGTTAAATCGAATTCAAACGCACTGCATTGGCTAAACATTTTTAAGGCATGAAGTAAAGACATGTCAACAAAAATAAAACATGAAAAGAACCCATGTGATTCCTGCCACACATTATTGTAATTTCGACATTTTTCACTTCTTGTATGAATGTACTAATCGGAAAACTATCAAGTCATTGTAAATCATTTTTCCTTTCTCACTTGATATTTTTTAGCGCTGCCTACTGGACAAAAAAGCGCCGTGTGACTTTGTAGGGTTTCGTTATTTTAGAAATGTCAATTTGAACCTAAATCTTATAAATGTTTTTGTTTCTGCTTTATTCATGTAAACTTCTATTAATATCTGAGACTGTGATGATTGAACATAGGCCTATGGAAGATTCATCAGGAGGAATGGGCCATTCCTCTACGGCACTGGCTCAGTTCATATTGGTAGAGGGTGAATGTGACATGCTTTGGCGATATTTCTTTTTTATTCATAATCGCCCGAGGATATTTAGGCCTAACGAACTTTGAACTCGGCTCCTCGACTTCTCATTCAGAGGGGGGGTCATACGTTACACCATCCGCACATCCAAGTTTACAGCACTTTGTATCCTAAAACGGTCATCCATCTAGATACTGACTAGTAGCATAACCTATGTGATCGAGCGAAAACCGGTGTTTCGATGTGATATGACCGCAAGTACAAGTTCTCTTCAGTTTAATTTATTATCTAATCATAACCATTTTATAGGGTCTTTTTCAAACGTACAGCTGTGACTGTTGCGCAGTCTTTCACTGACTGGAGAAATCAGCCAACGCTACGTTTTGATTATAATTTTTATCGGTGTGAAGAATAACTTGAAAAAAAAAACGATGCACGTTCACAAGGGAACGGAAGGTGAAATAGCACCAAGGCGAGAAATGAGAACAGGATTCTGTTCATTTGTTATAGCGCGCTCTGGAATAGATTGGTAAACTCTTGGAATATATCGCTGCTATTTCTGTTTTCACTCGGAACAGACTAAGGATCAAGATCTTTCCTTTGGTCGACTGACTGACTCACTCTACATATCTCTTACTCTAATCGTCACTCCGACTACTGATTTTTTCCTACCACCCCACTACGGCTTTTTACGACAAATAATTGTTTTTTCCTTCCTTTGTCCATCTGCATCTCGACCAACGGTTCGTCACCTATTAACGGTTGGTTCGTAACTGAGATACTTTGTGACTCGGCTTATATGTTCCTAGGATCGGAATTCCCTATTTTCCGGTCAAGTGGCACTTGATTCCGAAAGTTTGTACCTATTTAATTGCTCTATTTCCTTATTTGTGGATAATAGGTGATTGCTTTTTGCTACAACTGAAACTAAATTGGAACGACTCCTTCGAATCTATAGCTGCATCTACTTCTAGAAAGTTTGAGTCACTGTGTCGGAGCAGAAAGTTTTCCTCATCTGAATCCATCTTGCACATTTATAAATATACCATTCGTCTGCGCATTGAATATTGTTGCCATATCTAGTCAAATGCTCCTGCTATTCATATCGAGGTTCTCGATAAAATTCAAAGAAGGATCTGCAATGTAATCGATCTAACTAGATATTTCAACTTCACTCACTTTCTCACCAACGTGATGTGGCTTTCCTGTGTCTTTTCTACAAATATTTTCATGGCAACTGCTCTGACTAGCTTTTACTCTGGTGACACGGCCGCTTAAATTTAAGCATGTAATTAGATTGGCATCTAGGTCCCACCCTTTTACCATCTCTTCTACTCGAACAGTTTCTTTTCTAGCACGTTCTGACTGTAGAACTTCCAATCTATTTAATTGTTTCCCCGATAGCTACAATCTCTACAAAGTTAAATGCAACGGAATATGCTTTTTTCGTTGCCTTGAAACCCATTCATCTTTTATCCTTTCTTCAACACCCCCGGTACCCAGTCCTTTCTCTCATTGTAACGCCCTGTGCAGTAGTGGCGGTTCTGCCTTGTTTGGATAATATGGTTAAAAAAAAACAAAAGACACCAGACTATTTAGTCCCAAATACACTCATTGGGAGCCCATTTAATTTTGTGAATAGGATTTGTGGTCCATTGTGTCAAACTGCTTACCAAAGTTAAGCAGCAATTAATTTAATCAGTATTTTAAAAAAGAGACACCAGAAATTCTAGGCAATGCAGCAAGTTTTGTGCTAAATTAAAGAAAATTCAATAAATACTCATATAATCATAAAAAGGGGTCTGTTTTCAAGAAGCTACATTGTTAGCTACTTTCTAGCAATATATAATGTGTGTGTCACCCCGAATCATGCCGAAGTCGATTCCATCACAGACTAGAAGGGAAGCCAGGTGCATGGTTTCCAATATATTTTGTTATCTATTCACGGATTCACCTGGCACCGTTTGATAGATACGTAGGTGACGTTGGTCTTTTTTCATGACAGACTAAAGGACTAGACCTTCCCTTTGACCAGCGTGAACTCCTTGCTGATATCTGAATGCCACTGTCTCTAAATCTCGACTGCAATTTTCCGTTTTGCCTCTCTTCATCTCCACCGTCGTCCTACCACCCACTAAAGGACGGCCGTATCTGATTTAAACTTAATATAAGCCTACGAATAGAATTCCGTACTTTCCGGTCTGATGGGAGTTGATTCTGAATATTTCTATTTAGATATTTAATTATATATTACGATTTTCCTACTTCTAATCAGCTAATTATCTTACTTTTAGATTTTACTGCTGGCCATAAAACACTAGATAAAATTATTTTGGGCCCACTTGACTTCGTCTCTGTTATGTTCATCACCGTGGACCCATTAAGTCAAATTTTTACATAGCATCAAAAAAAAAGATTCGAACAAATAACAATATCTATCCAAATTAAAGAATTCATATTTTAAGAGAATTTCAGTTTTAATTTTTTTGTTTTTGTTTTTGTTATTATAAGTAAATATTTTGCAAAAATAAAAATAAAAATACTTATATAATGTCTGTCTGAATTTCTGGGATGAGGGATTATTATTATTTACATTATTTACATTTGAATTAATGTTCTCATCGTTGTTATCACAACGTTTTGGTCGTTGTACTCTCCGGCCTTCTTCAATCGTATGTTGATCCAGGTAATCTTCAGGAAATTTTGAACTGATCCCTTTATTTAATCTCTAAGGGTAGATTATCCTCGTTCCACTATCCATGAAATGGGATATCTTGTCTCATTCATTTTCGTAATGCACAGTGCTTTCCACTGAGCGTGAGTCTAAGGCTACCCAAGCCCAGGATTGAACGCACAATTACTTTACCTCCCAATTCGCAAAACAACGCTTAATCCACAAGGAAACTAAATAAAGTTTTAGTTCAAGATTCTCTAAAGACTATCCACGGACACTGAAAGAAGGCCGGAGATGACAACAACCTAATCGTTGTGGTAATAAAACCAAAGATTAAGACATTAGTCTAAATGTGAATTACTACTTGTGACGAAAAATGCGAGACGCGTATCCGAAGGCGTATTGGCATGACCAAGAATGTATTCGAGAAGCTGAGTAGAGTATTAAGAGACAGGAAAATTTCGTTAAAAACAAAGAAGAGATTACTGGATTGTTGTGTGATACCTGTCCTTTAATATGCTGGACAATCTCATCAAAGATGAAGGAAAGACTTGAAACAACCGAAATGTGGTTCTACATACGGATGCTGAGGATGCCATGGACGGGACATGTGAGCAACGACGAGATTTTAGAGAGGATAGAAACGAGTGGGAAACTGATATTTAACATCAGAAAAAGACAGTGGAAGTTTTTGGGACATGTAATGAGGAAGGAGGGCTTAGAGAACCTGATCCTCACTGGAGGGTTAGAGGGTAAGAGAGACAGGGGAAAACAAGGCATGACATACTCGATTGACTTGAATAGATGGAGGGTGGAGCTGGGATTGAGTGGGATAATAGGAGAAGAGGTTTAAGAGCTACAAGAGATAGGGAGATGTGGAGGGTCATGATCAACTGAGTCCTGAAGAGACACGGCACATAGAAGATCACTGTCACGCTATTACGCCAATTATTTTGGCCAGACACTAATTCCATTTTTTTGCTTTGATTTTATTTGAAACAAAAATACTTTCAGTATTTATTCAAAACGCTTAATGAGACAATAAAATAACAGTCGATGTTTTGACCTAGACACATCTTAAAAGAGGAAATATATATTTTTCCTGGTCATTTCACCTTAGGCGAGGCAATAAAGCCACTAAAGCGAAAGCGGTTACTGAGTGTTAGAGAATATGAGAGAAAAAACACTTTTAAGGGGAGAAAACAATAAAAGAATAGGAATTAAAAAGACAGGGGAAAACGATTGACATTGCATTTAAATTTTTGAAGATCAAATTTGACTGGGGGTCAAGAAGCCGGAAGAGGGTTCCCCAAACTAGAAGTGCGATAGAAAAAAATAACAGCATGGAACTTACGGTTATATCTAACCATTTTATCTGTAAAACGATGAGACAATGCCACCAATCTAGTACTAAGGTTAAGTTCATTAAGTCTAGGTACCATAGAAAAAAGTTCATCAGAACAATAAAAGCGGTTACAGAAAAAGTACAGGGAAGCTAGATTACAGTCGTGGGAATGTGACTAAAACCGAGATGCCAGGTCAAGACCAATAATATTGCAAACTTTTCTTTTGGTTTTATCAAGAATCTCTAGATATAGCAGGAGCATCAGACCAGATGTGATAACAACGTTCAACGCAAAGACGAATGGTAAATGTATAAATTTATAAGATACAATTCTGTCGAAAAAAATGTCTAGTACGACACAGTGAAGCAAATTTTCTATCAACGAACATAGCAATTGATTTAATATAATCTTTTCACTTCATGAAAACTTTATCCCGAGAAGGCGCATTGAGTTACTCTCCTGAAGGTTAGCATCAGCCATATATTAATATTATTCTAATATTCTGTCTAATCAAAAGTATAATATTACCTTATTCTGAAGACCACTATACTCACATACATTTTCACTGCTATACGCCTTTTTTTCGATCCAATATTAAAGTATTTATTCGTGGAAAAGATTGGGTTTATTTGAAAATCGTTTGTCAAAGATATGGCAAGATTTGTACGAGATTTAACGAGAAGAAAGGTACTGTGTATAAATCCATTCAACTGGTCCGTGACTAATACCAATACTAAACAAGCTTTCTTTTTTATACTTGTCGAGTGGTCGATATTTTGAATTCAATGTGTTTTCTTAAGAAAGTTTTTTATACGTTTTTACTTTAATGCTTTTTTGCCGTTCTGCATTTGCTCACCACGGCTTAAGTTTGTTCGAATCACACAGGATTTCATAAAACGATTTTCTGTAAACAACTATATTCTTTCTTTCTTTATCTCTTTCTTTATCTTTATTCCCACCCACCCCCACACTTTTTTTCTTCTTCCAACCAGAGTTAAGATCCATGGCCAAAGCATTGAAATTTGACACTGTCATCTGAAGGAAAGCCTCTATTGCAAATTATCGATAGAATAAAATCCTCAGAAAAATTATAACACAAGATGAATGAAATTTGTACTGCAGGTGTTTATTGAACTTGGACGTATGGATAGTGTTTGCGGTTAGCCATTCGGAAAGTGAAGTCGACGAGCTAAGTTCGAATTTCGGTTCAGTGCGTTACGCTCATTTTCTCTACAAGTACCTTTGGGTGGAACTCACAATTACTTTACATCCAAATTTGCCAAACGGCGCCTAATTCACTAGTCTATCCATGTAAATTAAATCATATAATTGTGGTTATCCCTCCCATTCCTTAGTTTGCACGGCCGTTACGTTCTATCAATACTTCATAAATAAGGGACCATTCCGTTTTGATCGGGTTTAAAGAGGAAATAAGATACTACTTGATTTTGGTGAGAAAATGAGAGATAGAAAGAAAGAAAGAAAGAAAGAAAGGTATAAGTGTTTAACATCTGTTTCAGTGAAGTGAAAAATTTTGTCAATTTCAAATCTATTTATTTGTACTCCCTTACTTCTTAAAATAACGACTGGCTTTCATATTTATGATTCTTATTGCAATATTGTGTTAAAGATGAGTAAGATTGAGTAAGATTAACAATTAATATTCATCAGAAAAGGCAAATAAAAAACCGTGATATGTTCACGGGTCTTTCTCGTATATCTTTAGATCGAGATTCGCTGCAGAGGGCACCAGAAGAAGGCCGGGTAAACAACGGCCGAAACGTTGTGATTAATAACAAAGATATTAGTCTATGTGGTGTAATGGATATTGGCTTAAAATGAAAAATCAAACAGCCGAGTTCGAATTCCAATTAAATTCGTTGCATTCAACTACGCACAAATACACTTAGAAAAGATATTAATCCATCCCTTCTCCCTTCAGCTATGGGTTAAATATTAGGACAGATTGGGCTCTATAGCCTTGGTTGGCAACCAGTCTACCGCAGAAAGAAATGGTAACCTACTCTAGGAAAATGTTCTGTCTAGTTAGTAATAGATTGAAAGAGACATGATCGCCCAAGCGTGTACCATGTATGGCAATTAAATAACTTTATCTTTTCTCGTTCTAGCTGTGAGTTGAACAGCAGGACAGATTGTGTTTTATAGCCTTAGTTGGCTACCAGTCTACTGAATAAAGAAACGGCAACCTACCGCGGAAAAATCTTCTGTCTTGTCAGTCATGGATCGAAAGAGCTATGATCGCCCATGTGTGTATCATGTATGCCAATTAACGGACTTATGTGGGAATTCACCTCTTTTCCCCACGATAGCTTCTTTGTGTTGACTATCAGGGCTGACCGTGCAACTAACCTAAGAGAGTGAAAACTCTGAATTCAAAGTCAGTCTGAGGAAGGATGTGCTTTGTCAAGCTATCTGGTCCTGCAGACCATTAAGGCGAAAGGGATTACGGAATTTGTCACGTGATACGACGATTTATTAAATTTAGATTAATCAAATACAAGACTGATGTAATGAATATGCATACACCCCTCACAATAATATGATTGGTTGGTGTCAGCCATAAATACAGACTAAGACGGGGACGCCTAGGACTACGCCTATTTGAACGTTTATTGACTACGCCTATTGCATAAGCCCACGTCTAAGCATACTGCATACGACTACGACGAGTACCGGTCCATTACGGCTACTTGCTGGATTGTCCTACCCGGTTATATTTGCCAAAACAACTTAGCTACTTCGAATAATATATATATCCCTTTCCGGAACATATCAAAGATCACAAAACCAGAACAACAGTGAAGATAGAATGCGCTACAATGGAAACAATCTGCCTCGTGACGTAGAAATCTATCTTGCTTTCCTTCAGCTAGAAAAAAACTGGGGTCTCTTGACTTGGCTAGTAACCAGTCTAGAAAAAGTTCAGCTCTAAATTCAAAATCTAATGTTGTAAAAACTTCGACAGCAACATCTGGAGTCGTGAGGCAGTCACCATTGGAGTCGAATCGGGTCTACAGGGCTTACATACATACATATAAAATAAAAATAGCTAAAAAAAAAATATACCTAAGGTTTAAAATAAATTTTTAAAAATGAAAACTCTTTCTTGGAGCTTGCATTTCAGTTTTAATTTCAAGCTAATAGATTAAATTTTATCTTTTCAGTGAGCAAAATACTTTGCTGTATTTCAAAACCTAATTTAAATTGACGAGAGGGAATTTGAGGTTGGTTGCTAAAATAGCTGATTAGCGCACTTTTTCATCGCAATGTAATTCTTTTTATTAAAATATCTTCCAAAAATAAAATATACTTTTCTGAAACTTTATTTGAGAAATATTAGTTGATTTAATGTATGATTAATCTGATTTGAAGCAGCTATTATTTACTATAAGTTTAAAATATCGCAGAAATGCATATTTTTTTAACAGACAGTAGCTGTTTATTTAAAGCGTTCACTGATTTGACAGATTGATGATGGATTGAGATTTATTTAATGTTGTTCTATGGGTGATTTACGCGTTAAAAATCTAATTGAATTAACGTGAGCGTCTATCATATATATTCCTAAGAATTTGAGAAAATATTTTCCATAATTTAATGTTTGATTGAAATTTAGATATTTTGGGCTGCAAATTTATTATAGTTATCGCTCTTATCTACTGATAATGTCGTGTATGGTCAACCGTATAGAGAAAATTGGTACGTTTATGCACATAAAATTATTTTAAGTTCTTTTAAACATATCGGTGCGATTAATTTTACTTCTTCTATGTGCCCTGTCCTTTCAGAACGTAAGCAATCATGGCTTCCCACGTCTCCCTATCTCTGGTGGCTCTTAATATGTTTTCTCCTGTTAAACCACGCAAACCCGGTTCCGTCATCCACCTGCTCAGGCCCTTCAAATATGTTATCCGCTTCTTTCCATGGTCTCTTTTTCCTTTTAACTGGCCTTTTAGTATCAGATTCTCCAAGCCCTCCTTACTCATTGCATGACCCAGAATCTTCAGTTGTCTCTTCCTGATGCTCACTGTTTATTATTTATTTATTTATTTATTTATTTATTTATTGCCATTCTTTCTAAAGCCTCATCATTGCTCACATGCTCGGTCCATGATATCCGCAGCATCTTTTTGTAGGACCACATTTCGGCTGCTTCAAGTTTTTTTTTCTCACCTTCGATGATATTGTCCAGCATTCAATGCCGTATTGAAGAACTGACATCACATAGCAATCTATCACTCTCTTCTTTCTTTCTAGGGAAATTTTTCCGTGTCCTAGTACTTTACTCAGCTTCATTCGCCATGCCAATTCGCCTTCGGATCTCTGTGTCGCACTTTCCATCTCCTGTTAGAACACTTCCTAGGTATTTAAATTTTTTGTCCTTGCTTGATTATAGTATCCCCCACCTGTATTAGGCATTTTGGGTTGCTCTTTTTACTGATGACCATGCATTCAGTTTTCTTACAGTTTAGTTGTAGTCCTTTTTGTCACTCTCCTCAGCTACCTTCTGTAGAAGGTCTTGTAGTTTTCTTTCCGTGTCTGCAATCAGCACTGTATCATCTGCATACCTTATGTTGTTCAAATTGTGGCCTCCAATAACAAATCCCGGCGTAGCATCTAGGGTCCTCAAAATATTATCGCTGTAAAAATTGAACAGATCCGGTAAAAAGACACATCCTTTCTTACGCCCATTTCTATTTTTGCAAATTTGCTGAAATCGTTACCTGTCCGTATGCAGGCAGTTTGCTGCCAGTAGAGATTCTTGATTACTCTGATGTTTCCCTAAAAGTGTCCAGGCTGCTGAGCATCTCCATCAATTCTTTGTGGCGTATTTTGTCGAATGCCTTCGCATAATCAATAAAACATAGGTACAAGTCCTGCTTCAGATGTATTGCCCTTTCAGAGAGCATGCTAATCATAAATATAGCGTTCCTTGTTCCGGTGTCTTTGACAAATCCGCACTGTTCCTGTCTTATCTCTGGCCTGATTCTGCTTCTTGCTCTAATCATCAAAATTATGACAATCAGTTTTGTAATGTCACTCATTAAGCTGATAGTTCTGTGTAGTTCGCACTCGTTCGCACCTGGCTTCTTCGGCAGGGCTATAAAATTCGACTTGCATAGTTCGTCTGGTATTATTCCACTATTATAAATTTTGTTTATCATTTTTGTAATTTTCTCTATGCCGAATTCTTCCAGGGCTATCAGCAGCTCTATTACAATGCCGTCTGGACCAGCTACTTTGTTTCTGTTCAGTTTGGCCATTGCAGCTTCCACTTCGCTCTTTAATATTTCCGGTCCGTCCTCATCCATGTGTATTCTCGGTTGCTCTTTCCTGTCTCGGAAAAGATCCTTTATATACTCTCCCCATCGCTGGAGTATTTCCTCTTTCTCCAATATTATCGTTCCATCTTTAGATTTATGCATCCTGTTGAGGAGCAGGTTTTTTGTCCTGTCAGTTCTCTTATCTCTTTATGCATCTCTGCTTTATTAATCCTGCTCAGTCTCTCTACCTCTGCGCATTTGTTGTTGAGCCATTCCTCTTCAGCCTGTTTGCATTTGTTCCTTATCTCCCTGTGTAGTTTCCTGTAGCTTTGCAAACACTTCTGTCCTTGTTCGCTTAAACAAGTTAGAGGAAAAAATTCTTCGCTTCACCATGTTCCATGCTTTGTTTTAATATTTTCCTTTCAGCATTATTATTATTATTATTATTATTGTGTCATTTTTCATCATATTTCGATTTCTGCTTTGGTCTCACTACCAACCAAGTCTGCGGGGAGACCTAAGGCAGGTCGTGGCGTGTTGTTATGACTCCATTTCATGTTTTTCTATCTTCCCTATCATCCCTAGCGTTACATAGATAAAGTTTTCCTTAGTGTGTGGGCTGTACTTAATAAGACAATTTTTTGTATATCTCTTAAGCTGGGGTTTCCAGGGATTCTTTCAATGTGTTGTTTTGTTCCATTTTTTATCATTCCAAGTGCACCTACTATCACTGGCACAACTCTTGTTTTCAATTTCCACATTTTTTCTATTTCAATTTCCAGGTCTTTATATTTTGACAGTTTTTCAAATTCCTTGATTGCTATGTTACAATCCGCTGGACAAGCCATATCAATTAATAGACAAGTTTTCTCCTTCTGATTTTTAACAATAATGTCTGGCCTGTTTGCTTCAATTTTTCTGTCTGTGTAGATGGTGAAATCCCATAGAATGGTTACATCTTCTATTTCTGTAACTGGTGCTGGGTGATGTTCATACCAGTGTTTGTTTACAGATTTTCCATAATGTTTGCACATTGCCCAATGTAAATATTGCCCAACTCTATCGTGGCGATTTTTATATTCATTTGGAGCAAGCACAGAACAGCCTGAGATTAGGTGGTCTATTGTTTCTTGGTATTTATCACAAAACCTGAATTTTGGATCCATATTATTATGCATAATATTTGCCTGAAAGTTTCTAGTGAAAAGACTTTGGTCTTGTGCTGCAAGAATAAAGCCTTCAGTTTCAGACTTTAATCCAGATGAACGTAACCATCGATGAGTATTAACTTTGTCAACATTGGATTTATTGGCACGTTCTGGATATTGGCCATGAAGAGGTTTGTCTTGCCAGCGCTGTTTCATCTGTTCAAGAGCTTTATCTTTGGCTTTCATTTTCATATTTTTTGCCGCAATAGTTGGTTCTTGGCTTCTGTTTTGCTTTTCGACAGAATCTACTAACTGTAAATCTTGTTTGTATTTACTGCCTTCTTTTATTATTGAATATTTTTTCTTTCTTTCTTCATGTTGCCTTACTAATTGTAACATCCAATCCTTTGTTGTTTCTATGTATGTTAGTAAGCCAATAGTTGTTGTCTTGTATGACAATTCCAGCTGAATAAGACCTCTTCCACCTTCTTTACGGGGTATGTATAGACGGTCTACATCAGCCTTTGGATGATGCATCTTATGCTTAGAAAGAAGCTTTCTTGTTTTAGAATCCATTCGCCTGATGTCGTTTAGAGTCCAGTTTATTATTATTATTATTATTATTATTATTATTATTATTATTATTATTATTATTATTATTTCTCAACAGTTTCTAAAATATAATAATGTCTAATTTAAAATTTAATTGAGTTTTGAAATGTGAAATATTTTAGTGTTGTATTTCTACTCCCCCCTCTCAAAACCACGCGTTACTCTATATCTCTGACTCGTGTTGGTAAAGCATAAACGAACTGGGATTATCCAAGTGAAAACGGAAGGTCTGTCTTTGAAAAATTCAAAGAAAATTTCAATCTTCTGTTTACGGGTAATGTTAATTTTGCAAACACTTCTGTCTTTGTTCGCTTAGGGGAAAGGGGAAAAAGAAATTTTCACTTCACCATGTTCCATGCTTTGTTTTAATATTTTCTTTTCAGATTTATTGACTTATTATTATTATTTCTCAACAGTTTCTAAAAATGAAAAAAATCAGGAGGAGGGAAATTTATCTTCCTCTGCAGGTCTAGTCAATTGTACTTATACTAAATACGTACTTAATATTTATTTTTCCACCTTTTTTTCCGGGATGTTAGCAACCCAGTAGAAAAAAATTAAACCTACAAAGGGCGGAAGAACTCTCAAGGAGCCAACGGCCAGTTAACTAGAGGGGGTGTCTCAATAAATCACCGTAAAGAAGGCAACGAGATACCACTCCACTATCTACCCCCTGCTCAATCATGGTTTTTCACGACAAATATATGAATTTTACTAGGCTTTTCAATTTATGATTAATAAATATAGTTTTCGATTAATGTTATCATCTGAAAGGTAAAAAATTAATACTGAATTTTAAAAGATTAAAACATATTTAAAACTTAATAAGTCATTCTAATTAAATTGTAAATAAAATGAAAACAAATCTTGTAAAAATTCATTAATCATTTAAAAATATGTTTCTTAAGACGGCGTCCTTAATATATTTTATTTATAAAAGCAATTAAAATCTTTTCTGATTAAACAATGCCTTAGTTTGATTACATTTTTATCTTACAATTCAAAGAAGATTTTCGGTAAATGAGTAACTGTTAAAAAAACATGAGATTTACATTTTCCAAAAAGTTCTACTTTTAACCAACATAAATATGAAGAGGACAAAATGTAATTTCTGGAAATTCCATTAAGTAAAGTTAGGGGTAAAAGATATAAAAAGAATATATATATATATATATATATATATATATATATATATATATACTAAATTTTTTTTTTAATTTCTCAAATAACTTCATTTATTTGTCAATAATTCCTAATATTTTCATTAAAATTTAACTATTACTTGATTTTTGCAAGGGTTTTGAAATTAATGTGTTTTTACCGAAAAAGAAAACGATAACATTTTCTATATTAATCTTCGCTGCAGGAGAAACAAAATCTTTAACCAAAATTTCGAACGTGCTAAAAAGGATTGAAAAATTAGTAAAATAATAAAAATACTTTGGTTTTTCCTTTTAATACTAACATAAACATTTGACAATAGTAGTTTGTTTTATCAAATTTGGGGCCTTTTAACATTAGGATATGCTTTTTTCAATGATTTTTGAAGGTACCCAGTGTAATGTTACCCTAGCCTTAAACGTCTCTAGAACTACGGGTTCATTATAGAGCTAGTGACTGCAATGTCTAGAGCTGAGTTATTCTGTTAACTATTCTGTTTATTCTTTTTTTTTCTTTTTCTATTCTTCTTCATCGTCATAAAGAGAGACATTTTGTCAAAGGTGTACCGTAATAATCCATGTATCCATAGCCATATACTGTATTTTTTTTAATCATTTCACTCCGAGCAAGGCGGAAACGCCACTGATGTGCAGGGGCTTACATAAATGTAAAAAGATTAATTAGAAAAGAGTGAGGAGTACAAACTAGTTAGAAAGGAACAATAGAAAGCAGGTGCGATGAGAGATACATCGGCGGAGAGAAAGGGAAGGTTATACAGGGGTGGGGAGAGAGCTAGAGGCCAGTGGTTAGTAGATGAGTATTGACTTTGCATTTAAATTTCTGGAGGTTGTAGCCGTCAGGAAAGCAAGAATACGGGAGCGAGTTCCACAGGCGGGAAGTGCGAGAGAAGAAGCTGCATGAGTAGAATTGCCAGTTGCCAGTCTGGTTGCACGAGTAAACACCTGTTGAGGAGGCATCAGTGATTTAAGCTCGTCCGAGCAGAAGCCATGAAAGTATTTATAGAACAGACAAAGGGGAAGTGGCTGCAGTTAAATCGCCAGATCAGTACCTATCACATTACAGACTCTCCTTTGGAGCTTGTCAAGAACACTGAGGAGAACGGCAGGGGCACCTGACCATAAATGGCAGCAGTACTCCATGCACGGACGGATGGTTGACTTGTATATATGCAGGATGAATTCAGGTGGAAAAAACATCCTGGATCGACATAGTGACTCAATCTTCTTAGCAGTCGATTTTGCTATGGATTCAATATAGTGGTTCCATTTGAGGTCTGAGGACAGGTTAAGTCCGAGGAGGCGTAGTGTATTACTCTCAGGGAGAATCACTTGGTCCATGCTTATGGGAAGCAGGAGAAGTTGCCTGTAATGGTTGACAGACAACCGCTTGGTCTTAGATGAATTGAAGTTGACAAGCCACTTCTTGCCCCAGTTCACCACAGAGTGTAGATCCCGTTCAGGGTCAGCAGTGAGATTATGTCTGTCTTGTTCAAAAAGAAATTATTCATATAGATGCAACATTTTTTAATGAATCTGCGGCGATGATTTCAGAGATATCCTGTCAGAGAAATAGCTACCCAACGCTGGAATGTGTTTGCTTATAATTTTGCTACTCCTAGAACTTTTTTTGCAAACTATATATGCCATTGTTGTGTGAACAGGTCAGTTATTTTGATCAAAATACTGCATATATTTTCTGTTTCAAAATATCATGGAAACTATAACAACAATTATCTTTTTAATCGATATGAACTGGATAAAAAAGTTGAATGTTAATGAGAGATGATTCTGTCAGAATTTCGGAGCCCAAATTTTGGGGTGTTGTATTATATAAGAGTCCGTCTTATGCATAGATGTGCTAATCATCCTTTACTAGAAAAGACAGTAAAACCCTTTCTCTCTTTTTAAATTGTTGAATTTAGAAGATAAAATATTTTTTTATATTTAGCACTTTCAAGTGTTTTCCTTTGTTGAACTTAGAAAATAAAGCATTCTTTATTTATCGTTTTTTTAACTTTGTTCTTTGTTGAATTTGGAAGATAAAAAAAATTATTTAGCTCTTTCTGCCATTGTCTCTTGTTGAATTTAAAAGATAAAAATCATCTTTTATTTAGATTTATCTGTATTCGTCGTTTGTTGAATTTAAAAGATAATAACATTCTTTCTTTCATTTTTCAAGCTTTGTCCTTTGCTGAATTTGAGAAATAAAAAACAATTTTATTCAGCTATTTCTGACATTATTTTTTGTTGAATTTGGGAGATAAAGACATTCTTTATTTAGCTATTTCTGTCTTTGTCTTTTGTTGAATTTGGAAGATAAAAGAAAAACTCTTTATTTAGCTATTTGTCTTTGTCCTTTGTTGATTTTGGTAGATAAAACTCAGTATCTATTTAGCTATTTCTGTCTTTGTCCTTTGTTAATTTTGGGAGATAAAAATCATTATTTATTTAGCTTTTTCTGTCTTTGTCTTTTCCTGAATTTGGGAGATAAAAGAAATATTATTTATTTAGCTATATCTGTCTTTGTCCTTTGTTGATTTTGGAAAATAAAAATCATCCTTTTTTCAACTATATCTGTATTCGTCCTTTCTCGGATTTGAAAGACAAAAAATTCTTTATTTAATTTTTTCAAGCTTTGTCCTATGCTGAATTTGGAAGATAAAAATTATCATTCATTTAGCTCTTTCTGTCTTTGTCCTTTTGGAAAATAAGACATGGTGTAATTTTCAATTATAATGTGTATCTACAGGGATTAAATTAATAATTTCTATTTATATATTTTCTTTGTGTCCTTTATTATAACTTGACAGAGTTGACAAGCCTAATTATACAGAAATAATTACTTTATATAATTTGCCTTTCGTTCATCTTTCAAGGTGTGTTCACAATCAAAATCTTTTAAAATAAAAATACAATATAGTTCAACGAAGACTCGATTCTGTTCTAGAACAATGTAAAAAAAAGAAGAAACCCCCATCTCCATCTAGAAATTAGTGTCACGTAGACTTCCGGATTACTTTAAAATACCGGTTCTCGTACGATCAGCAAAGTTAAGCAACGTCGAGCCTTGTTAATACTTAAATGTAGGTACCTCCATTCATTTTCGATATGTAACTTTTAAACTGAATTCTTAAAAATGAAAAAGTTTTCCTAAAACTTTTATTTTAGTTTTAATTGAAAGCTAATTAAATTTACTATTTCCAGTAAGCAAAATACTCTGGTTTATTTCAAACAGAAATTATATTGATTGGAATATAAAAGTTTGGGATTGTTTTTCAATTTTTTAATTTTGTTGCCATTTTTGAGCGATCGACACTTTGTAAACTGAAGTTAATTTTCAGTTTTAAAAATCTTGCAAAAGTAAAATACATCTGTGACACATTCTTTTGGGAAAATTAGAAAATTTTATGTTAAATTAATCTGATTTACACAAGTATTACTTATTTGTAGCGTAAAATTTAGAATAAAACTATTTCTTAATCATAGATTTGAACTTTTTGACCTGTCCGCCGTATATCAAACGTGTTGACAGGTGGATGGTAAAGATAAGATAAATGTGTATGGCGTTCGCAAGTGACAAAATTGTACAATTTTTGGAAGTTTCAAGTGATGTGATTTCCGTTATCTGGTAAAGTGTTTTTGTGATCTAACGAAGAGTCTCTACGAGACTCATACAGTCGATTTGCTTGAAGCCATTTTAAATCACTGATCAACGAGAAAGGTTATATATAGGTGATAGTTTAGATATTTCTGAATGAGATCGTCGCCCGGTATGACATCCATGATATAGCGATTTCAGAACATGACTCTAGTTCTTAAGTTAATGTTCTGGTTCTGTAGCAATATTGGACTTGTGATGTTGGACAAAACTTCATCTAAGAGAAATCAATTCTCTATGTACTAACTAATACATTCTGTATAACATTGTCTTAACTGTGCCATTAGTATAGCTACAAGTAAAATGGCTGACGGTAGAATAACCTTAAAATGGATTAATGCCATTAAACACAAGTAGTCTCTATCAGAATTTGATGTCAACTTCTTTATTTTATATGCGGGGTTATTGAATTAGAATGTAGCTTGATACATTGTTAATCTTAAAAGATAATCTTGTTAGCTGGATTAATAGTCATCAATGAATTAAGTGCATTGACATAGAGGGAAACTATGTTTTAAAATATTTTTTGCACAAAAGAAATTATTTTCTTTTAATTTTTTTTTAACACCAGGCTATGCCACCCTGTTGACTAGGGCTTCAAAATACGTCGTGCTTCTGCATAGAGGTAACCCTCACCAATGCGGCGTCCTCGGTATGACTATAAACTACATCCGGGTCCCGACTTTGACGATAAACCACATTCAGCAGCAAGGCATCTAATTTAGAGGTTTTGAGAAGCATGGAACCATCTCTTAATTTCTGTTGTTCCCAGGTCCAGCCTGACTCTGGTCGGTAGTACCTGTTAGAGTTCCACTTATGGGCAAATAGTTAACACTATGAAAGAATAAAAATAGGTTTTTATAGTGAAAATTCGAGTAATACTTTTTGGAAGAAGAAAATATCGTCAGCAACATTTGATTCGCCTGGGGTATCTGCACATGATTTTCTAGCTAGAACTGAAGCTAAACTGAGTGACGGTCACATTACCCCCTCCCTGTCTCTAGCATAATTTCAAAGCTTGACCCCCATAGGGCGAACGGATGTGATTGAATACCAATCAAATGTGCCCCTGAACTCTCATCTGTCCTCTTCAACTCTACAACTACTGCCTCTCTGCTTCTTGCTTTCCTGTCCGCTAGAAGTTCTTCTCTGTGGTTCCTGTATTTAAGAACTCTGGAGAGCCCTCAAACCCCTTTAATTATTGTCCTATCAGCCTCCTAACGATTTTTGGCAAAGTGTTCAAGGCTATTATCAATGCTGAAGTGGTACAACATCTCACAGGCCGCAGCCCCTTCTGCGATAAACAGTATAGTTTCCGCTTCACCAGGTCTACTGCTGATATGCTAATGACCATCACAGAGTATACATACCTGGCTCTCAGTAAGAATGCCGAAGATCGAGCTGTTGCCTCATATATCATCAAAGCATTTGACAGAGTCTGGCATACTGACCTTCTACGTAAGCTACAGGGCTATGGTATAACTGGACTCTTGTTTGGTCTAATCCAGGCGTTCTTTTCAAATCGCGTAATGAAGGTAGTATTGAATGAGTATGATTCCAGATTCACGAATGCGGGTGTCCCTCAAGGGCTCTATTCTAAGTCCTAGACTTTTTCTGATCTTTATCAACGATCTCTCTGATGTAATCAGATACCAAGTAGGCTTTTACGCTGACGACACCGCCATTTACTCCCGCATCGTTAAAAAATCTGCCGAGGCTGACAAAGCAAACCTCGCTGCTGATCTTGAAATGAACCTCCAATCTGGTGTAAGAAATGGATCATAAATTTTAATGTTTTCAAAACGAAGCTGCTATTCCTTAACTACCATAGAGAATCGCTCCTATCCTCCCCCGTTAGCATGGATCAGGCTAATCTCCTGAAAACAAAACACTGCGCCTCCTCGGCCTACCTCTATCAGCCGATCTCAAGTGGAATGACTACATTAAATCGATAGTTAAATCTGCTGCTAGGAAGATCGGTTCTCTGTGTAGGGCCAGGAAGTTTTTCTCGTCGGAATCCACCTTGCACATATATAAACCTACCATCTGCTTGTGCATTGAATACTGCTGTCATATCTGGTAGAGTGCCCCTGCTATTCATCTCGGGGTACTTGACAAAATCCAACGGAGAATCTGCAATGTAATTGATCCCAACCTGGTAGCTCAACGCCAGTCACTTTCTCACCGGCGTAATGTGGCTTCCCTCTGTCTCTTCTGCAAATACTTTGACGGCTTGTGCTCCGATAAGCTTATCTTCCTGGTGCCCCTATGCATTAATTTACTCGAGCTACTAGACTAGTGACTAGGTCCCACCTTTTTACAGTGAGACTGATGAAATGTAACCGCAGCTTCTACTCTAGCATCTTTTTCTCGCACTTCTCGTCTGTGGAATTCCCTTCCATATACTTGCTTCCCTGACAGCTACAATCTCCAAGAATTTAAATGTAAGTTCAATAGTCATCTCTTATCTCTTTGACTCGCATCCTTTCCCTGACAACCTTTGTATCATGTTCTTCTCCCTTTCCCCTCTACTCTCCTGGAGCTCTCTTCACATCAGGGTTCACATCCTTCTGACATTTTCTGACACCCACTGTAAATTGTTCCTCTTTCTCATATTTCATCTCGTATGTAACCTCCTTGCTTGGGATGAAACGGTTATAAAAAAATAAATTTTTGAAGGGAAAAATATGACCATCATGAAGAAAGAATATTACAAACAATACATTTTTGAAGAAAACAAATTTTAACAGCAATATATTTTGGAAAAAACATATATCACTAATACATCTGACTCTCGACAAAACCCTTTTTACAAAAATACGTCAAAGAAACTTGATCCACAAACTGATTTCTTACAAAGAATACATATTCTTTCATACGAATCTATTGTAAAACTCTTGTCGGCATTAAATGACCCATTGAGGTTGATATGCCGTAAAATAAAACAATCCGAACAAGACTATGTACATTAAACGTTTATTTATGCGTAAATAAGTGAATGTTTAAGCATTTTACCTTGCCTGAAAGCAAAAAAAAAACATCTTTACTTCAATGTGTTATCATAATTGAAAAAATAAACGTTATAATCAAAAACGTTATCATCTCATTTTTTGGCAAGCTTCAAAAGACAACACGTTCTTTCTCTTTCGAGGTAATATAAGTTCCCCTATATGTCAATGAATGCTGGACCAACAGAAACGTGGTTCTACAGGGTGATACTGATAATACCATGGAACGAACACGTGAGTAACGTTAAAGTTCTCGTGACAATGGAAACAAAATGGACATTTAGTTAACTAAAGAACAGGAACAGGAAGATGTTAACTAAATGGGCTTATCGGGCTTCTCGATAAGGTTCAGAGGAGGGTCTGTAATGTGATAGATACCGACTTGGCAGACCGCCTGCAGTCTCTCTCCCACCGGCGCGACGTGGCTTCCCTGTGTCTCTTCTATAAATACTTTCACGGCTTCTGCTACGATGAACTTAGATCACTGATGCCCTTTAAATACGAATTTGAACGTGATACTAGATTAGCAACTAGATCCCACCCTTTTACAGTGAAACCGATAAAATGCAGCCGTAACTTCTACTCCAACAGTTTCTTTCCTCGCACTTCTCGACTTTGGAATTCTCTTTCACACGATTGCTTCCCCGACGGCTACAATCTCCAGGAGTTTAAATGTAAGGTCAATAGACACCTTTTAACACACTAACCTGCTCCCATTCCTCCTGACATTCCCTATGTCTAACATTCATTCCTCCTGACATTCCCTATGTCTAACCACTCCTTCTCTATACCTTCCCCTATGTAGCCCCATGCGCAATAGTGGCAGTGGAATGCCTTGGGGTGAGATGGTTAAAAAAGAAAAAAAAGAGACAATTGATATTTCTAAGGCACATAGTGAAGAATTAGGGTTTGGAAAACTTGATACCCACAGGACAGGTTGAACACAAGTGGAACAGAAGAAAACAACGGATAACCTACCTAGAGAAACTGAGTAAATGGATAGCGGAATAAGGTTTAGGAGAGAAATAAGACCAAAGTTATTAAAATCTACAAAGCACAGGAAATTGTGGAAAGCCATGATCACCAATGTCCTGAAAAAACACGGCATACAGAGGAAAACGAATTCATTTCATAGGTTGTCTAACTTTTTACTGTAGAATTAAATGTTTATTACCACATGCGTTTTCTCTGCACTATTAAATGGCACTTCGAGTTTGATGCGAAACCGCATCACCGACAAAAAATATATCCTTTAAACTCAGAACCCACGCACTTCCGTTCGTATATGTAAATACATTGAAGAATTATCAAACTTATGTAGCCATGCAAACACCTTTATACACAAATATTGCGTACCTGTTACTGCATCCTGTATTTTTTCATTAACGGGAATCCTGGTTTTAAAAAAAATGGTGATTTTATTACAAAAGCTTGTATTTTATCGATCTTAGTCACAAGAGTCTTTCGAGAGGCAAATGCGAGTCAGTTTGCAACATGGTGTATGGACAGATAATACGCACACACTGATACGTATCCGCATAAATGACCATAGATACAAATGAGCGCGGAAGGGTGGATGTACACGCCACAAAGAGGATGGACGACAGCAAGGCTGTCTTGCGTGAAAAATTAGGCGTGGGCGGGCGCGCGCGTGACGTAAATCTGACGTTCTTCTTGACGTCATACTCACATAAGTTTATCTCTCGGGATAGGAGAGCGTAAAACAGTCAACGTTATTGTAATTAAACTCAACCATAAAACAGCAAGATTCTTCATTTTTCCTTCTTTTTACCGAGTAGATGCATGTGTGTGTGTGCATTTTAAATCAACTCCTTTTTTTTTATTTTTTTATTTTTTTTGCTCTTTGGCTTCTACTTATTTTTTGTTTATTTTTTTTTAATGTCTTTTTCTTTCTTTAGATATTTTCGTTTCTCTAATCCATTTTTTTTTTTAATTTGAAGAAAATTCACTTACAATTCCTTTTTTCTTTCTTTTCGTTTCCGACATTCATCTGGGCAATAACTACTGCGGGGTTGAAAGAAAATCTATTTAAATTTAAAAAAAAAAATGAAATTACTGCAAGGCTTCTTCTTTCTAATATTGTTCTATACAGTTTTATTTTCTTTGCTTCTAGTTTAAAATTTATTTAAGTTTCTCTTATTTTAAATAAATATCCCCTAAAAACCACCGTAATTGGGAATTATAGTTGGCTGTAAAACTTTGAGAGAGAGAAAAAGAAAGAAGAAAAATCCTCTGTTTTAAGCATTTGTGCTAAACTATTTAAAAAATCTCCTTGAATTGTTAAACAGAGGTTTGTTTTCTGTGATTTCTTTTTCTTTCCTCTTTTTTTTTTTTTTTTTGTGGAGATATTTCGTATTTTCTTCCTTGTTTGTTATAAAAAAATTGTAAACAAAATTTTATGAGGTGGGACTACTGTTTTTATTTCTTTCCCTTAAGTATTAAATCTTCTGACTGGCTTTCGGCGTGTTACGAACTTAAGAGAACAAAAAGAAAAATGGGCTGTTTAATATAATTAGGATAATGTGAAGAAAAAATATTCATGTTGGCTATTTTATTTACGTGTTCTCCTGCAGAAGTTCTTTTAGTTATCAGCTGTCAGTACGAACGGTATAAATACGAACGGGGTGAAGATGTGCCAATGCACGTTCACATATATATGTATACGGGTGCCCTTTTGTGTGTACGTGCATATATGAATGTAGATGTCTAGATACAAAGTGAAATGATGAAAACAAAATGTGATCGAGCAAAATATTTAAATGTAGCGAGAAAATACAACAGTGATTTAAAAAGTGACACTGTTTCAAGCCTTAGATAGATAGATAGATAGATAGATAGATAGATAGATAGATAGATAGATAGATAGATAGATAGATAGGTTTGTGCAAAAATTTGCAAGCTTGATAGATAAATAGGTTTGTGTATAAATTTGCAAGCTTGATAGATAGATAGATAGATAGATAGATAGATAGATAGATAGGATTTAGTGTATAAATTTGCAAGCAGCTTAGATAGATAGATAGATAGATAGATAGATAGATAGATAGATAGATAGGTTTGTGTATAAATTTGCAAGATAGATAGATAGATAGATAGATAGATAGATAGATAGATAGATAGATAGGTTTGTGTATAAATTTGCAAGATAGATAGATAGATAGATAGATAGATAGATAGGTTTGTGTATAAATTTGCAAGATAGATAGATAGATAGATAGATAGATAGATAGATAGATAGATAGATAGATAGATATCTCTTTAGTCTATCTATATACTCGTTCCTCTCTCTTTCTTTCTCTCTCTCTCTTCCTTTACGTCCCCTTAATCTTTTTCTACACTCTCTTTTTTCTTTCTTTATCTATCATCTTATTACTTCTATATTTACTTTTATATTTAGATGAAAAGATAACAAATGTGTACCGAAGGATTAAGAAGATAGACAGAGAGGGAAAGAGAAAGATAGAGATAGAGAGAAAGAGGAAGAGTGAACGAAACTGTATAGAAAAGTATTAATAAGATAGATAGATAGATAGATAGATAGATAGATAGATAGATAGATAGATAGATAGATAGATAGATAGATGCATGGATAGATGCTTATCTGTCCAACAGAAAAGGGGATTCTTTTTTAAGGAAGGTTTCAACTCCTTCCATTTCTTAGCCGCTATCCATTACGCAACACGCGCATACACTCGACAAAATCAACTTACAACTTAAATTTATTTTATTAATTATGATTATGACAAATTACTACGCTGCTTTAAATGTCAAGTATATATTAATAACTTATAACCAAAGAAATACCGATCTTTACAGTGATTGTTGGATAGAAGCATTATATTCATTCCAAAGATAACTTGAGATTGTTATGAATAATTAGTGAAAGATGTCATAAAAATGACGAAAGACTTCTAAGTGGAAGAATACCCGAGATATATCTGAATACGTGAGAAGTGGAAGAATATCTGAGTATAAGAATAATTAAAATCTGTACATTTTTAAAATCAGTTTCGTTTGAATAAGCAAATCTTCTTCCTATGAATCCGCCAACGAGACATACGGATTCAATTTTTTTAATACCCGCTGTGACTAACTTTGTGTGTATTTTATGTAATGTAACATATCTATCTCCCAAGGATGTATCGAGATGATACCGAATGAAAACAAGATACACGGAAACTTTATTAAATATATATTTCATGAAATAGGAATCAAATAATAAAAATTTGACTGTTGAAAGTTACGTCTTTTGTTCACAGCAAAGTCTAAGTGTCTACATTTCTGAAACAAAAAAGTACTATTTACATGGCTGTAGAGGAATGATTTTCGTTAGGGTCGATCACCCTACGTTTTAGACGAAGGACGGAAGAAAAGAGTTTATTTTTGAAAGCATATTTTTCTTAATGCGCCATCTGCTGTTGTTACGACTAGATTCCTGTCTGTTTCTACTGTATATCTTTTTTACACATGTTTATCTGAGTTAGTAAAATTGTCTTCGGTAGTACATGTATTATTTCACCGTTATATCTAATCTTTACTCTGGATAGATAACTAAAACCATTCGTAGATTGGTTTGCATAACTGTTAATATCGCTTAGAACAACAGAACTAAAAGTTGTAAAAATTAACTTCTTTTACTTTTAAACTGATCTCAGATAAGATCTAAAAATGATCTAATATCAAATAATGTATTTTTGTAGCCATTTATCAGCCTGAATATAATTCAAACGGAGAGTTTTATTTACAATAGATCTGGATGCTATTCACTTGCATTAGGTTAAATACGCATTCAATACTTACTATATATAATAATGTGTTCCTCTTAAACCTTTAATCGAAATGAATTATTCTTTTCAAAGGCTAAGTAAAGTATTAAGAAACGAGAAAAGAGTACTAAACTAGTATGTAAGGGAGTGAATGCTGGACAATTAAATATTGTCCTCGCGGATAAAGAGGAGACTTGAAGCAACAGAAATGTGGTTCAACAGGATGCTGAGAATACCATGAAAAAAACATCGTAAAAACAAGGAAGTTTTGAAGAAAACAGAAACAAAAAGAATATTCATTCTTATGACAATATGTATTTTTTCTTTTTATTGGAGTATTAATAAAATCTAAACATGCGAAAGTTAATTTATACATTTGCTTTGTTCTTGAAAATTGACAAAAGAATAGATACGTTATTTGTTAATTAGCTTATTTATTTACACTATTTGTTTATTATATTGCTTACTGCTCTGGAGTATATGGCTGGCAACACATCGGCTAATTTCCATTTGATTCAATCTTTATAAATAGTAAACAATAAGGATTTCTTTATTATTTGTTTGTATATTTCAATAATTTAATAAATATTTCTTTCTTTATAAATTAATAAATCATAAATATTGCGTTACGTCAGTTTTAATACAAATGTATTACCTTTTAGAACGTTTTAAATATAAAATTATTATTGTAAATAAACAATATAATGAATAAGGTTTAATATTTGTATTGTAAATTTTCAGGAACAAAAACAAATGTATCAATTCATTTTCATCATATGCTTAGGTTGTGTTACAATTTTAACTATGGCTTATTAAAACATTAAACACTGCCGAGGGGTGAAGGTACTTAAAATAACAGCAATATCAAAGGAGGATACGACTTTTCACACGTTTTTTTGTTTTGTTTTTGTTTTTTGCAGGCACGAAAGAGTCAAGTTTGCCGATTGTTCCATATTCACGATTAAATTTATTCAGAATTCCTTATATACTTTAAAATAGAAATCACTTAACTGATTTAAGCCACTTTGATCTAAGTAATACTTTTAGCTCATTAGCGAGATAGCGAAAAACTAATAGGAGAGTAGCGAGATAACAACCAAAACTAACGAGATAGAAGCGAGAAAATAACAAGATATTAGCGAGTATGCAACGAGATAGTAGCGAGAAAGTAATGGGATAGAGCGATAAGTGACGAGATATTAGCGAGGTAGTAACGGGATAGTGTGGTAGTAGCGTGAAAGTAACAGGATAGTATCGGGAAAGTAACGAGATATTGGCAAGAAAATAACGAGATATTAGCGAGGTAGTAGTGGGATAGATAGCGAGATAGTAAAGAGATAGTGGTGAGACAATAACGAGATAATAGCGAGAAAATAACGGGATAGTAACGAGAAAATAACGGACTAGTAGCGAGAAAATAACGAGACAGTAGCGAGAAAATAACGGGATAGTAACGAGAAAATAACGGACTAGTAGAGAGAAAATAACGAGACAGTAGCGAGAAAATAACGGGATAGTAACGAGAAAATAACGGACTAGTAGAGAGAAAATAACGAGACAGTAGCGAGAAAATAACGGGATAGTAACGAGAAACTAAAGAGGTTGTAGCGAGAAAAAAAAGATGCTAGCAAGAAAGTAGCGAGATACTAGCGAGAAAATAAGCAGATAGCGAGATAGTAGCGAGGAAATAACTGGTGAACTGTGAGGTAGTGGTAATATAATCATAAATATTGTAAATGTGAATGAAAACTTCTCAGTCGGGGTGAGTTAATGCTTTATATATAAAATTCCTTTTCTACGAATAGCATTTGTGCGAATTACTTGAAAGACAATAAATCTCTGTTACCCATGTGTAAACTCATAAGTAAATCCTGACGTTCTTTCTCTTCACTTCTCTCCCGATATTATTTGCCCTTTTTTTTTTATGTATCTCTGGCTGTTTATTCAAATCTTTCTCTTTATCGTTTGCAATTTCAATGTCTATATCAATATCCAAATATTTCATCTCATTCTCATCATTTTTCTCTTTCACGCACGCACACTTTCTTTACATATCTCTCCCGAACATCTGCTTCTTACTATCTATCTATCTATCTATCTATCTATCTATCTATCTATCTATCTTTTTCTTCAAATGCATCATCATCTCAGCACTTTCTTTTCTTTTTTTCATTGACATTTATCTTTCTCTTTTCGTCTCTCTCTCTCGTTCTCTCTCTCTCTCTCTCTCTCTCTCTTTCTTTCTTTCTTTCTTTCTCTCTACACTTATTTCTCTCTTCCTCTCTGTTCTGTTTTTCATCTCTTTCTCACTTCATCATTTTATCAATTTTCTCTCTCTACTCCCCCTCTCTACTCTCTCTCTCTCTCTGTTCCAATCTCTCTCTCTCTTTCTCTTTCTCTCTCTAAACTTATTTCTCTCTTCCTCTCTGTTCTGTTTTTCATCTCTTTCTCACTTCATCATTTTATCAATTTTCTCTCTCTCTCCCCCTCCCCCTCTCTCTCTCTCTCTCTCTCTCACTCTGTTCCAATATCTCTCTCTCTTTCTCTTTCTCTCTCTAAACTTATTTCTCTCTTCCTCTCTGTTCTGTTTTTCATCTCTTTCTCACTTCATCATTTTATCAATTTTCTCTCTCTACTCCCCCTCTCTACTATCTCTCTCTCTCTCTCTCTCTGTTCTAATCTCTCTCTCTCTCTTTCTCTTTCTCTCTCTAAACTTATTTCTCTCTTCCTCTCTGTTCTGTTTTTCATCTCTTTCTCACTTCATCATTTTATCAATTTTCTCTCTCTACTCCCCCTCTCTACTCTCTCTCTCTCTCTCTCTCTCTCTCTCTCTCTCTCTCTCTGTGTCTTTTACTTGAACATCTACCTTCTATTCTTTTTCTCTCTTCTTCTTTCTTCAAATACACCCTATTTAGTATTTTACTCTTTACTTCTCTTTCTATTTGTAATAATTTACTTTGTATTATTTTTCAAGTTTAAGCAAAATTTTTCAACTGAATAATTAAACTCGGTTCTTAATAATAAACAAATCGCTTTTTGGTCGTATTCTGGCGAGATGAGTAAATGAAACCATCCCTCTTCTTCTCTGAAGATTCGTCTTTCAAGAAGCATATGCCAATGACGCTAACTGCCTAGGGTCAGAATTAGGTCTAAACCCCTGCGGGAAACGTCAATGGAACATTAAGTCAACCGTTTATTATATTTACCCGACGGCAAATAAATACTATGTCTCGTCTGCGACTTCTAAAATTTTCGGCTATATCGACAGAAAGTTTTATTCTTCCCTTTATTTTTCTTATTTCTTCGTATTTTTATTTTCTATTTATTTTATTTTATTTTTGTTTGTTCTTTGAAAAAAAATAGAATCCACTACCTCTGTATCTGATTATGCCAAGGCACAGTGCCAATCACAAGAAATCAGAATTATCATGGGAGATCTGAATTCCAAAGTTGGCCAAGGAAAAGAAGGTGAAACGGTCTGCAACTTCGGACTAGGATACCGCATTAGCCGTGAAGAGAAAGGGTTCCAATGGTGCACAGCGAATGACCAGATAATAACCAACACCTGGTTCAAGAGCACCCAAAAAGACTATGGACATGGAGAAGTCCAGGAGGACAAACTAAAATTTTGACTACATTACTATCAACAAGAGGTTCAGAAATGCAATCCTTTACTGCAAAGTGCGGACTGCGGACGTGACCATCTACCATATGCAAACTAATGATAAAACTAAAGAGATTAAAGAAACTTAACACAGCCCTAAGACTGCAGTACAAAAGACTTAGAAATGTTTATGAAGAGCGTAAAAACGATATACGAAAAACAAATTAGAAATGGAAGCTCAAAATAGGACGCACTAAGTGCGTCTCTAGTGACATCAGCGAACGACATGATTCCTAAGGAAAAAACACGCCAGAAGAAAAACGAGTGAATCAATGAAGAGATTCTTGGCCTGACGAGAAAGAGACAGAAAACGATGCCAAGATATGGAACCGAATATAAGAGACTGCACAAATACGTAGCAAATGTAGACAGGCTAAAAAAAATTGGCTCAACAACAAATGCGTCGAAGTAGAGAGACTGCGCACAACAAATTATGGAGAAATGCACAAAAGTAAAGGAACTAACAGGACAAAAGACATGCTCAGCAACAGAATGTATAAAAGCAAAAGATGGCACACTAACACTAGAAAAAGAAAATATACTCCAGAGATGGGATGGGTACATCAGAGATCTCTTCCACGACAAGAGAGAGCAACCAACAATGCACAAAGTTACGAGTGGACCAGAAATATTAAAAAACGAAGTGGAATCGGCAATGGCCAAATTGAAGAAAAACAAAGCAGCGAGACCAGACGGGATTATAAGAGAGATGTTGATGCCCCTACAAATCTTTGGCGTCGACAGACTAACAGAAATATTAAACGAATTCTACAGCAGTGGCAATATACCGGAGGACCTAAGCAGATCAATCTTCATAACCCTACCTAAGAATCCAGGTGCAAAGGAATGTGAGGTCCCTCGAACAATCAGTTTAATGAGCTACATAACAAAGCTCATCATCCGGATTCTGATGAACAGAGCGCGCAGTAGAATCGGCCCAGAGATAGGATAAGAACTGTGTGGCTTCGTTAAAGATATCAGAACTAAGAATGCTATATTCATGCTAAGAATTCTACCTGAATGAGCAATACAAATGCAGAAGGACCTTTATCTGTGCTTTATAAACTACGCAAAAGCGTTTGACAAAGTACGCCACAGGGACTTGATAGAAATGCTCGATAACCTCGACATTTTTGGAAAAGATGTTAGGACAATCAGGAATCTATACTGGCAGCAAACCGCTTGTGTACGGATAAGAGGTAAACTCAGCAGGTATGCAAAAAATAGAAAGGGGTGCAAGACAAAAATGTGTTTTCTCACCGGATCTTTTTAACCTGTACAGTAAAGCAATTAAGAGAGAAATAAAAGCCTTGCCAGGATTCGTCATTGTCGGCCACAATCTCAACAATATCCGATACACGGATGACACGGTGCTGATAGCAGACACGATAAGGAAAATGCAGGACCTTCTACAGAAGTTAGCAAAAGAAAGCGAAAAGAAATAATTGAGCATAAACCTCAAGAAAACTGAATGTATCGTCATCAGCAATATGCCAACTGCAAGTCAGAGAAACTAAAATAAAACAAGTAAAAAATTAAAATACCTGGGAAGTGTTTTGACAGAGGATAGAAAATGCGACACGGAAATCCAAAGACGTATTTCAGAAGCTAACCAGAGCACTGAAAGACAAGAAAATCTCATTAGAAACAAAGAAAAGAGTGCTGGATTGCTATGTGATATCTGTTCTTCTGTATGAAAGTGAATGCTTGACAATGAAGGAGAGGCTTGAAGCAGAAGAAATGTGGTTTTACAGAAGGATGCTGAGGATACCATGGACAGAGCACGTGTGCAACGATGAGGTGTTAGAAAGAATGCAAACAAGAAGAAAACTGATAATAGAAAGAGACAAACGAGGTTCCTGGGACACGTAATGAGGAAGGAAGGCCTGGAGAACTTGATACTTACAGGTTGGATAAATGGAAGAAGAGACAGGGGAAAGCAGTGCGAGACGTACTTATTAGGTCTGAGCAAATGGTTGACGGAGCGGGGCTTGAAAGAGAGACCAAGAGAAAAATTATTGAGAGTGACAAGAGACAGGGCCAAGTGGAAGTCCATGATCACCTACGTCCTGAAGGGACACGGTACAAGAAGAAGAAGAAGAAGAAAAAGAAGAAGAAGAAGAAGCATCACCTCCCAATTGTATTAACGAGATGGGATCAGAAGAACTGAAAAGTTTGTTTTTTGTCTCTAAGGACACATGGCCCAGTCGATCAAATGCGTTGGTTGAGTGATTCAAAAAGCTTGACCCAAAGAGTCTTCCATACAAGTGTTTAGTTACTAAAGGGAATTAACTGAAACTGAGATATCTAAAAAAAAAAAAAAGGCGTAGTAAGTAGAATTAGAACAATCTATCCTGTAGACTAAATAAATGGTTCTGTTCGAATTTCCAACGTATATCACCTGAAGAAGGTTGAAGTGTACAACGGCCGAAATGTCTTGGTTATGATAATAAAGATGAAAACAGTTCGAACAATGTAAATAACGTAAATAACGTAAATTATTTCTGTTTTGTTTTAGGGTTTGTTTGTTTGTTTGTTTGTTTGTTTGTTTGTTTGTTTTTTATGTGTGTGTGTGTGTGTGTGTGTGTGTGTGTGTGTGTGTGTGTGTGTGTGTGTGTCTTTATCTGTAGAAATTCTTGTGTGTTCTCAATTTAAATCCGATCTTGCATCGTATTTGCTTTCTTTAGGAAACAAATACTGGGTGTGATTAGTAAATTGTCGCAGTTTTATACTTTTTTGATTTTGAGCAAGCGCGTTGTTTGTTTTTTATTTTGTCGACTGCACAGTATAGTAGGGTCAGTTGGGCATCGGCTGTGAATAAAAGAGCACCTAAATCCAATTCACCCCGCCAGAAATGTGGAAACGACATGCTGTACTGCTTAGCGTTCGTTCCGTAAACTCCGATATGAACATTTCAAAGTTTTTGGATGTCAATCTGAGGACAGCACAGATTAGGAAACACTTGGATTATATACCCAGTCAACATCATGGTGTTTGAAGTGATCACTTTTGATGGTGATTTTGTGCCTCCATTCATCTTCGCACGTAGCCTCAGGCTCAACACGGAGGACTACATCAAGTGCCTGGATGAGGTGGTGCTGCCCTGTGTCAAGGGGTGGCTGCTAGAAGATCCTATCTCCGGTAACAGGACTCTCACCATGCCACACAAGCAGAAGAAACCAGTCATGGTTATCAGATAATTTCTGCGACCACATCACCACTTATATCTGGCCACCTAACTCCCCAGACTACAACCCCCTTGATTATTATGTGTGAGGTGCAGTTGAGAGAGAGACAAACAAAACTCCTTGTAACACCAAAGATGAACTGAAGGCAAAAATTATGGCAGCATTCACCAAATTAGACAAGAAGACCACCAAGGAGGGTGGCAGGAGATTCCAAAGTCGTCTGGAAGCCGTGAGGATTTTATTGAATTAATTTACTCTTTAATATTTCAAATATGTTTTGTAATTTTGGTAAATATATCTGTTAAAATCTGATGTAAGGGTTATTTTAATTTTTGCGTAATTTAGACGACAAATCATCCATCGCACCCTGTATATACTTTTTTTTCCTTTTTTTCTTTTTTTTTTTTTTACTTTTGTCAGGGTTACGAAAATTAAAGATGCTCCTAAATACAGTAATTCAATCGTCATGTCTCGCAGTGAATGTCCCAAAATGAAGAACATGGATTAAATGAATTGCTACAGAGAAATCCAACGAAAATTTATCTAAGAAGGAAATCTTCAGAAACAGGACGGCGCAACTGTAACATACATTCAACGGTTACGACGCTTGTCACTGGCGATAGAATTGGAGAGCTCTCGTCCGCTCCAAGTTGTCACTGACAATCCTCACTTTAACAGGGCGGCTTCATGAAATGTTTGATGAAGAGGGTAGGCTGTATTTGTAAAGTAAACCGTTGTATATCTACTTTTATGCCTGATTACTTTTTCAATGCTAACCAATATACGTGTTTTTGTCTGTTGATTTTTTATTTTTATTTTTCAGTTTACAATCTTTCCATTTGTAGAAAACGGAGAGTTGTTAGCATCAAAGTTCTAATGACTATCTTTGCATCTCACGAGAACTTCTCTTTGAATTAAAAGATTGTCTGCTCGAATTGCGGGTTTGAAGTTTAAAAGACGGACACAGCAATTTCTTAACATGAGTTCCAACTGACAACAGTATCCCATTCAGACAGCGTATTGGCTTTGTGTCGAATATGCACTCAGCGTAAAGTTGTACATTTGTATCCCTAAATAATTGGGCATGTCATTAAACGGGATGCAAAGCGACTGCACTTTGATCAAATATATATGTCGTTTTATAAAAGTCATCGTTAAATTTAATTGGGAACACCAACGTAGAATAATATGTATATTTATAAATATATGATGAATATCTGTGTTTGTACTACACTAAGCACTGTTTTATTAACACCGGAATAGTATCTTTATACATGTGTATATTGTGGTGATACCGAGCAAAAGTGAGGGACCGGATGTTTGCTCTATACCGACCAAAAAGCAGATGAACAAAAGTCGCCGTTGCGCATCCGAGTTCGCGCAGTTGTTCCGGTTAAAAAATAAAAATTAATCAAATATCAAATTTCCATTTCGCGAGTCTACGCGAATTTTATTTACCAGCCAATGGGAAGCTCAGAATCAAATACAAGTGTAAAATCCCAAAACGAGCTGCTTTTGATCCAAAAGCAGATATAAAAAGCGGATACTGACAGACCAGACAGAGGCCAAAGAGAAGGGTGTAATTAATATCCCCTTGACTTAAGTCGAGCAGTTACTACGCTTGCCTCTTTCCTTATCCCCTGTCTCAAAAGTACTTACTGACCTAAGGAGCAACTACTTCAAAGACATTCCTCACTTACAACGCTCCTCACATTCCTAAGCACTAATTATCTTTTTCGGCATTATTATTTGTCATGAACAAATAATTTAACCTCCGTTGGACCTATATTCAAGTATTATTTTAATTGTAAAAACATTAATTGATATGTGTATCTATAAATGTTAATTTCAACTCAATTTGCTTTTCTTGATTTTATAATCATTTTATGACTTATAGTACCACAAGGCCAAATTCCGTTAATCTGCAACAATATACAACTACCCTTCTCTAGAACAGAATACCACTACAACTAGAAAAGGAATAGATAAGCAACCCACTATAATATATCCATATTTATATTTATTAATTCGCCTATATATATGTACTAATCCCAGCCTTATAGATATCTTCCTTCTTCCTTTTCCTTTCTAAATATCTACTATTTAACATGTAAGAACCTCAAGTTCTTTAGCTCTTATTTTTCCTGCACCTTTACAATGTTTTGTTTTGTTTTTGCGACGAATCATATTTCCATTTTTGTTTTTCCATGACTTTATTACTCATAAGACCTCCCTGCGTCTTGTTATAATTGTAACGGGTGGGTGCGTATATATACATGTGTATGTACTTTTGTAAGGATTTGTGTGTTCGTACATGTGTATATGTATATGTATATATATATATATATATATATATATATATATATATATATATATGTGTGTGTGTGTGTGTGTGTGTGTGTGTGTGTGTGTGTGTGTGTGTGTAAATGTACATGGTATGTATTTTTTTTTTAATCATCTCACCCCAAGCAAGGCATTCCACTGCCACTATTGCGCATGGGGCTACATAGGGGAAGGTAAAGAGAAGGAGTGGTTAGACATAGGGAATGTCAGGATTAAGGTGACAGATGAGTAAGGATAGCGAGGATGCGGGTTGGGCAGATGGGAAGAGTGTTTGATAGAAGGGGAGCAGGTTAGTGTGTTAGGAGGTGTCTATTGACCTTACATTTAAACTCATGGAGATTATATGTATATTGTTAAATATAAGAGACAATGAATGTCTATTATGTTTAATCATGAGCCGTTCTAAACATCGTATTTTGGCTTTAATTTCAAGTGAAAATAAAGACAAAAATTTTCCAACATTTGGATAATTTTTTATTAAGTTGGTTCTAAGCTTTCGGCTCACATGAGCCATCTTCAGAGAGGTTATAAGGACGTTAACAGAAAAACATCCACCATCAGCGATGATTTTATCTTGTGTTGACATAAAACTCCGCTAAGCTAGTTACCAAAAATAGCAAACGCAGTTGGTAAATTTGCAATGCGGCTCTATACACAAGATAAAATCGTCGCTGATGGTGGATGTTTTTTTTTCTTTTAATTTTAAAGCTAAATCCATATTGCATTTTACACAAAAAGATTAATTTTGGTTAATTTCTAGCAGTACCCTATATAATATATATAATAATATGGTTCCTTTCAAACTAAGCCGTCATAAATTTAGTTTCTTAAATTTTAAAAATAATTAAAATTAAATTTAACTCGTGAATTTCGAATATCCTTTAGATATTTAAGTAAATTATGTTCTTAAACGTGTGTGTGTGTGTGTGTGTGTGTGTGTGTGTGTGTGTGTGTGTGTGTGTGTGTGTGTGTGTGTGTGTGTGTGTGCTTGTATTAATAGAAATGGATTATTTTGTGATCTACGTTTGAATTTAATAATTTTAAATGTAAGATTTATTTTTAAATTTGTATGTACAAATTTTTCTATAAAATTTGTCCTAGTCATTATTTATTTTAACTAAAATCTCTTTGGTAAATTTTTCAATCGTTTTTTTTTGTTTTGTTTTCTTTTTCTTTTTCTTTTTCTTTTTCCAACATTGATGTCAGCAATTTTCTTTTGTTTCAATGCAAAAAACTTTTTTATTGCTTACTTCCCAGTCAACCACCCGTTCCCCATTTCTTCCTTTCTGTTTCCCCTACCACCTCTATCTCTTTGACATGGCTAAATTTTAACTCTTAAACTCTTGAATGGGTGAAGGATATGTCTTCTATTATGAGACATAGGTATCTGTCTACTTTCCCCTTCTTACTTCCTTACATTCAAAAATTGTTAATCCAACCCCATTTTATTTTCCTGTGTATGGATGATTTTTTTTTTTTTTTTTTTTTTTTTTTTTTACCGGAATAAAATCTTTTAACACGTTTGAATTAGAGTAAATAAAATTTTCGTTTCGCCGTTGCTGAAGAAGCGAGGATTTTCTCGTAGAAATGGCTATCCAACGGATTTAAATATCGAAATGTTTATTTTATATATATATATATATATATATATATATATATATATATATATAGTCATCCGCAGACAGATCTGTTTCGCTGCATCAGAGACGAATTAATAAATATAAATATGGATATATACACATGTATTAGTCACACGCATACAAGCCTGTTTCGCTGTATCACAGCTCATCAGTGTGGATAGACACATCCCATTGCTTCTGACCGGGATCGAAACTCGACCGATTTGGTGTCAGAAAAGGGAAATTTTAACGTGTTGTATATAAGCAGTGTATACACACTGGCATGTGTATATTACGCCACCGTATATCCATATACATTTGGGGTTGTCACTTAACTAAGCAGATTCATGACGACTTCATTGTTTCGTAAAGGAGCCAATATGATGCCCTTACTTATCAGGGTCTATTTTTCAAACTACTCTACATTAACTCGATATGAAGCACTTTAAAACGAGAAACCAGGCTTTATTTTCAAATTTTAACTAGCATACTACTCTTCTCTTAATTTAATTTTGAGGTTGTGTTAATATTTTGCTTATATTTTACAGTTTTCTGATAAAATTTTGATAATTGAGAATCATGATATTTTGAACAGCATGCATAAACAAAGCACACATCACGAAGGACACAAGAGTGGTGAAAAAGCAATTTGCCCTCATTCATTAAAATAGATTTGTAGCCTCCAGATTTAAACCCTATGGATAATTCAATATGGTCCATTTTCGAGCCAAATGCAAAACCACACAAAAACCTGGATGATCTGAAGCGAGCTCTCCTTCATGCATGGGCCGAAATCGACCAGGAAACTAAGTGTGCCTTGGCCACTTCTTTTTTTTCAAGCGTCTTCAGAGGGTAGTTAAGGCCAGAGGGGATCAGATTGAGTAGGTACCTGGCAAACTGAAGAGCAATGTCTATAGAATTAAAGGAGAAGAACTATTTTTGTATTATCATTTTCCTTGATGTGGTAAATTGAAATTTTCTTGGTTGCATAACATATTCCCCATCCTGTAGACTGTTCTGTTTCCACTCTTTCTGTTTAGAGCTATTTTATCATGTTCTTTTCAGTAATAATTATTTATCGTCCTGGTTCCATTGTGTATGTTCTAACCAAATGTAAAAAACGTAAATGAGGAATAGAGCATTATATGTTTAATTTAAAGATCAAGAACTACTGAATAAAAAAACAAAAAAGCAGAACAACAAAGTTTTTAATAACTTATAAGTACGAGGTCTGATCAAAAAGTTTCGGGATTGTTGGTACAGCAAGAGAGTATGCAGGGTAAAGAAAATGGTGTATAATCTTGTCGTTTCACCACACCACACCACAAAGTTTCCATCAGTGACCATAGCGTGTGCAGCAGTTTTGAGAAAAGCACAACCTTTCCCAGGTTGGAAGACTACCATATTTCTCATTCTCGACCCTTGCGACATTTTGCTGTTTTCAAAAATCAAATACCACTTGAAAGGAACAAGATTTCAAGACGTCGAGGATATCCATGGGAATGAGATGAGGCAACTGCTCGCTGCCCCTCAAAAACGAGCTAAAGCAAAGCTTCCATCAATGAGAACGATAAAGTGTGTGGCTTCAGAAGGGGGTTACTTCATTGGAGATTAAATGCCGAATTGATATGCTTTGTAGATTTCTTTTTATAGCACCAGTCCAATACTTTTTGATCAGATGTCGTACAAAGCAGAATTCAGTAAGGGTATCATTTTATGTTAATAGTCAACTAGTATGAAATAAACATTTACAACCTTCGAACCTACCGTGCTCATGTTGGTTCTCTTTTGTAAAAGGCGTTATTTATTTGATTAATTTCTCTATATATGTGGCGGCATTCTTAAGTCTCGTAAGATTTGCACATAAAACGTTATTTCTCAGCTGCTGAATACAGCATCTGTTATGGCTGTACAGTTCCACACGAGGAGTGCAACCAATGCACGAGTGACGCTCTTTATGACATCACCGTATTATTTTCTTTCTTTCGAGCATGTTTCACTCACTCTTTTTCTGATCTACCCTCTCCGGCGTCAGCGATCGTTGGCGACGTCTTCAAACCTCTCGATGTCCATGCTCCCATTCCCCTCATATCGCTTTTGCAGACATCCTTGAAGCGAAGACCAGGGCACTCTCGTGCCCTCATGCCGGTGTCCACTTCCCTATATTGAAGGACCTTCGAAATCCTCTCATCAATAGACTGTTGCCTCTTGTGTTTTACTTCTCATGTTTTGCAGTGGGGCAACGCTGAAGTGTTCTCTGGGCAGACCTTTATGTAAGCTCGTTGGTTGGCCATGCAGCACGTCTCCTCTATCCACACTACCGATCTTGTCCAAGGGAAAGGTAGTATCCAAAGTATAGCTTAGCACTGGCAGCGACGTAAGAGTTGCCAGGATGGACATAACATCGGACTGCCTTGGAGACACCGGCACTTGATTTGTCCTTTGGATTTACTTCCGAAGCCTTTCCCATGATTGGACATAGTCGCAAGGCAGCGGACGTATAAATTATGAGCTTTTCTTCTCTTAGATGGACTACCCTCCCGGGCTAAGGAGTTCCTTCTACCCGAAATAGATTTTCTTTATTTTAAGCGGATCTTTTGATCTTTTTAAACCCTTTTTTCTGTTTTTAAGCGATATCATTAAATGGTTTTTTGTATAGTTTGTCATTTCCCACCATAGTCCTTCTCCTTAAGTATGTATTGGCATTTTGTTGTAAAAAACAAAGAGGTTTGCACCTTGTAGAAAACGTGAAATTGTTATGGCATATGATAAGGTTGAAGTTACAAAAACGACTCGATTTTTGTTGCAATAGAATTAAGCGTTTCGGAGAAATAAACGATCGCAAAAAGCCACATTTTCGATTAATTTTTGCCGCACCCTGTGTATCAACTGATTTTTTTTTTTTTTTTGTATCAAGGCATCAGACCTTCATGTGCCAGTGACTCGATTTTGGTTAAGTTTCAGTGAAGCGTCTTGGAGAAATGCATAAAAGTGTACAAAAAAACACCCGAAATTATGTTTGTCGTTGATTTTTGATTAATCCTGTTCCATGATTCGAAAAATGTTTGTGTACATCAAAGGTTCGGACGTTGACCTACAAGTTATCCAATTTTAGTTGAATTTGCATAAGGCGTCTCGGAGGAGAAGAGTTCATAAATTCTATGCGTTTCAGTGATTTATGCCTTACCCTGTTAAACGATTTTAATTTTTTGTGTGTGCACATCAGAGGTTCATATGGTAATCGATAAGTGACCCAATTTTTGTTAAAATTGGGCCAAGTTTTCGGAGGAATATCGTTCGTTAGAATGGAGATACACAAACACGCACAAAGACAGACATATCAATTTATATATATATATATATATATATATATATATATATATATATATATATATATATATATATTTTGAGAGAGAGAGACAATGAAGTAAAAGAACAGGTAGATTAAAACCCAGTGTTCTTGCATTTACTTTTATAAAGAGTGCTTAATACAAAGCAGGATTAAACAATATTGACACACCTACATTTATATTCTCCAACTACCACTCCCTAATTTTCTAAATAACCATAAATTCATCTTATGTTATCTAAAAAAAATCATTTTCACCATTTATTTTAAAATATCTCCTGAAGAAGAACAGCATTGTTCTAAAACATGAAAATATAATGCTTTTATAAACCATTATAATAACAAAAAAGAATTATCATTATGCATTTTAGATGATAATAGAAATCAATAAATAAGAAAAGAATACAAGTATAAAATTATCATCAAATATCTTAGGGTTTTTTGTTTCTTGTTTTGTCTTTTTGTTTTGGTTTTGTTGTTGTTGTTGTTGTTGTTGTTTAAATATTTGAAAGATAAATAATAGAAAAATTGAATTTTCTGAACCAATGATAAAAAGTAATAAACAAAACAAAAAAACGTTATGACTCTAAACGCTTTTCCTTCGAACCTAAAAATACCTTCTCGTCTATAATTTATTATTACACAATATGTTTTTCTTCTTTTTCTTAACCAGTGGTTTCAAAAGTAAACGGTTAAATATCTGGGAAGTGGATGGAAAATGTGATATTGAATTCTTAATTGGGAATTCCAATGCGTAAGCAAAGTACTTCAGAAACAAGAAAATTTCGTTAGAAACAAAAGCAAATGGACTGAACTGTTACCTAATATCAATCCTATATGGCCGGGAAAATTTCCTCACAGATGAAAAGACTTGAGATAAATCTGGTTCTACAGAAGGATGCTGAAAATACAATGATCGGAGTGCGTAAGCAAGAGAGAAAGAGATGGCAAGAGAGAGAAAGCAAGAGAAAGAGGTTAACAAAGAGAGGGCAAAAAAGTGAGGGTAAGAGAGAGAAAGTAAGAAAGAGGGCAAGAAAGATTGAGTGAGAAGGAGAAAGCAAAAGAGCGAGAGCAAAGGAGAGAGGGCAAGAGAGAGAGGATAACAGAGGGAGAGGGGGCGAGCACATTCAAGGTATTGAGCTTTAAAATAAAGTTTATTTCGTACAGCCCTGATAGAATAATTTACTTTTTACTGCTAATCAAATTATCGCTAGTTATTTAAAGCCTGAAAATACGTTTGAATTGTAAGAATTTCGGGGAGATAATAATAATTTACTGATATGTCCTACTAATTAACCCATAATTGGGGAGAGAAGAGGTGAATTCGTGCCTTTCTTGATAGTATTTGCGCGTAAGTGAATTTCTGACTGTAAGCGGTTATCCGTTAGACAACCCGCACATCCAAGCTTACACCACCGGATAGTTTTGAGCAATCACTGATAAGGCTCAACGTTGTTTAATTTTGATATTCTAGCCTCAAAGGCCGTAAGCATAACATAAAGTAAAAGTCTGTAATTATTATCAAGAGAAAAAATGCAGAAAAAGCCAGTATTGTAAGTCAGAGAGTCACATATTGTCTGCCAGTGACATTCGTTGCTGTTTGAGGCCAGACAAAAGCCATCATTTCGGCTGCTTCTTTTCAATACAAACACAAAGACGTCACTTGCAACGACTGACCCAATATAATCTTCTTATCCTATTTTCCTCATCCTTTAGCTTTGTGGCGAACAAATCCTCGTAAATATAACAAATGCTAAATAATGTTTTTCTTTTTTTTCTTTTTCTTTTTTTTTTTCCTCATAACACCGAAGAAATGGTGTCGACGTTACTTTTTTGTCATTATCAAACAATGAATAAAGCGTGTCGATCTTCGTTTTGGATGTGAAAGCGGTTAGAAGCTCATAACGAGAAATAAGAAAGCCAAGTTCGAGTTCCCATCGAGATCATTACATGCACTTTCGCACAAATAAACTTGAGAAAAGTATGAACCCATAATTCAATCAGGACAGACCAAAATCTTTAGCCATCTGTCTAGGAGAAGGATAACTCCGAATTCAAAACCGAGTGTGCACCTTACGCGAAAATACCCTTCAGAAAGGTATGAACCCAGCTATGGGATAAATACCAGGACAGATTCGGTCTTATAGCCTTGGGTGGCAGCCAGTCTACAACAAAAAGAAACGACAACATGCTGCGATACAAATTTCTGTCTCGTTAATCATTACTCGAATAAAACATCATCGCTCAAGCGTGTATCACGTATGACACTTAACAGACTGATCTACACCTGGTAGGGCACATATTTGAATTATAACAATAGCTCAGAATAGTCGCGGTACAAATCATATGTTGGTTCTATGAGTGTTGAAAAAAAAAACAAACGGACATGTTCAGAAACAAACAGCCATGCAGAAGATAAAAATCAAAGATTTGCAGTGTACTTTCACGTCGAAACAGTTCTGGTGATGAATCTTGAATTTTCTACACGACATAATTTTTAATTCTTCTGCAATTAGAACTAATTTCTTTACTCTGAAGGTTATTGCCACAGAAAATCAAATGTACAAAAAAAGATTCTTGATTTAAGGTATCGTCATTATATCTCATGTGTGTTGTGGTACAGTGGATATCGGCTCGGGACGAGAAGTCGGAAAGCCGAGTTGGAATTCTAATTGAATTCATTGCATTCACTTACGCGCAAATACCCTTGAAAAGGTATTAACCCGTCACGTTTGTTTACCAACTATGGGTTGACTAGCAGGTTCTGTATAAACAAACATAACTGACTGGGCAGAAGATTTTCCCGCAGTAGATTGCCATAATTTATATTATATTATAAATCGTTTGACAAGTTCACATAGTTTCTTTCAATAACGGCCCCTCGCCAGACTTGGGATCAAACCAACTTACTTAGCTAAAAATCTGAAACAGGAAAAAGATCGCTCTTCGCATAAGATTATAGGATTATTAAAATTATAGGATTATTAATGTCGATCTAGAAACCCAAAGTTCGTAAAATCGGTCAGGACAAAATCAGAACGCCGACTTACGGGTGAGTGGTGTGAAGAAGGAAAGCAGCAGCATTAATGGTAATGACGATGAGGAGTGAGGAGGAAGAGGCGTGGGAGAAAACATCACTTAGAAGATCCTATCGAAGAATTTTAAAAAAATAGAATCTTCAGAATGAAGGTCAATTGTAAGCCTTAAAAATGCAAGGGTCTCATTAATGTCCGCTCCAAAAGTATTTATTGGAGGAAAAAAAACTATAAGGCGAAAATGCACAGCACTTGGCTTTTCAAGAATAGAAACTTAGGTGGATACACACACACGCAAACACAAACACACACAGATAATGTAAAAGGCATAAGCATGCAGAGAATAATGTTAACATATATCGGTATATGCATATATTTAGATAATATAGTTCTTCTACGCGAAATAAAGCAATGTAGCTTTCTTGGCGATATCTCTCTGGGATCGTTGATCGAAAGACTGAAAGCCTACAACGGAATCTCTGGTAGAAGAATCGCAGGGATATGGATTCTGCAAGAGATACAACGTGTTCAACGTATTACACACACGCACAGCCACACACACACACACACTCACACACACACACACACATATATATATATATATATGTAAAAATATACTCAGTTTTAATCCGAGATTATGGACAGTATGGTTAAATAAAATAAAGACAAGAGGAAAACTGTATTTTAAATCGCCTACGCGTTTCGTCCGTGATGGACTTTATCAAGGCAGAAAGACGAAATGAGTTTTATTCTAAATTACATATCTCTAAACAAAATTAGTGTTGGTAACCACAAAGACGCTCATAAATCATTTCAAAAAATTAACGGAATATTTCAGTTTTTAGAATTTTTTCATGTGTAATTGCAAAGTCACGCGACGTTAAGATGAAACTATTAAGACGCTAAGTCGAAACTATCAAACAAACAAATACTTACACAATATATATATATACATATATACTTAAATTTGTTCTTTATTTAAAATTAATTAAATTTACATTGCGACACGGAAATTTCTGCTTTTAACAATCTCGTCATCAAGGAATCTATATCTATAACATTGACGAGGCTGGACGGTGTGTAAGTATTTGTTTGTTTGATAGATTCGACTTAGTGTCTGCATTTCACAGTCTAGGTGGACGGGAGTTGCGCTCAGATGTAGATCAAAATGTTAGAATGCTAACGACAACTTGGAATTTTTTCAGAAAGCCAAAATCTTTTTTTTTTTTAGTCGTATCACCCCGAGCAAGGCGGTAATGCCACTGATGTGAAGGGGGCTACATAAGAGTAAAAAGATTAAGTAGAAGAGAGTGAAGAGAAAGACGAACCAGTTATAAAAGAGCAAGAGAAGGATGAAAATACAGGTGTGATGACAGTTGCAAGGGTGGTGTAGAAAGAACGAGAGTGAAGATGTTAAGAGATTAGTATTGACATTGCATTTAAATTCCTGAAGGTTGTAGCCGTCAGGAAAGCAAGAATATGGAAGCGAGTTCCACAGGCGGGAAGTGTGAGAGAAGAAGCTGCAGGAGTAGAATTGTCGTCTAGAGGTAGAAAAATATATATTATCACCCCATAAAGTCAGGGATCAGTTTATGTATTGATTATAATATAGAATCGATCTCGCCACTTTCTGTAATGTGATAGGTACTGATCTGGCGACTCGTCTGCAGCCACTTTCCCATCGTCGAAATGTGGCCTCCCTCTGTCTCTTCTATAAATACTTTCATGGCTTCTGCTCGGATGAGCTTAAGTCACTGATGCCTCCTCAACAGGTGTTTACCCGTTCAACCAGACTGGCAGCTGGGTCCCACCCATTCACAGTCAGGTTAGCCAAACGCAGACGACAATTCTACTCCTGCAGCTTCCTCTCTCGCACTTCCCGCCTGTGGAACTCACTCCCGTATTCTTGCTTTCCTGACGGCTACGACCTCCAGAAATTTAAAAGCAAAGTTAATACTCACCTACTAACCACTGGCCTCTAGCTCTCTCCCCTCCCCTGTATAACCTTCCCTTTCTCTCCGCCCATGTACCTGTCATTGCACCTGCTTTCTCAGTTTTCTATTGTTCCTTTCTAACTAGCTTGTACTCCTCACTCTTTTCTAATTAATCTTTCTACATTTATGTAACCCCCTGCACATCAGTGGCGTTTCTGCCTTGCTCGGGGTGAAATGATTAAAAAAAAAAAAAAAAAATATATATATATATATATATGTGTGTGTGTGTGTGTGTTTCTGTGTGTTCCCCTCCCACTCCCAGCCTAATCCAATAGAGACATTCCATATTGTTATCTATATCTATGACAAGGGTGGACGTTGTGTAAGTATTTGCTATGTAAATTCATCATATGTTTTTTATTCTTATTATTCCTTAAACTACCCGAGTGCAACAGTGCTAAACTGCTTGTGTTCAATAACTGGTGAAAATGATTTACATTTGAAAATAGAAAACAAAACGTTCGCTTATTAAAAGTTAATAAGGAGTGGGGAAGACAGTAAATTTAGATCATATGAATGTGTTTAGTTCAACTAATCAGAATGAAGGTCGACATTGAAACTTAAAATATAGGTTTGATGTTAAGGGATATCATGCATATCTAAGTAAAACTTCTATTGAGCACCTTTTGAAAAGAAAATGCGGGAGAACTCTGGATTCTAAACCTGTTGGTTCTCTTCATCTGAATATATATATATATATATATATATATATATATATATAAACCAAGGACGTGCTGCCTAGGTATGCAAGGTAGGCAGTGTCTATCATGAATGAAATAGATCAGCAGCAACTGGAATTCGAAATTTTTAAAAAATTAGAACATAAAAACAAATTTAATCATATATATATATATATATATATAATTAAATTTGTTCATATATATATATATATATATATATATATATATATATATATATCGGCGGTATGTTATTAACTTAAACCAAGCTTAAATATATATATATATATATATACTAGCAGTATAGCCCGGCGTTGCTCGGGTGTAAGGTGTAATGAAAGCTTTAAAACTAATCCATGGTCCTGGAGCTCAGACTAAGCCTAAAGAATATTTCAATTCTTTCTGATGAAGGGCCGAGGACGGTCTGAAATATCAATATAATAATAGAAAAAAACAAATACTTTCAAAAAAATACATTTTTAAACTTACAACTTTTTAGTAGTTTTTCCTATATATATATATATTACTCGAAAATTGGAAAAAACAATAAAAAATTAAACTGAATTCAACAAAACATTTTTATGAATTCTTACTGCCTCAGTAAACGTGTGTGTGTGTGTGTGTGTGTGTGTATGTGTGTGTGTGTGTGTGTGTGTGTGTGTGTGTGTGTGTGTGTGTGACGATTATGGTGTGTGTTTGATGAGTATGTATCAAATTATAATTTCATATGCTCAGAGATTTACTGTAAATGTGCAAATATATTTTGTATGTATATATTTTGTATGCCGGTGCATACACAAATATACGAATAGACACATTGAGTTCCGTCAGGTTTTTGTCTTCCTGAATTTAAGAGAAGCTTTCTGTGCATGCATCAAAACACGCAGTTTGTGTAATCGATATTGCCAATAATGTAAAAGCGATGATTATTATACCTTTTTGAACGAAAGCACAGGCGACATTACCACACCACTTTATATCCACCTGGTCTCTAGCCTTCTCTCTCCTTGTACACTCACTACCTCATGGCATCTCCCGGAGTTTCAAGCTTCATTGGATTCTTCTCTAGTTTTGATCATTTTACATTTACAAATCTATGTAATTGATTCCGGCCTCAAGGCACACGCGCATTGATCGGGCGGTATGTTATTAACTTATTCGCTGTTAATCACACCCTCGGCTTTCTACACTTTCCAAAAAAAAAGAGTCCCATAGTCTATCCAGAAAACCTAGATTGTCAGTCTTGTGTTGAAAACCGGGATCCAGAAAAAAAGTTTAACTCCCAACTTGTGCCCACATCAACTATTCACTATTATCGACAACGGCAGATTACACACTAATCTGAAATAATTCTCCCCGAAGAACTCAGCTTTGAATGGCCATATTTATTTTCTTCTGATCGAATGTAAAATACCAGTTCGAGGCTACTGGAGTGATCCTATGATCACCCCTGCTACTGATCATCTCCCTTGATCGCATAGTGAGTGGCCGGAGGTGACCACCTTCTGCTTTGAAAATATTTTTATGAAAGAGGGTGTCATTCCTCGATACCAGGGTTGGAAAGATTTATACGCATGAAAGATTAAAGAAAGCTTCCTTCCGCCATGAGGTGCGTTTACTAACCTGGAATTTATACCCCTGTTCTATAGTTTGTTTTATTACGGCGTTTCCTTCCCATAAGCAGACTACCTTCACAATAGTTAAGGGTCTCCCTCCATTCCATATATACGGTTGCAAGGTTGAAATCAGTTTTTCTTTTTTTAGAACTGTTCTACCGTCTATTTGATTTTTGCTTACGATACTTAATATTCCTAAATGGTTCTCTCTAAGTACTAACTAAGCCCGAGGCTACTTTACTTCAGTGATCGGGCGAGGTTTTGTTTTGTTTTGTTTGTTTAACCGCATATCAACGCTTTGTGGATCATTTACTGCCAAAATTAAATTTTCTTGGGAGCTTTAAAGTAAAAAGTATGTTGTTAGTCTTTCACAATTTAATACATGATAAATGACACTCAGCTTTTGTGCGTATACATGTTTGTATGGATATAATTACTAGAGGCGATATGTTATTTTATGTTTTAGTTTTGTTGAAGTTATATTTTGGAATGCAATTAGATTTCTTTACAATAATCGCAGGATATTATATAGATTGATATCATAAAGATATAGATTGATATCATAAAAGAGTTCTTTCATATTGGTTGTTTGGCTTATTTTGTCTAGCGGTATATCTCTTTGGGTTATTAAATACCAAAATTGAAATATTTCGAACACAGTTGCATGCCTTCAAGAACAGATGAAATGTCTATTTTTCTATAAACATGTATTGCTGGTAATTTTACGATAAATATGTATTTTTATACTTTCATAATGTTTTGTTTTTGTTTGGGGTGTTGACTATTTTCCCCAAACTGCGACCCTAACAGGTGTTACCACGCGGGTTAAGGTGAAGCCGGGTACAACAATAATTAATTATTAACTTCTGAATTCCATCAAATTAACGCCGACTGTGAAGGGTATGGGATTTTGGGATTTTTTTTTTTTTTTTTTTTTTAGCATTCTATCTTGCACTTGCAAAAATTCTGCCTTCTTCACCCTCCTTTATAAAACTTCCTGTCGTCTGGTTGCCTTTTGTATGTATATCCTAAGTTCAACTAGATTCACTTACTGCTTATGTTAGTGCGCCCGACGATATCCTTTGAGGCTCGATTTTGCACTTAGTTGATCAGAAGTAGTTTCTAAGCACCAGGGTTTTCATTAAGAGTACAAACCGTACTTTGATATCACTTTGGAGGAAGCCAGTATATATCAGGATCACTATAGATCAACAAATATGAACAGTAAATATGATTCAATTATTTCCTGGTGTCAGTGACGTGTAGAGGTTTGGTGATGCTTCATGATACCCGGGGGTCAACTCCTTGATTGTATGTCCTAAGACTCCAGTAGTTAGTGCTCACGGAGCCTTGTACTGAGAAACGTGAGACAAGGAGATATTTCAAACAGAAAAAAAAACTTAATTAACACTTTCTTCTTCTTCTTCTTCTTCTTCTTCTTCTTCTTCTTCTTCTATGTGACATGTCCCTTCAGGACGTAAACGATTATGGACTTCCACGTCTCCCAATCCCTGGTAGCTCTTAGTATGCTTTCTCCTGTTGTCCCATCCAAACCTCGCTCTGCCATTCACTTGCACAGGCGCTTCAAATATGTTGTCCGCTGCTTTCTCTCTTTCCCGCTATCTGACCTGTACGTATCAGATTCTCCAATCCTTCCTTCTTCATCACGTTCCAAAAACTTCAACTATCTCTTCCTGATGATCATTATTAATTTCCTTTTCGTTTCCATCCTTTCTAAATACTTTTTAACACTTTATTCCATTTAAATAGAAACTAAATTTTTATTTCACTATCTGATTGGATGCCCTCTCGATATGGATGCTCAGGACCGTCGTACCCACAGCCTAACCTACGCACGCTACTGTCTGGTGTGAATTACATACTAGATATCAAATGATGTAGTCCCTCTTACGACATAAAGTTATTCTTACTAAAGCGTTACTGATTTAGAGGCCCTGGTTGTTCGAGTCGGTTTTATTTTCTTGTCTTGAAATATTGTTATCGAGTTTTTGAAAAACTTACAGCTGCTTCTTTTATTTCCTTATCATTTTGTCCTCTCTCTCTCTCTCTCTCTCTCTCTCTCTCTCTCTCTCTCTCTCTCTCTCTCTCTCTCTCCGATTTCTTTTTCGATTGTCTGACACCTTCATTGCTCACACTCATCGCTTCTTTCTCGTCAAACTCTGGTTTTGCCTGTGCTTTGATTTCTTTTCTTTTCTTATCTTTTTTTGGTTTGCTTTTTTTTTTTGTTTTTTTTTTCCATTTTGTTTTGCATTTGAAAATTTAAATTTCCCTGACGATGTACGAAACTTCAAGTACTTTTTCTCTTTTATCGCTCTTGTCCCACACACAAATAGCAGCGCTCTCTCTCTTTCTCTGTCTCTCTTACACACACACACAAACACACAAACACACACGAACACACAAACGCACGCACACACACATACACGCACGCATATGCACCCCCCCCACACATATATATATATATATATATATATATATATATATATATATATATATACTGTGCCGCGTAAAAGTAATTGACTCCCGAAGATAAAATTTCAAAAACTGTATTTTTGTCAGCAATCTTTCTTTCAAGCATGTTTCGTTGAATATGTTAGACAAGGAAAGTTTGATGAATTCTTTTATTGGGTTTTATCTAAATTGTTCCGTTTGATTGGGTTAAGGAAGTTTAAAAAATATCCGTAGTGTTCATTGCCCCAAACGCTTCCAGCCTGTATTTCGTCATTTTTAAGCGGTTTGTTATAAAGTGTTTTTAATTTATTTTCTTGCTTGTCTTTTAATATTAATATTAATATATATATATATATATGTGTGTGTGTGTGTGTGTGTGTGTGTGTGTGTGTGTGTGTGTGTGTGTGTGTGTGTGTGTGTGTGTGTGTAAAAGAGAGAGAAAGAGAAATATAAACAGTCAATTTCTGATACCCAGTGACGAGTAGAGGAACGGGTCCTCTACGATACTTTGGAGTCAGGATGTTGAAGGTAATATCAATCAGCTAAGTGATAAACATTTTATTTGTATTACTTATATATATATATATATATATATATATATATATATATATATATATATATTAAGACTTTGAATAAGTTATCGCCGTTTTTCAACAGATGGCGTTCCCAGAACTGCGTGCATGTAATTTCAGATGGTAATACATCTGTAAGGAAGTACTATGAGCGAGCTTGAAATCCAATGTATGTCTTTTCGCCGAAGTGTAAACAACTTTGTTTTCCATACCGTTAATCATGTCGGATTTCATACCAAAGAAAATGTATTTGCGGGGAATTTTACTCTACTGCTTTATTCAAAAGAAATCTGCAGCTGAAACACACAGACAGAATTCTTGTTGAGATTTACGACGACCATGCTCTGTCGGAAACAACATCCAGAGATTGGTTTAGACGCTTCAAAAATAATAATTTTGATGTTGAGGTTAAAGAACACTCTGGTGCACCGAAAAAGTTTGAAGACGAAGAATTGGAGGCATTACTTCATGAAGATTCATGTCAGGCGCAAGTTGAACTTGCAAAGTCATTAGGAGTTGAAAACAACAGCTTCGAAACGTTTGAAAGTATTAGGAATTATTAAAAAGCAAAGACATTGGCTACCGTACGAACTGAAGCCGAGTGACGTCGAACGGCGTCTTGTCAGGTGTAAACAGCTGCTTCAACAGTAGAAAAGGAAAGCGTCGAAGATCGTGGAGTAAGCCCGGCTACGCATCAACATCAGCGGCAAAGCCGAATATCTATGGTTCGAAGGTTCTGCTCTGCGTAGTTTATTATAAGCTGCTCAAACCGGCAGAAACCATCACAGGAGATCGCTATCGACTACAATTAATGCTGTTGAGCCGATCACTGAAAACAAATGGCTGCTATATGAGCAGAGTCACGACAAAATGATTTGGCAACATGACAACGCTTTGGTCACATGTCGCAAAACGGGTGAAAATCTACTTGAAAACGCTTAAATGGGAAGTCATACCCCACTCACCGCATTCATCAGACACTGGTACGTCCGATTATCACTTGTTCCGATCGATGGCACACGGCCTGGCTGAGCAGAACTTTTATTCTTATGAAAATGCAAAAAATGGGTCGACACGTGGTAAGCCTCGAAAAATGTATCGTTTTTTCGACGTATAATTCAAATGCTGCCAGAAAGATGGGAAAAAGTAGTGGCTAGCAATTGACGTTTAGTGACATGTTTTTTACTAATTTTCGTAAATAAGCTATTACTTTTCATAAAAAATCAGCTAGAATTTATTTAAGATCCTTACACACATACACACACACACACACACACACACACACACATATATATATATATATATATATATATATATACTTAAATTTGTTCTTTATTTAAAATTAATTAAATTTACATTGCGACACGGAAATTTCTATGTTTCGAAATAGAATCACGTCATCAGGCAATTTTGGATGTTGGTTGTGAAAATTATATATATCTATATATAATGTTTCATTGTTTACATATATCTATATATAATGTTTCACATGTTTCATATATCTATATATATGTTTCATTGAAAATGACACACATCATACTAACATTAAGTTGTTTTTTTGTTTTTTTTACTTTCCTTGTTGGCTTCCGGGTCATCTAATTTAAAAATTGTGTATTTGGCCAGCAATCTGTCGTTTATGCAGGTTTCATTGAAATTACATGATCCGGCAGCCAACAAGAAAATTAAAAAATATAATAATACCTTGTCTGTTGTTTTCAATGAAACCTGAGAAATTGCTGCTTAAATACTATATATATATATATATATATACATATATATATATATAAAATTTAAATTTATATTTTATCATCAACAAAGTTATATATATATATATAACTTTGTTGATGATAAAATATAAATTTAAATTTTATATATATATATATATATATATAACTTTGTTGATGACAAAATATAAATTTACATTCTTTATCATTTCACTCCAAGCAAGGCGGGAATGCCACTAGTACGCAGGGAGAGAAAAGACAGAGTTTAAGGAGGAGGATTGGAAAAGGGACAAAAGATGAACGGGATTCAAGAATATAGAAGATGGCGATTGATGCTGCATGTAAATTTTAGAAGATTGTAGTTATCAGGGAAGCAAGTAAACGGAAGAGACTTCCACAAGCTGGAAGAGCGAGCATAGTAACTATTGGAGTAGAAGTGTCGCTTGTATTTAACCATTTCAAGAGTAAACGGGTGAGATTTGGATGCCAATCTAGTCGCACACTTAAATTCACATTTTCGGGCCACCAGAGTAAAAAGCTCGTCAGAGAAGTTGCCTTGAAAGTATTTGTAGAAAAGACAGCATTGCACAAAATTTCCACTGTTTTTTTTATTTTAATTTTTTTTTTTTTTTTTTTTTGCTATTACATGACATTAAGAGCGTTTAGTTTAAACTAACTTCATTAAAAATTCGTTCTGTTGCTGGAAAATTTCATTCGACATTGTTTTGTTTATTAAAAGAAAAAAAAGGAACGAAATGCGACACAAATAGAAATATCTATATAGTTTATGTTGGTTGGTTGTTTTGTTTCTATGGCATATCAACCTCGGCAAGTCATTTATTGCCAACTAAATTTTATTTATTTATTGCTGGTAATACATTTTCTTTCAACTATTTATTGTTGTTTATATACGTTTTGTGTCTAGTAATACTTTTTTCTTTTCGAGTATCAAGATTCATTGGGATTTGTTTTTAAGGGCAGGGTCCCCACGTCTTACTCTGTTATTTAACCCATAACTAGATGGAAGGGCAGGGTCCCCACGTCCTACTCTGTTATTTAACCCATAACTAGAGGGAAGGGGCGGATTAATACCTTTCCCAAGGGTACCAGTGCTTTAGTGAATGCCGGGTATTCAACTGGAATTCGAACTCAGCTCGCCGATTTCTCTTTCCGAGCCGATATCCACTGCACCACAACGCACATCTATACACTATACGCTTACAGTACCTGGTGTTCCCAATCGGTCACCCCTCTAAGTACTGAATAGGCTCAACGTTGCTTAACTTCGGTGATCGAGCGAGAACCGGTGTATTCAACGTGATATGGCCGTAAGTCTAGTTTATGTAAAAGATACTGCGATCGGAGGAATCAAAAACGGTTTGCAAATAGTCCTTCTTGGGATTTCGTTGAATTTTCTCAGCGTTCAAGTTGGCCAACTGGAGCATAACCCATGAACGTTATACGACGCAATCATTTATACTATCTTGTTTATTTTAACCACTTTGATGTGCAGCTTCAACAGAACCAAAATAGAACATTCCTGAACCGTATTCCCGTCTGTAATTGAAACATAGCGAAACGATGTTTGATACAAATTTTTGCGGTCGAAACTAAAAAGAATAAAAAATCAAAGTGAGACATAAGAGATCGTGTACCAAGCGAAATAAAATGCCATTCACTCTATCAAGGACCGGTCTTGATTAAAAGAATCCGTTGTTATGTAGATGGTGATATTATAAGGGAGTCCTGCTTTCTGTTAGATTAATTGAAAGTACAAATCGACAAAACGGTTTAGAATTAGATAAAAGTGGTAATATACAGTTAAACAAATAAGATGTAACCGTAAATTCTACTCCAACAGCTTCTTTTCTCGCGCTTCCCGCCTGTGGAACTCCCTTCCACAACTCTGCTTTCCCGACAGTTACAATCTCCAGGTGTTTAAATGTAGGGTCAATAGACACCTCCTATCACACTAACTCCCAACTATTCTCAGAACACTCTCATCTACCCAACCCTCATTCTCAGTATCCTTACCCGCCTATCACCCAGCCTCTGACATTTCCTATATTTAATCAGCCTTTCTCCACTCTACGTAGCCCCCTGCGCAGTAGTGGCAGTGACATGCCTTGCTCGGGGTGAAACGCTTATAAAAAAAAATATCCCATCTTGCTGAAGCGATTATGAATCTTTCGTTAGCAAATGATAGTTGTTATAGACTGGCTAGGATTGTTTACCCTCATACGCCCTAATTACCAGATACTATTACTCTGTGTACAGTATTCTCTTAATGTAAAGCATTCTACTTCCCTGGTAGATTAATCAATTTTTCGTTCAGAAAGATATATAACTTTCGGGGGATTAAATTATGAAATTTCTTGAAATATGTCAGAGTGAAATCAGTAAATATATTTTTCAATAAATAAAACATTTTTTATCATTCAATGAAAACCGCCATTTTATGTCATTCAATAAAAGACAAACTGATCGGCAGTTTTTTAGTTAAAACCATAGAAATACATACAAATATTCTTATTTTTCTTTGGGATTACTTGGTCCGTTATTGGGCTAGACAGTAAGTACTGTATATTTGACTTAGTGACCTTGTTTGAGAAACAGTCTTCTGTCCAAGATCAAATCAAATTATTAGACCTTAGCAACTGACTAATCAACGTTGTCAGAACTATCCTGTCTAATTCTATCAGCCTACTAACGTTTCCACGCCTTGTTTTATTGCTTTGCCATCGATCTTACACGATTGATATCAATTTTGTTTTACACGTTGAAGAAAAAACATTACGCTTAAAAATGACGAATTTAGAGTCCAAAACTTTCCTAAGAGATAATACATTGTGCTCTAACAAAAAATAGTAAATTCATAGAAGGTGAGCTCACTCTTTCTCATAATATCAAGCTATTATATTTTTCTTTCGTTTTCTGCTATTTCAGAAAATTTACATTATTCGAATAATGAGTTCAAAATTTATCTTCCGCTACAGAGAGCAGTTCCGTTAATATACACATGCATGTAAGTATGGAACCCATCCTATGTAAGTTGATATCAATGATTAATAACAATTTATTGCCAAGCCGATAATTTAAGAGAAAAAAGAACCAGTTTATTGTATATTCAGGGTCTAAAATCAGTTAAACACTGTGTAATTTATATGCCATTAGAACATTTTCTCACTTAACCGAGCAGGTAACAGAAAAAATATTACTCACAGACATACACGTGTGTGTACGTAATATTCTTCTTTCGTTAATGTATGTTTGGACAGTAATATTTCATTTAAACATGTTTCGTTAAAAACGGCCGACAAGGAAGAGTTTACTAATTTTTTGTTTAATTTTTCTAGTATTCTTATTTGTTTCCTTTTTGCTGGAAATGTAAAAATGTTCCATAATTTTAACTTTCCAAGCGTGTTTAGCCACTTTCCTGGATATTATTAAGGATATCGGAAAAATAACATTCTATGGATTTGGATGTGCGTTGTGGTGTCGTGGATATCGGCTTGGAACGATAAATTGGGGGAGCTAAGGTCGAATTCCATTTGAATTTGTTCCATTCCCTTACGCACAAATAGTCTTGAAAAAGGTATTATGTATCCGTGTAGATAAAATAACAGGACGGATTGGGTTCGATAGCCTTGGTTGACAACCAGTCTACTGCAGAAAGTAATGGCAACCTATTGCAGGAAAAAATTTTACCTAGTTATGTCTTTTTCGAAACATGATCGCCCAAGTGTCTATTACGTATGGCACGTGACTGACTAATTAATATATATATATATATATATATATATATATATATATATATATATATATATATACTATTTACATTATTCGGACTATTGTTCTCATCTTTGTTGCCATTTGTACGAGGTTTCGTCCTTCTTCAGGTGCCTGGAATTTCGAGCCGAACCTTTTATTACAATCATTTTTTTTTTCATATTCTCATTCTTTGCGCGAAGCCTCTTTTCATAATCATGAGTTATCTCCCTCTAACCCTCCAAGTTACTTGTTTACCATTGCTGTAGTCTGGTATTAAACTCACAACTCTTTCGATCAAGTCACTGAAACTAACCAACGTCTATATCCACTGGGTCTTGTGTCCTTAATTTTCTGTTATTCGAAATTTTTCTTATAATTAATATAACTTAAATAAATAGATTAGTCATTAGTAATTTCGACCGACTTGTGAATAATACTGATTTCTCCACTTTCATCTCCTCAAAAAGACTTATTGTGTGCAAAGTTTTCCTTTGTAAAATTAGTACTCGCTTTAGAAATATTTTCTGAAAGCAGTTTGCACGGTTGATATCACGAAAACACAAAGCAAAGATAAGGAAAACCAAGTCCGAAATATGTTGAGTTTTGTCCTTTTGACAAAACGCAGCACATTTCAGGCTTAGCTTTGTGCTTATTTCTGCTGACATTTAGCTGATTGACAGACAGCTTCACCTGCTGCTTTCTTTACGCTACGCACATACAACAAAGCGTAAATTTCAGTTTTTCGCGTGACAATCACACATATACGCTCTTCGCTATACTAGTACGATTCATGTCTTCTTTTGTATTGTAAAAAAACATTTCTATTTGAGTTTGGCTTACGTTTTTTCCCTAAAAGCAAGGCAAAAAATCAACTTAACGAAGAAGTTTAAAATATATTTCTGTCAGCTTAAAAGAAAGCCATTTTTTTACATTCAGTAGTAAAATTATTTGAATGTGTGTGTGTGTGTGTGTGTGTGTGTGTGTGTGTGTGTGTGTGTGTGTGTGTGTGTGTGTGTGAAGTAATCTGTCCTTAATTTCCATATTAACCCTCTTGTTGCCCTTTCCACCATTATCTTTCATGGAGTAATCGCTGCTTATCATCTATTTGAACATTTCACGTAGTTTCTCTTCTTTGTCGCCATATTTCTCGGCTGCATCGGCACCGTCAACATGGCTGTTTTATTGATTACCATTTGCGTAACGCTTATCGATCAATAGTATCTCACTGACGTCGAGTTGACGATTGTGGTCATTTTCACGAAGCAAGATGTCATATTTGAAAGTATCAGCCGTCTTCATTATCATTTTAATCACTATCATTAAACTCTCCGATTCTTCATCAATATCATTGTCCTTAACATTGTAATCACTGATAAACAGCAGATCGTACGAATTCGCAAGTCTTCGAAACGACCAATGTTTAATATTAATTACACGTCCCTTCCTGCTAACGGGTTATTATTTCGCAGTGTTATGCTGTTAGCAGTCGTTATTATTAAGAAAGGATGGATATTCTCATTTGTTTTGCTTTATGTGTATTGACTTTACATACTTCGGAAATATCCCAGGATTTGAGATTCTAATTGTCGAAGACGTTTAAAATCGTTGAAAATACTAAACAAAATATGTATAAACAACACAGTGGATAGGTAGATATATTTTGACCTGAGTGATCGATTTGTTTTCTATTTTGATCAGAGTGGCTTCACTCGGTCATTTCTACAAATATTTCCATGGTAACAACACTGACGAACCCTGTCTACGTGAATTTAAACGTGCCATTTGTTTGGAGTCTAGGTCCTACCGCTTTTGCCGTTGAAATAGTTAAATGTTACATCACTTCTATTTCAACAGTTTCTTTTCTCACACTTCCTGCCTGTGGAACTCACTTCCGTTTACTTGCTTCCCTGATAGCTACAATTTGCAAAAATTTAAATGCAACGTCAATTCCCAACTTCAATCTTCTTGAATCCCATTCATCTTTTATACTTTATTCAATACTTCCTGTACCCAATCTTTTCTCCCGATGTAACTCCTTGCAAACTAGTGGCGGTCAAGCTTTGCTTGGCTTGAAATGATTAAAAAAAGATTGATCGATTTGTTTTTCTAATTTGATGTGATTAATCGATTTGTTTTGCTCATTTGCAAGTTATTTCAAGCAAGAAAATATTAGAGATTAAGGACTTTTTGGAGACAATAATCATTTACTGACAAAAGTCCAGCTAATTAACCCATAGTGGTGGGTAGGCGTCTTCCGGACAGAATGAAAGACAAATATGTATTTTCATATGAAAACCGTTAATGGCTTTTTACCAAGGTGGCGTCTTCCAGTCAGAACGAAAGAGAAAAACTTCGTGGTTTTTGTTTTATTTTTTGTTTTGCTTTGTTTTTGTTTTTTTCTTTTTTCTTTTTTGCGTTTTTTTCTTTTTTGCGTTTTTTTTTTTGTTTTGTTTGTTTGTTTTTTTCTTGTTTTGTTTTTTGTTTTCTTTCATTAAAATCGCCAGTCTTTGGTGGATTCGAAATTAGACAACACCGCCAAAAGCTTTTTTACTTAGTTTCTTTACTCCAATTTTGTTTAGAGTCTATATCATATTACTATGCACATGTTATATATATATATATATATATATATATATATATATATATATATATATACTTAAAAATCACACTCCAAGCCCACAAAAAAATACAAACACAATCAACACACATACGCACACGAACAAAAACACTTAATCAAAACCTAAAAAATTTAAGCTAACATTCATACAGACATGATAAAAAAAAGTCCAACTTGAAGTTTTACAGATAAATCTACTGGATTCGTTATTATTTAATAATAATATTAAATACGACGATTAAAAAGACAATTACAGGCAAAACAAGATTCCCAAAAGATGATTGTTGGTTGGTTGTTTTATGGCATATCATTTATTGCCAACTAAATTTTATTTATTTATTGCTGGTAATAACTTTTTCTTTCAAATATTTATTGTTGTTTTTTATATACGTTTTGTGTCTAGTAATACTTTTTTTCTTTTCGAGTATCAAGATTCATTGGAATTTGTTTTTAAGGGCAGGGTCCCCAAGTCCTACCCTGTTATTTAACCCATAACTGGAGGGAAGGGACGGATTAATATCTTTCCCAAGGGTACCAGTGCTTAAGCGAATGAAGGGTATTCAACTGGAATTCTAACTCGGCTCACAGATTTCTCTTTCCAGGCCGATATCCACTGCACCACAACGCACATCCGTCGCTAAACGCTTACAGCACCTGGTCACCCATCTAAGTACTGACCAAGCTCAAAGTTTCTTAACTTCGGTGATCGAGCGAGAACCAGTGTATCCAACGTGATATGGCCGTAAGCCTGCGAAAGATGAAAGGAATTAATTAGGCTTCGGAAGATAGATAGATAGATAGATAGATAGATAGATAGATAGATAGATAGATAGATAGATAGATAGATAGATAGATAGATAGAAAACAACAGTTTGTTACATAGATAGAAAGAAAGAAAAAAGGAATAGCCTGAAATAGATAGATAGTAAAAGGAATAGCATAAAATAGATATAAAGAAATAGTGATAGATAGATAGATAGATAGATAGATAGATAGATAGATAGATAGATAGATAGATAGATAGATAAACAAACATAATAAAATAGTTTGTCTATATTTCTAAGATGAAGTCTTGTAACTATTTACACTATTTACATTGTTTTGATTGTTTTTATCTTTGTTGCCATATTCATAAAGTTTCTGCCTTTGTACGTCACAGCTTTCTTCAGGTGATTGGTTTTTCGAACTAAAGTTGTTAGTATGATGTCATCCTGTTACCAGCAAACATCATCATACTGCCAACTGACAAAGGCAATGCTACTGTAGAAAAACGGAGTATCCATAAAAACTGGTAGGCCTCATTAGAAGTGTTAGTTATAGTAAAGAAAAGCAAGGGCCAGCGTTGAAAATCGAACGATAACTGCCACAGATCCTCATAAAAAACAAGGACCACTTACCACAAAGACAGACAGGAAGCTGTCTCAACGTTTCAGCAAACTACCTTACATATATGTTCTCCCAAAAATTCCCAAAGAAGTTATTCCCTCAGGTCAATTGTCAGCTGCCAATGCTCTGTGTGTTGCCCTCTGAGTCGCTTCCTTGTAGATATAATTGATACATTAATAAGAAATTCACTATCATATGTCCAAAAATGCGCTCACTTGGTATAATTAATCAAAGATGCTCTCATCCAATCCAACCAGATGGTGAGACTGGGCGTGGTGACTTTGTTCCCCAAGGTACCCACAGAATAAGCACTATCGGTAATCAGGGATAGACTGGCCTTGGGTTCATATTCATAGGAAAACATATCAATATCCCAATAGATAATCTTTTGCAGATGCTGACTTTCAGTACACAAGTAACACACTTTGGAATGGGATCAGATATATATTGGCAGGAGTGGGCTTGCTATTTTCACCAGCAATGTTTAACATATACATGAAATACTTCGAAGAAATGACATTAGAATCCATATCACTAAAGCTAACTATAACGGAGATGCGTAGATAACACCTTCATACACTGGCCACACCAGGAGGATCTTTACTACTGGACCATGTGAACTCAATCAGATCATCTATAACAGTTCACAATGACGAAAGAAAATAACAAACTAGCATTTATAGATGTGTTAATATTTCGAACACAGCATGAATTCAAGACATCCGTATATCGCATGCCAACATAACTTCAACTCCCATCACTCATAGTGTAAAGAAAGGGATCGTTCGCTGCGTACAACATAGAGCAAAAGTTATAAGTGGCGACCCAGAACTATATGAACCATAAAGGCACTCTATAAAGTAACAACTACCCTGGGTATATGACAGCAGCTCCGACAAACTGGGATAGAAGCAAGAGAATAGCAACACTCAGGAAACAGCTTCAGTCTGCCTCCCCTATTTGAAAGGATTATTGGGAAAACACAAAAGATCTGTGGTTCGTATAGCATCAGGATAACCTTCAAGAGTAGTTCAACACTTCGCAGACACCTCTTCTGAGACCTTCTCCATAGAGAAGAACAGACATAAGGACTGATTGTACGTCATCCCATGCAGCTTTAGTAAGAAATATAAAGAAGAAACGAGCCGCCCTCCTAAGATATGACTACAAAAACACCGCAAAGCAGTAACACGGGGAAAAAACAGGCGTAGTTGATCACATATGGAAAAGAAAAGAGATTACCGCCCCTGTGGATGAAGTTAAAATAATAAACAAAAAAAACACTGGAAAATACAGAAACTTAATGATCGGCACATATATATATCATAAATAACTTGCAAATGAGCAAAACAAAAATCTCCTAAGTCGACAAAGCATAGAAATAAATACAATATAGGAACCAGTACTACGAAATTCTAGGAGAAAAACAATAACAATAACAAAATTGTAATATGAACTCTGGTAAAATGGTTACTGGGACATTAGGTTTATAATCTTCAAAAAAATCATACACTGATATCGTCATAGACACATGGCCAAGGGGATAAAATCGTTAGTTGAATCCAGTGACTTGACCTTGACCCAAAGAGTTGTAAGTTCAATACCAGAACAAAAACTGAGTTAAAGGTAGATAACTGATACTGAAAATATCATGGCATTACACGTGGGACTAGACCCATCTACACTGGGGAATGAAATATAGAGTTCGAAATTTCACTCACTTGAAGAAGGCCGGGTCGTACAACGGCCGAAATGTCGTGAATATGGCAAAAAACAACTGTACGAAGAATATAAGAAATGACATAGATAGATAGATAGATAGATAGATAGATAGATAGATAGATAGATAATGAGCGTAATAACATAACTAATGGCATATATAGTTACATAATGAATACAATTACACAGAGATAGTAGATAATGACATAGTAATATAGATAATGAACCTAAAGACATAGATAGATAAGTAATATCATAACAGATAAATACTGGCATAGATAATGAACACAATGACATAGATAGATAGATAGATAGATAGATAGATAGATAGATAGATAGATAGATAGATAGATAGATGTGTGGACATATGAACCAACACAGCATGATTTTCGAAATAGGAACCAACATTTTGTCTGATCTTGAATTGAGGCGTGAAACTGAAATTCTTCATGCAGTCCTATATTCACTTTGCCTATATCGATAATCGGTCTAATAGTGATCTCTCTCTCTCTCTCTCTCTCTCTCTCTCTCTCTTCTATTAAACAACTCGTATATATATATATATATATATATGTGTGTGTGTGTGTGTGTGTGTGTGTGTGTGTGTGTGTGTGTGTGTGTGTGTGTGTGTGTGCCATCCTTGGGGAGTATGAGCTGACCTTACACTACTTTTTAAACTTTTTATGCTTTTTTTTCTACTTCATTCACCTACCCGGATGTGTAATGGCGGTTCAGGCTCCGATGTATGCACAAAAGCGAATGACTGAAGAGCATAAAATGAAATGTTCACGGCGGACAACCCAGTGAAATTGAATTCTCAAAATAGTCAAGAATCTCGCCATTCATGGATTTTTGGACAATGATTTCGGAACAAAAAGTGTCATCATAGTAGTGGTAGTAGTAATGGTGACGGTGGTGGTAGTGGTGGTGGTGGTGGTAGTGGTGGTGGTGGTACCCGATTTCTTTATGATTACGCCATTCTTCAACCACATTTTTCTTTATTCTCATTCTCATATTCATTCTCCTCTCCTTTAAATTTCTTTTTTTTTTCACCACTTTCACCTGATTAGCCCTCACTTTTTGAATTCACTTCAACCACAGAAAAAAAATGGGATATTTTATTTTTATTTTTCTATCATTTTTACCTGTAACATTTTTCTTCATCTTTCTGTTCCTTGTTTACCATCATAATTCATGTTTTGTTTCTTTTTTTTTTTTTTTTTTTTTTTTCATTCATTATTTTTTTCTGTCCCCAGTAATTTTCCGGTACCGGTGCTAAAATGACCTCAACCATATATTATCACTAAAGCACATATCAATGACTTCAAACGCTCCCAGGCATTGAATGCTTATGTATCTGTGTGTGCGTGCTTCTGTGTGTGTGTGTATGCGTGTGAGGGAGGGAGGGAAGGAGTGCTGAATAGTTCTCGGCGCGATTCATATTCCATTAAATCACAATATTTCAATGAGCATCTATCAGAATACTGAATTTGTTCGGGAGCTTTTCCGTATCTTCTCATGTAACACTGCATGATGACTGCCAGTTTCAGACCATAAGCGATTATCAGATGGCCTGATGATTGCTCATGGCGTAAAACACTGTCCCTATACTGTTGATTTTTATGTTTACAGGTGACATCTATAAACGCTTTACCTCCGATACTGAGCACTGATTATACTGAATCAATTGTTAGGTCGAGTGCTACGCCAGACAATATTTCTCGTCAAAATCCATCTTGCATATATATATATAATTTACCAATCCTGTGTGCATTGAATATTTGTGCCATATCTGGCCTGGTGCGAGATATCTATTACATCACAACACAAGAAAAATAGAGAGATGAAATTATTAGAACACCTACTGAGAAAAGAGGCCGTGAAGATTTTGGCACTCACAAGGCACATTGAAGACGAAAAGGTCAGAGGGGAACAGCTAATAACCTAGCTAACAAGCTTGAATAAATTAATAGCAGAACAGGAAGAGAAAGCGATGGTGAAAAGACAAACCTTTCTAATAGCTATAAAGGTTTAGGAAGTTGTGGAGAGCTGTGGTCAACTAGAGAATAAAAGTAGAATAAGATTTGCGGTGTATTTTGGAATATAAAACAGTGGATGTGAGTACAGTTTAGGCAATGGGTAATGTGTTTTCGTACAAATGAGTGTGATTCGAATTCCAGTTAAATTCTTTGCATTCACTTACACACAAATACCCTTGGGAAAGGTATTAATCCGTCTCTTTCCTCCAGTTATGGGTTAAATAACAATAATCATGAGGCTATAAGGGTTATTTTTGGAAGAGATTTTTAAACAAAAAAGTGCACTTTATATGTCAGGAACAACTTGATCAGTTTCCAGCCCAAAATTTATATAAATGACAGATGTCACATGCTTATCATTTCTCCTCATCTCAATAGAAACGAAGAAAAGAGTGCTAGGCTGCTACGTGATGTCAGTTCTTCAATACGGCTGTGAATGCTGGACAATATCATCGAAAATGCGGACAAAACTGGAAGCGGCCGAAATGTGGTTCTACAGAAGGATGCTACGGATATCGTGGACTGAGCATACAAGCAACGACGAAGTGTTAGAAAGAATGGCAACAAAAAGGAAATTGATGCTGAGCATCAGGAAGAGACAACTGAAGTTCCTGGGACATGCAATGAGGAAGGAGAGCCTGGAGAACCTGATACTGACTGGACAGATAGAAGGAAGGAGGGACAGAGGAAGGCAGCGGATAACATATTTGCAGGGTCTGATCAGGTGGATGACGGAACGGGGGTTGCCAGGAGCAACAGGAGCAAACATACTAAGTGCCACAAGGGATAGGGAGACGTGGAGATCCATGATTGCCTACGTCCTGAAGGGACAGGACACATAGAAGAAGAAGTACTGATATTATTTCCTCCAATGCTAATCTAAACCTAATCATGAGGCTATAAGGGTTATTTTTGGAAGAGACTTTTAAACAATTAGTTTTTAAGCATTAGTTTCCAGCCCAAAATTCATATAAATGACAGGTGTCACATGCTTGTCATTTCTCCTCATCAGTTTAGTATATTTAGTACTGATAATATTTCCTCCAATGCTAATCTAAACCTAAACTTGCGGCTATAAGGTTTATCTTTGGAAGAGATTCTTAAACAAAAATGTGCACTTTCTATGTTCAGAACAACTTGATCAATTTCCAACCCAGTTATCAATGTTTACTGTATATTTTCGATTATAAAACAGTGAATGTGAGTACAGTTAGGCAGTGGGTGAGTATGTTTCAGTTGACATGACACAGCTGGCTACCCATAAAATATTCATTGCTGTTGAAAATGCACACCTAATGGTGGGAACTATGTGGAAAAATAATATTTTGTAGCTAAAAACTTCTCTATTCAATTATGTTAATGTACTCACGATATGTTTTAGTTTCTGTAGAAAAAAATGGAGTCACTAATTTCAGAAAATCTTTCTTATATTTAAAATATGGATAATAACTGAGTATTTGTCTATTTTTAAAAATCATTTCACCCTAAGCAAGGCAGAACCTCCACTAATGAACAAGGGGTTACATTGAGAGAAAAAAAATAAGTACAGGAGGTGTTGAAGAAATTATAAAAGATTAATGGGGTTTAAGGAGATAGAAGAAGACAATTTACATTGCATTTAATTTTTTAGATATTGTAGCTATCAGGGAAGCAAGTAAATAAAAGAGAGTTTTACAGGCAGGAAGTGCGAGAAAAGAAACCGTTGGAGTATAAGAGGTGGTTACATTTAACTATTTAAACGATAAAATGGTGGGACCTAGATGCCAATCTAGTAGCACACTTAAATTCATATAGTCGAGGTACCAGGGTAAAAAGCTCATCAGATCAGTTGAAATGAAAATATTTGTAGAAAAGACAAAAAGAAAATCACGTCACGTGACTGAAGTTGAGATGCCAAGTTAGGATCGATTACATTGCAAATCCTTCTTTGAATTTCGTCTATAACCTCAAGATGAATGGCAGGAGGACCCGGTTAGATATACTGACATTATTCAATGCACAGATGAATGTTAGATTTATAAATGTGTAAGATGTATTCTGACGAGAAAGATTGTCAGGCTCGATACAGTGACCCAAGCTTCCTAGCAGTAGATCTATCTATCGATTCATGAAAAGTTGTTTCTTTTGTGCCTAATTTATTCTTTAAAACGATTAAAAGAAGGTTGTCAGAGTCCGAAGTCGTGGCTAATTGTGACTCCCCTATACCTTTAAGGGAGAATACCTAGCCTAATACAGAAACAGACTATGTGTATGTGTGTGCGTGAGTGTGCATGTACGTGTGTACGCGTGTACCTTTGTGTGCGTGCTAGTTCTAATAATGTCTTGCTTGGCATTTATGATCAGTACTCGTTTTCATCTTTCACGTTTCCAATTATGTAAAAATTCACAGATATTATTCAACTGTCAACTATCATCACAGGTAGATAGGTAAATAATGAACATCATTAGATAGATAGATAGATAGATAGATAGATAGATAGATAGATAGATAGATAGATAGATAGATAGAAATGAAAAGAAAGTAGATAGATAGATAGATAGATAGATAGATAGATAGATAGATAGATAGATAGAAACGAAAAGAAAGTAGATAGATAGATAGATAGATAGATAGATAGATAGATAGATAGATAGATAGATATGAAAAGAAAATTGGTAGATAGATAGATAGATAGATAGATAGATAGATAGATAGATAGATAGATAGAAAAAGAAAATTGGTAGATAGATAGATAGATAGATAGATAGATAGATAGATAGATAGATAGATAGATATGAAAAGAAAGTTGATAGATAGATAGATAGATAGATAGATAGATAGATAGATAGATAGATAGATAGATATGAATGAACTTTGACAGATAGAAATATACGTGGCACTATGTATTTCGGCATTCTTAACTCGCCAGGGAATAGCTTCGTCACAAAAAATGATAGCAAATGGAGTTCGTTATTTCCTGCAAGACTGATTTCGAGAACTACGTGAAATAGTCGGCGAGACACATGGAACGCGGAGTAATTTGCCGCATAGACTATTTTTCACTCTTTTCAAGTCAATCTTTACACACACAATATCACACACACACACACACACACACACACGCATATATATGCAGGTTTCATTAAAAATGACAGACAAGGTATTATCATTAAGTGTTTTATATAATTTTTCGTCTGCTCTTATATATAAAAACTTAATGATAATACTTTGTCATTTTTAATGAAACCTGCATAAAGGAGACATTTGGCCCAAATACACAATATATATATATATATATATATATATATATATATATATATATATATATCAGCAAGCAGTGTGGGTATAGAAGAATCCAAAGGAGTATCCTGTACATACAGTGGTAGGATAACTCTCTAAGAGAGCTCTAAATATATATGTATATAAATACATATAGAGCAAATATAAGAAATATTAAAACGTTATTTCATGGTAAATCGGAAGTATAGGCCTCATCATCAGGATTTTTTCGTGTAAATTCCTTTGTAAAATAAAGACGAAAGCTGATGATGGTTCGCCTGAAATAGGCCTACACTTCCGATTTACCATGAAATAACGTGTCTGCCTTAATTTTTCTTATATATATATATATATATATATATATATATATATATATAAGGTTATAGAACCCAATGTGTCTTGTTATTTAACTCATAGCTGGAGGGAGTAGAGATAGATTAATACCTTTCCCAATGGTATTAGCGCGTAAGTGAATGCAACGAAGCCAATTGGAATTCAAACCGATTTCTCATTCCCAGGAAATATCTATTGTACCTCAAAACACACACAATCGTAAGTAAGTGTCCTTTTTAGCGTCAGACGTGTAGTTTTACCGATGGATCCTGTGAAAACCGTGGACTGAAAATAAGAAAGTTTTAAGGGAAATGGAAACTAAAACAACACTTATCATTACAGTCAGAAAATGAGTGATGAAATTTCTGGAAGACAATGTGGAAAGACGACATCTTAACATTCATAGGAAATATCGATGACAAGAGAAGCAGAGGTGAACAGCGTACAACATTGACAACAAGGAACGGTAAAGAGTTAAAAGTTATTTAGAGCAACAAAAGACAGGAAGTTGTGGAGAGAAATTACCACCAACTTCCTGAAAGAACATGACAAATAAATTTGTGTGAATAGATGGCAGACCAAGAAAAAAGTGAGATGGTAAAAACGTCAAAACTTACTTAGAGCAACAAAAGACAAGTTCCCACTGGTTGTCCCGTACTTATGCCCATCTGCCAAACTAAACTAAGCTTATTAAATATATTTTCCGTACCTCAGCGCCTCGGCGTGGGATTATGGTTAACGAGCTAATCTCGTGGACTATTACTGTTGTGTAATGTAAGTCGATCCTCATTGAATGTTCCGTACTTGTATCCACTTGATTAATCAAAATTTATAAATATTCTCAAGACATTCAGTCTAACGATTGTTTTTGTTCCACGCAGCAGTGCTTACCCGAAGTATGGCACAAGGACATAAAAAGCTAAGAAAAATTGACTGAATAATGATACTAGAAATATATTTTAATTTTGTTTTTAAATCGTGGAAACTTTTAACCTAACACTGAAGAACTGAAATTACTTAACCCAGTGGTTCTCAAAGTTTTTTCTCTGGGCCACATTTTCGAAATGCCTCACCAAATTTTATAAAGTATATTTAAAAATAATCAGGAAAAATAAACAAAGAGATGGTTAAAGGGAGATAATCGCGAATTCGAGATCAGAGCATTATCATTGATAACTCTCTCCTCCAATTTGCTGACCCTAGTTATTATATTCTTATTACTTAATATAATGTACAAATATCACAATGATAAAATCGGTCAATGATTATTTATATGGGACTCATGTATACAATTATAAGTGATCCATAATAATACTTTAAATTTTGAAAACATATATATTTCTGGCATATAAACTTTGTGAAACTGTTTATAAGCAGGTATGTGGAAAATTTTTTTCTCATCTACGTTCGAGCTTTTGGTAGGATAAGCTAAGCTTAATAAATATTTGTGCGAGTTGAAAGAAGGTTAAAACTGCCACTTATATATCGTCGGTGATGAAAAGGGCAAAAAGGAAGAGTTACGGAAATGAATGTGATTGGGTGATTTTCACTAAGGGTTACACGTTTCCTGCAAGTGTTTTTCTATTGCGGAACAGGCTAATCCGAAACTGATGTGCGACAATGCCGGTCGGATATGATAGAAATTTTTAGAGCAGTAGCTTGTGGACCTGGCTGGTGAGCTGTTCTTATCAAGAGAAGGTGACGGAGATAGATTTTCTTGGGCCTGCGATCAGGATTACAGCCGATCTTGGAGTAGATAATCCAAGGTCAGTTTTGGGCATCGATTTCAAATGCTGAGGAAAGTAGACAAAAGCAAGGAGGATTTAAATGTCTCGGACATCACGAGCAGGGCCTATAGATAGATAATAAAAAAGAGTTAGATATCAATGAGAGAGAGAAAGAAAAAGGGGGTGATGATAAGAGAAAAACTGCGTGAAGGTGGATAATATAGACAAATAATATAGAGAGAAAAAGAAACTAGTGATTAAATAAGAATCTATATAGTAAGATTCATTTCTACCTATCTTTATAACTTTCTTTCGCCACAATTTTCTTTCTCTCCCACTCTCTCAAAAAAAAACAAATAATATATATATATATATATATATATATAGTCATCCGCAGACAGATCTGTTTTGCTGTATCACAGCTCATCAGTACGGTTAGACAGCCGATTGCTTTTTACCCAGGACTGAAACCCGACCGAATTAGCGCCGGTCGGCGATTCCACCTTTGACCTACGGGCGCTCGGTAGAAGGAGGCAGTCTTTTTAGCGTGTATATTATCATTGTGTATAATGATAATATACACACTAAAAATGAATGAACGATGCGTAATATACCATGTATATATATATACACACACACACACACATATATGTGTGTGTGTGTGTGTGTAGTATATCATCATTCAAACATGTTTTAGCGTGTATATTATCATTGTGTATAATGATAATATACACGCTAAAAAGACTGCCTCCTTCTACCGAGCCCAATAGCTGAGAGTGTTCTAATTCATTACTGAATGAACGATGCGTAATATACCATATATATATATATATATATATATATATATATATATATATATATACACACACACACACACACATATGTGTGTGTGTGTGTGTGTGTGTGTGTAGTATATCATCATTCAAACATGTTTTATTGAATAAAATACATATTTAGAGAACTTCTTTTTTTTCTTTTTTTTTTTTATAAGCGTTTCACCCCGAGCAAGGCATGTCACTGCCACTACTGTGCAGGGGGCTACGTAGAGTGGAGAAAGGCTGATTAAATATAGGAAATGACAGAGGGTGGGTGATAGGCGGGTAAGGATACCAAGAATGAGGGTTGGGTAGATGAGAGTGTTGTGAGAATAGTTGGGAGTTAGTGTGATAGGAGGTGTCTATTGACCCTACATTGAAACACCTGGAGATTGTAACTGTCGGGAAAACAGACTTGTGGAAGAGAGTTCCACAGGCGGGAAGCGCGAGAAAAGAAGCTGTTGGAGTAGAATTTACGGTTACATCTTATTTGTTTAACTGTAAAAGGGTGGGACCTAGTTGCTAATCTAGTATCTCGTGTAAATTCGTGCTTAGGCGGCACCAGTGATCTAAGCTCATCGGAGCAGAAGCCATGAAAGTACTTGTAGAAGAGGCACAGGGAAACCACATCACGCCGGTGTGAGAGCGGCTGCAGCCGGTCTGCCAAGTCAGTATCAACCACGTTACAGATCCTCCTTTGTATTTTGTCAAGAAGCCCAAGGAGAGCAGCAGGGGCACCCGAACAGATATGGCAGCAATATTCAATACACGGGCGGATGGTAGATTTGTATATGTGCAGAATAGATTCAGGTGGGAAAAATTTCCGGGCCCTGCACCGGGAGCCCACTTTCATAGCAGCAGATTTGGCAATGGATTCAATATAGTCATTCCATTTGAGGTCCGCCGAAAGTGTAAGGCCAAGGAGGCGTAGTATTTTACTCTCTGGGAGGCTAGCCTGTCCCATGCTAATGGGAGGTAGATGCGATTGTCTATGGTGATTAGTTGATAACAGCTTTGTTTTGGAGGCATTGAAATTTACCAACCATTTCCTACCCCAGGTCACTACGGATTGGAGGTCCCTTTCAAGTACGGCAGCGAGGTTCACTTTGTCGTCCAGACCTGGTTTCTGATCGATGCGAGAGTAGATTGTTGTGACGTCGGCATACATGCCAACTTGGGATCTAATGGTGTCGGGGAGATCATTAATGTAGATCAGAAAGAGCGTGGGACCTAGGATAGAACCTTGAGGGACGCCCGCGTTCGTTTGGTAGTTTTGGGAGGCATGCCCATTTAATACCACCTTCAATGTGCGGTTAGAGAGGAAAGACTGGATGAGGTCAAACAGATGTCCAGTTATCCCATAGCTCCGCAGTTTGCACAAGAGGCCAGCATGCCAGACCCTGTCGAATGCTTTGGAGATATCCAAGGCAACGGTTCGAGCTTCACCATTCTTGTCAAGTGCCTGTTATATGTATTCGGTAATGGTCGTTAGCATATCAGCAGTAGACCTGGTGAAGCGAAACCCATACTGTTTGTCAGAGAGAAGCCCGTTGGCCATAAGATGCTGAATCACCTCGGCGTTGATAATGGCTTCGAAAACTTTGCCAAAGATTGGAAGGAGACTAATAGGACGGTAATTGGCGGGGTCTGAGGGTTCGCCAGAATTCTTAAATATAGGTACTACGCAGGAGGACTTCCAACAGGCAGGAAAGCAGGACTTGAATGGATTATTTTAAAAAGAAAAAACGTCTTAAACTCCATTTGCCGGATACAAGTTCTAAAGCACAACATTTAAAAACACATTATTTTCCACCTTCGCAATACAGGAAAAACTTGCTGAGAATAGCAATATACTACACTATTAAAATAAAAAACAAGAAATTCAAATTCTCAAAAGCAACCAAACCAACACTGAACAAAAATTTATTATGAGTGTAGCAGAAACATTTTAAATGTATTTGAAGAATGATGAATGCCATATTACATTTCTACAATCTCTGGTTAGCTCCCTTATATTGTGGACTCTTGTTTGCAAAATCACAATAGCTACAACGGATAAACTAAAAAGTTTAACATTATTATAACGGAGCGCATTCGCGCGTATTTTCAAAAATCAATATCACTACGTTCACTTTTACATTTGTCTTCGCAAAGATGAAGATTTAATAACATTTAACGGTTAATGACATTTGAGAAATTCAAAGCTAACAAAATGATAACAATTGGCCAATAAGTTTGAAGAGAAAAAAAATTAAAGTCGGAATTTTTGCGCACATTTGTGTCCTTTTTCAATGAGACGTGGAAAAACGAATAAATGGACTGTACATTTTACAAAGTTTGACGACGAGTTCTTCACATCAAAACAAGGTAAAAAGGTCCATATGTTCGCAAGTCATTCATTTTTGAGTTATTAAGTTTAAACTTTACGATAAACGCTGTTAAATGTACGCTTCAAAATACAATCTAAAAATACTTTTACAATATTTGAGGTGGACGCTAAAACAAGGTTAAAAGTCCATATAAACATATGTTCAAAAGGCCTTCGTTGTACCTCAACCCAGCATCTTATAATGAACGTTCAAAATTTCCTTTACTTACTTCTAAACACGCATGCACCCGTTAGAATATTGACTAGTGAACCCTTTGAAATACTACCACGTGGTTTCAAATGATTTCACTGTTTGTTCTTGTTATGGTGTGAGGAACGCGCCCCCAAAGTTTCTCAAAATATTTTATGCACTCTGCATATGTGTGTGTGTGTGTGTGTGTGTGTGTGTGTGTGTGTGTGTGTGTGTGTGTGTGTGTGTGTGTGTGTGTACAGAGTACTCTCAAACAATGTAAAGACCCATCAGGAAAGGAAAACTTGTGTGTTTCGTAGATTTTAAACTTTTACCTATGGAGAATCATAAAAGATATAAAGGCAGGTAGGTCATCAGCAGTGGATCAGTCTGATCAAAACCATTACTACTTGTGGCTCAAGAGAGGGTTCCTATTGAGGTGATCAACAACCGTCTTGTTTATAGCCTTGCTAATGGCACTGAGGATATTGGTAGGTCTATATTGAAAAAGGAATGAGTGCTCACACGCCTTCTTGAAATAATAATTCCGGGTTGATAGTATAATTCCGGGTTGATATTCTTAAGGATAACCAATAAGATTCTGCCTGCGTTAGTGGTTAAGACTGGTGAAGATTCGGTTATTCTTGAGAAACTTGAGACAAATTTCTCCTTTAAGTAGCGGTTAAAGGATTCTGATAAATCAAGGATGATTACTGAGTGAAATTATTAACGACAACCACCAAGATTTTGCCTGGCCCAGTGGTCAAGACTTATGAAGATTGAGTAACTCTTGAGTTGAGAAACTTGAGACAGATTTCTCATTCAACCAGCGGTTAATGAATTTTGCTAAGATTGAGGATAATTCCGGATTGATATTCTCAAGGACAACCACTAAGATTCTGTCTAGACCAGTGGTCAAGATTGATGAAGATTCAATAAATCTTGAGAAACTTGAGACAAGTTTTTCCTTCAAGTAGCAGTTAAAGAATTTCGCTAACATAGAGGATTATTCTTAATGACAACACCTAAGATTCTGTCTGGGCCAGTGGTCAAGACTGATGATGATTTGGTATCTCTTGAGAAACTTGAAATATATTTCTCCTTCAAGCAGCGGTTAAATAATTTTGCTAAGCTCGAGGATAATTCTGGGTTGATATTATTAAGGACAACCTCTAAGATTCTGCTTGCGCCAGTGGTCAAGATTGATGAAGATCCGGTTATTCTTGAGAAACTTGAGACAGATTTCTCCTTCAAGTAGCGGTTAAATATTTCGCTAAGATCGAAAATGATTCCGGGTTAATATTCTTAACGACAACCACTCAGATTCTGTCTGGGCCAATGATTAAGACTGATAAAGATTTGGTAACTCTTGAAACTTCCTGGGCTGTAACAAAATACTACTATGACTGTGCTCAGTGAGACGGGGCAAGTTATGAAGATGATGAAGGAGGTGGATAAATTTTCGTTTCAATTATGCAAAAATGAAAATAACACTGGCATCTCATTTTAACTGATATATTTACCAACATTACACAAAAATATATTGAAATAATAAAGAGTAAATTTATTCAATAAAATCACCATTGACTTCAATGATATCGGAATCTTCTGCAGTTCTTTTGAACGATCTCCTTTTTTTTTAACTTGGTGAATGCAGCCATAATCCTTGCCTTCATCTTTGGTGTTACAAGTTTTGTTGGTCTCTAGCTCAACTGCGACCCACACAAAATAATCAAAGGGGTTTGTAGTCTGGGGAGTTAGGTGGTCATATGTAAAGGGGATGTGATCGAAGAAATTATCTGACAACCATAATTGGGTTCTTCTGTTTGTGTGGTATGACGAACAGTTCTGTTGCAAGACAGAAGGTCTTCCAGCATCCACCCTCTTGAACGAAAATACCACTACCTTCTCAAAGCACTTGATGTAGGCCTCCATGCTGAGTCTGAGGTCCTGATAATAAACGTGGTCATAATGTCGCCATCACTAGTGATCACTCCAATCACCATAATGTTGACTGGATATATCACCCAAATCTTCCCGAATCCTCTGCACTATCTTCAGATTGACACCCAAATACACTGAAATGTTTATATTGGAATTTCCGGCGCAAATGCCAAGTAGTACAGCAAGTCGTTTCCAAATTTCTGGTGGTTTAAATTGTGTCGTGGGCTATTTTTCTCACAGACAGTGCCCAACTGACCCTACTATATTGTGCAGTCGAGAAAATCAAAAACAAACAACGCACAAACGCGAAATTAAAAATATAAAATGGTGACAATTTATCCATCGTCCCAAGTGTGTGTGTGTGTGTGTGTGTGTGTGTGTGTGTGTGTAAAGAGAGAGAGTTGAGAGAGAGATAGGTAAATGTACATATGTTCATGATATATCCTTACTCCCTCTCCCTTTTCTATAAACCTCTCTTTCTATTTTTCAACCGTTTTCTCTAACATTCTCTCTTTCGTTCTTATATTACTTTTATATATATACTTTCCGTCTCTTTTCTCTGACCTTCAATCATACAATCTTACGTACGCCCACGGTCGCAATTCTATCATTGGACGTAAAGAGAAAAGAAAGAGAAGAAGAAAAATAGAGAAAGAAATCGTATAAAATAGCCCACAAGTAAATCTCGAGAGAAAAGTGCACACAGGTCGGGATTAAGACAAAGAAAGTATCACTGACTAATCTTACCTGTTTTCTGATGTTTTCTTCTGGTCTTTGTAAAATTATGGATTATCCGTTGAGAGCATCTCATCTTAGACTTTACCTTTAAACTGATCCAAGAATTACGATCACGTAGCTTTGTATAAGACGCAATACGAGATCATAATGGCCACACACAGAGACCGGATTGCGTAAACAAGAAAAGGCATGTAGACTCCAAAGAGAAAGAACTCGCCTTGGCTCGGTCAGTTAACAGACATAGAACATTAAAAACACGGATTTCTCTCCTCTTTCAGGCATTTTTTTCTCTATTAAAAAGATATATTGATTAATTCGAAAGCTGTTTATATGCGCATGCATTAATATATATATATATATATATATATATATATATATATATATATATGTATGGGGGGGGTGTAAATTATTTTCAGATAGAATATACATTCTTTAAAGGAACAAAATAAATAAAAAGCCAAGTTCTTAGCCAATCTGATCACAATTCAAACAATTTACGCTCTCGCACCCTGATTGAGCACTCTTGAAGAATGGTAGACTTTGAAAAACAGTAGCTACTCTGGCGTGTACGCATCGTTCATTCAGTAAAATGAATTAGAGCACTTTGGCTATTGGGCACGTATAAATATAATATATATGCGCTAAAAGTCTGCCTTCGTCCACCGAACGCCCATAGCCCAGCGGTAGAATCGCCGATTGCCGCCAATTCGGTCGGGTTTCAATTCTGGGTTAAAAAGCAATGAGCACTGATGAGCTGTGATACTGCGAAACAGATTTATCTGCGGATGACTATATATATATATATATATTGAAATAAAACGAATTTACAAATCCAGTGGTGATAATTTATTACGTGAATATTTTATAAAAAATATTCAACTCCTCAGACTGAATTTTTTTTTGTTGCACGTGTTTATATACAAAAGCAAGGATGTCAAAGTTTTACCAAGGCTTTTAAAATTGAAAACGTTAATGAATATTCATCAGGTAGTTAAAAGGTCAGTCAAAACATGAATGTCATAATTCAAAGTCTGGTAAAAAATTACAAGAAAGGTAGATATTTTTTATACAATTTCAACTATTCTTTTAACAATTATAAAGGATTTTTTCTTTGCATTTTTAACTTCTTGTGTAGTTTTTTTGTTTTTTTTTTTTTGGTGTGTGTTTTTTTTTTGCATGTATTTAGAGTGATAGGAATGTTTTAGTCAGCACATTACCGTGTTTATAGTTGATGTTATTCAGTCAGTTAAGTGCCATACGTGATACACACTTGGGCGATCATGTCTCTTTCGAGACATGACTGACTGGGCAGAAGATTATCCCGCAGTAGGTTGCCATTGCTTTCTGCGGTAGACTGGTTGCCGCCCAAGGCTATAGAACCCAATCTGTCCTGCTATTTAACCCATAACTGGAAGGAAGAGACGGATTAATACCTTTCCCAAGGGTATTTGCGCGTAAGTGAATACAATGGATTCAACTGGAATTCGAATTCGGCTCCTCGGTTTCTCGTTCCGCGCCGATATCCACTGCACCACAACGCACGTCCCATTGATGTTATTAAGTGCATCAATAAGAGTAACAAAAAAGTCAATACTCAACCTTGATGTTAAATGTGGTGGGCAGAACATCTCATCCTAACGATTTGTGGGTCTGAATGGAGCTATATATAGCTATTTTATAACGTTGCTTGCTAACTTTTACTCATTATATATCATTGATTACATTATTATTTTTTGTTGATTATTATTATTACATTTACTTATGTTTAATTTACTTTGTGATGAATAAACAATCCCCGGAAACAAGACACAACCAGAAAAGACTACAAAATTGAGATTATCGTAAACATTTTAAGGCATATTTTGTTGGCATTTACACATGCCTAGCGTAGCATTAATGCGAAAGAGTTCATCTGGAAACGTCATTTGCTCGTGACATGGGTTTAATGTTCCTCGGGGACTCAGTTAGAGGAGACTTGTGATGAGGTAAGTTTAGAACAAGAGTTTCATTCGTTAAAGTGCTTGAACAGTATTCTTTTAAAAGACATTCTTTCATAATGTCGATTTTTAAGACAAACACAAGTTGTATTTGCCTTAAACTGAATGAGTGAGGAGATGTGCTTTTTAATAGAACCTTATTTGGCTGTCTATGTACCTACACGAACTGTCCATATTTATCAATCTATTACAAACTATTCCTATCTATCTATCTATCTATCTATCTATCTATCTGTCTAAATTTTATAGTTAATGGAATTTAATTCTTCTAAAGTTTTATTGCCTTTTAGACCCTTTCTTAATTCGTAAAAATGTATTGCTTTGGTGACGCAAATGATTCCTGTTGAAGGAATAAGGGGGTAACGCTAAAATAAATATACATATAAATATATATTTATATCAAGGGGGAGGAGAAATCGCGTGTAAATAATTAGCGAGGGACAGTCAAAATACCCCTCAACAAATAAAGAGACTTAACAAAATCCTTCTGTCGGCAGAGAGAAGTTTTGCGTAAGGATATGCAGATTGATTCCAAAATCTTTAATTGATTATTGGAATCAGCTACATGTAAAATTTTGAACCACTCTTTCTTATACGACTTGGCAGAGGCTATATTCTCTACTAGATGTTGAGCAATAGCCGATTCCATATTGAGAAAGGGAAGACAACACATGCTACCTAATCGTATTTTCGAAAGTACATGTTGATTAATTCTTGTTTCCAAATGTAAGGTTGTTAGGGGATATTTTATTTTAACTGTTCCTCGATAATTATTTACACGCGATTTCTCCTCACCCCGTTATAAACATATATTTATATATATCTTTATTTTAACGTTCTTCAATTTTTTTTGCTCTTAATTTTCGTTGGTGCTTTTTTTTTTTTCGTTTGATTTGTGATTCCAACAATTTTCTCCTGATGAAATGTTGGACGAAAGAGCTCTTGAGACTGTTAATAAATTCTTTGTTTTTAAAATAGTGTACAAATTTTGTACTTCCAAACATTTGTTTATATATATGTGTTTTCTAAATAAATAAATAGAAATAAACTCATATACGAACTCACAAATTGAGATAGATAGATAGATAGATAGATAGATAGATAGATAGATAGATAGATAGATAGATAGATAGAGTTGAAGCCATACGAGTGTACACTGCCTAGTTGATTCTTGTATCCGCACTGCGTATAAAAGAGCTACTTTAATTTTAAACGACATATTTATACACAAAAATAAGTCAAATATTAAAATTCATTCAGTGATTAACGGATTAGCTCAATGTATATATACGTATATTTTTATTTTTTTCTGTTGAATATCTTGTGGAATGTACTTGACGAAGGGAAGTGTTTGTCGATGAGTCACATTAATAATTTTTTTCTGGGTTTACTTTTAAATTTTCCTTATAAGGTGAGTTTAACCAGTTGTTTAACCAGACTAAAGTACGTATGTGTGTATGTACATATTTATATCTTTCTTTGTCACTTATAGAATTTCTTTTCTTCTTTATTTGTCTTTATAATAATTTGTACCTTCACTTTATGAAAAAGATGTTTTTTCTAACAATCTATCTATCTATCTATCTATCTATCTATCTATCTATCTAGATAGATAGATAGATAGATAGATAGATAGATAGATAGATAGATAGATATTGCAAACAGTTCATAATCAGAAGGAAACAGTGTAGTTTGTATGTGAATGTTACCGAAAGGATGAATTTTCGGCAACACTCACATACACACCACACAGTACAAAACAAGCCAACAAAAGAAAGAAACAACTCACAACTGGTTAAACAACTGGTTTAACTCACCTTATAACGAAAATGTAAAAACAAACCTAGAAAAATATTCATGTGACTCATCGACAAACACTTCCCTTTATCAAGTACATTCTACAAGATATCAGAATTTATCTTAAAATGCAGACTCGAAAAGAAATGTTTAGTACGTTACTTAAAAAATTGAAAACTAAAAACGAATACCTTTTCAAATGCCAACATGAAAAACACAATATACAACGTAGATAACGTAACATACTTTAAACAAAGCCAGTACCCAAAGAAAGAGCTAAACAAAAACCAATTTAGTAAACAATGAACAAATTAAAAAACTATGAATACATCTATAAATATACACATCTACCAAGTGTAATTTCTTTGTTTTACTCTGTAAATGTGCGTTGTTGTGCAGTGAATATCGGAAAATCGAAGAGCCGAGTTCGAATTCCTGTTGAATTTGTTGCATTCGCTTACGCGCAAATACCCTTAGAAAAAGTATTAATCTGGCTTTTCTTCCTACACTTATGGGGTAAATAGCAGGTCTGACTGGGTTCTATAGCCTTGGTTGGCAGCCGCAGAAAGTAATGGCAACCTACAGCGGAATAATCTTCTACCCAATCAGTCTTGTCTTTATTTGAGTCATGGTCGCCCAAGCGTGTATCATGTATGGCACTCAAGAGAATGACTCTATAAATGAAAGCACTCAACTTTTGGTCTCGATGAATTAAATATGAAAATGACACAAAGATAATATTCGAAGTTTTGAAATTGAGCCTTAGACTACTGGATTTTCAGCCATTTCCGTTACCAATTGAAACCATCCCGATGTAAATCGGCATCAACAAAAATTTGAACAATTTTCCATGAACTAAACTGATCGTAGAAATAAAAATTATTTAAAAATTTGAATTTGAATATTAAATTTCAATTCTGAATTTAAAAATTCAATAAAAATTACTAAACTGATCGTAGAAATAAAAATTATTTAAAAATTTGAATTTGAATATTAAATTTCAATTCTGAATTTAAAAATTCAATAAAAATTACTAAACTGATCGTAGAAATAAAAATTATTTAAAAATTTGAATTTGAATATT